>CM050510.1:5900000-6412500 GCA_027563665.1 Antrozous pallidus
CTAAATCTTGAATCAAAACAAGAAAAGAAGACTAGGTTTCACATTTGGGTTGACTCGAGCTAGAAACAGAAGAGACATTAATGAGATCACGTGTCCAGGGAAGACTGGGGCAAGTGTGTGGCCCTCCCCAACAGGAATCCAAGCAGGGTTAATAGGAGGGTGTGTTACTACTGGGATTTACAGGGTGGCAGGTAGTGTACCTGAAATAGCTGTAACTAGCAACTTGAGCCTATGTATTTTAATATCAAAGGAGCCTTAGCTGGATGACTCAGTTGGTTGGAATATTGTTCTGTACACCAAAATGGTTGCTGGTTTGATTCATGGTCAGGGCACATCCCTAGGTTGTGGGTTTGGTCCCAGGTAGGGTGCATACCGGAGGCAACAGATCTCTCTCTCTCTCTCTCTCTCTCTCTCTCTCTCTCTCTCTCTCTCTCTCTCTCTCTCTCTCTCTCTCTTCCCTCCTCTTCCTTCCCTCTCTAAGAATTAATTTTAAAAATCCCATATCCTCGGGTAAGAATTAAAACAAAAAAGAAAATGGTGATCAGACACCATCAACTCTAGGATTTGTGAAACATTCAGATGTCTGGTACTTGAATCCTAAATAGAATACCAAAATCAAACAAACTCTCTATCTAGAAAGAAAAAAGCTATTTGCCCAGAGTTCTTTCCAGAATTTTTTACTTTCATGCCACCACACACCCTAGATTCCATCAACATTAAGTGACTTGCCCTGTGCAAATATGCTGTGATTGTTCAGACCATTTTTTCTATCTGCAAGGATTCTACTTAGACGTCAGTGTCATTTCCTTATAAAGACTCTGCATTCTCCTGGTCCTTTTCCTCGACAGCATCTTACAGCTCTGTCAAGTACACCACCTGCCACCCTGTAAACTCCTTGGGTGAAGGGAAAAGACATTACTGAGGTCATTATTCCAGAGCCCAGCACAGGGCTGAAATAGAGATGTTTACCGCATCTTTAATTACATAAATGGCATGCTCGAATGGTGTCTTCTTAGGCAACTTTATTTAAACTTTGTGGGCAAAGCTCAAATAAGATGCTTGAACTTTCTCTAGATTTTTATCCCACGTCAGTCACCATCTGCGATGGAGAAGCAATAATTATATACTCTCTGTGAGGATTGTCATGTTGACAAAATCACAGTCTCAGCCAACAGAATTCAAGGAAACCAGACTCAGCTCCTTTGAGCTCTTGAGTTTACAGTTCAGTTTCTTGTCTCTCTCCTGATGTATCCTATCTAATAAAAGGGTAATATGCAAAATAATTGTCACTCGGTCATAAAGATGGCAGCGCCCACAGCCACAATATGGCGGCGCCCAGTCCTCTCAGCCCTGTCAGAGTCCCCCAGTCCCAAGGGGGTGGCCACTGAGAATGGGCAGCATGAGCCGCCTGGCAGAATGCTTGCTTTGTTGCCACGGCGACGAGGCAAGTGTTCTGCACCCGGCCGTGCATGGGCCTCTGGGCAGTGGGCGCGGAGCAGCCAGGCCCCACTGAGAGCTACTGGCGCACGGATTCCTGTGCAGGGCTACCGGTTGGTTTCTCATTTGATTGATTTCATTTTTAATTTGGAACTAACTTCAAACTTCACATAAAGTTTGTAAGAATAAACAACAACAACAAAAACACCTATATACCCTCTTTCAGACTCAGCAGTTGCTAAAACGTGACACATTCGTTTGATCGTTTTCCCTTTCTCTCACATGTATAGTGTTCCCTTAAAGGAGTGGTATTTCCCTGAAATGAGTGATAGTGGGCTGCAGATATCTTGCCCTTTTATTGGCAAATACTTCAGTACATAGTTCCTCAGAGCAAGGACATTCATCTCCATAACCATGGCATGATTATGAAAATCAGGAAATTTAACATCGGCACGATATTATAAGTTAGGCTGGGGATGACAGTGACATTTCACCAGTGATCTCTTTTATAGCAGTTTTTTCTTGGTCCAGCATCTAATTCGGGACTACATATTGCATGTAGATGCCATGTCCCTTGGTCTCCTTATTCGCGATGGTTTGTCAGCCTTACTGTGCTGCATAACATTGAAGCTTTTGAAGAAGACCAGCCACTGATTATGCAGACAGCTCTTTGGTCTTGTCTCATAATTTCTAATGATTTGATTCACTTTAAACGTTTTGGAAAGGATGTCAGTGCATATTATTAGGAGTCTCGTGGTGTCAGTTCATCCATTTTTGAGGATGTATTCTTCACCAACTACTTAATATTTGCAAATGGAAAATATAGTAACTCTACCATAGATAAACCTGCTAAATGCATCTTAATCAAGTGATCAAAGTTGACATTGCCAATAGCTGTTTTGTCAAAAGCTACTTTAATAAAAGATTCAGCTATTTTTGAGAACTGATTTGCCACCCATGCAAATTCACACATACTGATTTAAAGAAGAAAAATGCATGAAAAAAAGTGATGTTGGCGCTTGTCGCAATATTTACTTACCACAAGTGCATAAGATCTGGAATAATGTTGGTAATATTCAATGAATTCCAAGCCTTTAATAATAGGTTACTGCTAACACACCCACCAATCTTTTTTTAATCTTCCGATGACCTCATGTACAAAAGAGGAAACAATAGTAACTTGGCCACGGTCACAAAGCTCAAATAATGTGAGCGTGCATTTGTGTCCATGCAAGCCCGTGTGCTTCCCTCTGCTCATGTGTGTACACATCAGGAACCAGGTGGGCTTTCCCCATTAGAAGAGGGCTCGGAAGGATCTGTAGGGAAGGCTGGATGCTGATTCAGTTTTCATACTGCCAGATGGCATTCTGGGACTCCCTCATTAAAGCAGTCATCAGGGAAAGGATGCGGAAGAAAACTGTGGGTGCGAGGGGGGTGTGAGGGCAGGTGAGGGAAGTGAAAAGGCTCCCATTTTCCTCCACCAGAGACCAACAGTGCTCTGTGGCCTTACAAAGCAACCCGTGCTGCTCTGGACGTGGGTACGTCTGAGTGATGAGCCCCCACTGGTGACTCAAGCACCTTTTTAGAGAAAGCAGGCAGCCATGTTTCCCGGTAAACAGGAATCTAAAAGCAGCAACTCTGTAGAGCACTCCAGCTTAGAAAACCCCTAAACCCTCCCAAGAGCTCAAACTCTCGGTTTCAGTCATCTTTCCAATTCTAGATAAACCTCTTCTGTGGGTGGGAATCTCATGAAGCAGACATGGGGAAGAGATGTGGAATGGATAGCATGGTACCCGTGAAATTTATGAGAGATGTGGAACAGGATCAGACTGAGGGAAGGAGGTTGTAAAGCTGTCCACCTGTGCTCCTGAGCTGGGCAGAAGAGACTCTGCTTCTTCCACTTCGAGTCGACCGTGCAAACTCACTGGGAAAGATGCTTTGCTATTTTCAACATGTGCACCCACCGAGAGGGATGAAGGAACTAATTGACTTTTTAGGAAACAGCCATGTGAGATGTACAAAGGCTGGAGGGGGCTAGAAGATTCCTCCAAAGACGGACCGCAAACACTGGAAAGAGAGTGGGGTCCTTAAACAGTAGGCTGCCATCGCTAGCAGGGACCCTCCCTCAGTGTACCTTTGCTTCTCCCTCTTTGCCTTGAGCCAGGGGGAGGGAGGGCAGGTTGGGTGAGCTGCTGCAAAGGGATAAGCTATCCAGATCGCTTTCTTTTTATTAGCAGCTGTCACATGCTCTGTCCGGCAGGAGCAGGGAGCTGAATCCTCCCCCCTTGGGCCACTTCATCCCAGCTCTCTTCTCAAGGGATGCATTCCTTTGTCCTTGCTGACCCTGGAAAGGCGGCCTGTTTTCCTCTCCCTTTTCTTTTTTTTTTATAGCTGCCACCCCCCATTTCTCCACTTGGGCATCCATTTGTTAGAGTAGAGCCACCCCTTCCTTCTTTCCCTCCAAGACAAGAGTGTAAGCCACGGAGCAGCACGGGGGGCACGCTCTGAAGTCAGACACGCCCGCCTTTCAGCAGGTCCCTCCTGTCACAAAGTTCTGTGATGCTAGCCAAGCCTGCGTGTCAGTTTCTCCTCATCTGGAAAACTGGCAGATAATATGTAACATGATTCATGTCGCACATAATGCGTTCGAAGTTCTCGGCCCCAGAGCAAGAACTTCATAAACCTTAGGTATCAGTTGGTGCCATCAACACGGTCGTTGCTCTTGCTGCCATCCTGGTCTTCATCATCACTGCCTCCTTTCATCCGTGTGAACATAATTAGACAAGAAGTAGAAACCCCGGGTCTGAAAATGACTACAAAGTTGAGAATCGTACTGACTGACTTCTCACGGTGACTTTTCTTTGGGAATACATCCTGGTCCCCATGTCCCCTTACTAGAAATGCTTTTTGTTGTTGTTGTTGTCAAGAGAGGATGCAAATGTACATGGAGGAAGCGGTAAGGAGAAGGACAAGGCCTCTGCTTGCTTTCACCCCCAACACCTGGCGCAGCTGAGTCGGGGTGAGCGACTGAAGCAAACAGAACAAGGGCGAGGCTGCCAGAGGCTCTCGGTTCCCCTTGACCTTGAGCCACATTAACGTGGTCAGCACTTCGGCTCCCCTCTGTCTTGGCGCCCTCCACACACCGCGTTTGTTCCGTGCTCTACGGCTGGGGCCTGTTTTCTGCTCTGCCTCCCTGACTAGTCCACAGGCACCCCTAGAAGGGGGGGGGGGGCATGTTTTATTCAGCCCCGTGTTCCTCGGGCCCAGCACAGTACCTGGGCTGCGGAAGGAAGGAAGGAAGGCCAGGGTCCCTCCTCATCACCTGTGTCAGTCTCACTTTCTGTTCCTCTTCTTCAGTTCAGATTCACGTTAGAACATAGTGGCGGATGTAAATCATACCACTCCCTGAACACATCCTCTCCAATGCGGAAATGGGCTCCAAGAGGGAATGCCCCGTGTCTGGGATCTCACAGCAGGTGGGCAAGTGACAGCAACAAGAGGAGGACCAGGTGCCGAGTCTCGCAGCCCACATTCTCACACAGCTTCTGTGATAAAGAGCTTGGAGCCTTGGCTGGGTGTTTATGAATCGGGGGGAACCCCAGATCAGTGACTCACTGCAGAGAACTAGACTGTTTCCTCAGGAAGGAGTACCTGTACCCCTTCCTTCATGCCCTTCTTGATGAAAACTACCCTGACTGCCGGTGACCACATCTTCCTCCTTGTCACTTACACCTCCCTAGGGTCTTCCCCTCCTCCTCCCCCACCTCCACTTTCTTACAAAACGGGCTCATTCTGCTCATACAAATTTCTTTGTACTGATGTGAGGGTGGATGCTAAATTGATCATGTCTCTGTATTTTTAGAGGGATTTTTAAAGGTCGGTGTCTTTAACCAAAGGAGCGATTGCACGTCCTGAGGCCAGAAGGGCAGGCGTGAATAGGTGGCATTTCAGATTACATGGGGACTGGAGCGGGGAGAAGGTCATGCTACTGGGCATGATGCAAACTGATGAGGCCTGTGACCTTGAATGTGGTGATAGGTCAGATAATTGTTAATGAAACAAATATTGTCTGAACCGGAGACTCTAGAATACTCCCCAGTTGTGCCTGAAATCTCACCACATTACCTGCTCCTGCCACAGAACTAGAAATAACAGTCACGGAAGTAATTGTCATCAGAGCCATGATTTGTCTGTTGGCTGTTTCCTATGTGCAGGTAATATATAAACCTCAGCAACTCTTCAAGGTAGGAGTCATGCTGAAGAAAGCCAAACTCAGAGAAGTTGGATAACATTTTATGGCTCAGAAGTGGCATTGAACCCAATGCCGCCTTACTCCGAAGACCCGTTCTGCATTTCCCTATATGGTGGCCATGATCACAGGGGTCTGTCTGGCAGATGGTTGGCATTAGGGACGGGAACAGAATGCCCAGAGAGGGGTCACTGACAGGAAGCCTTTGCAACATGTCCCTTCACTGTTTGTTAGTTTCCTGTGGGTCCCAAGGTGTTTGGAAAAGACTCGAAGCACAGCCCATGGCTGCCCAGCCAGCAACATGCTCCTCTGCTTTTCACCTGTCCTAGTCCTAAGTTTTGCCACCTGCAACAGCGAGAGGCCCTTAAGAATTCAAATCCCCACTAGACCTTGGAGTGGAGTGCATTCTGGGCACTGATGGGGAACTTGTCATTTATGGCCACATCAGGGCCAGAGGAATGCTTTTAAAAAAGCAGCAGACACTTCCTGTGCCATCCTGTGCTCAGTTGCAGGAGCATACAGTCAACAAAGCCATTCTCAGCACAGCTGTCCTCTGATCCTCTCAGCCTCCTCACAACTTGCTCTGAAGACGGCCTGGAAGGGCTTGCCACTGCCACTTGCCTTCTTTGAAGTGTTTTAAGTGATCATGATAAAGTGTGATCTTATCATTGAGTGTACTGAGCAAATCTCTTGGGCAAAGTTGGTGCTTTTAAAACTGTATACCTGACCCTAACCGGTTTGGCTCAGTGGCTAGAGTGTCGGCCTGTGGACTCAGGAGTCCCAGGTTCGATTCCGGTCAAGGGCATGTACCTTGGTTGCGGACACATCCCCAGTGCAGCTGATTGGTGTTTCTCTCTCGATGTTCCTAACTCTCTCTTCCTCTCCCTTCCTCTCTGTAAAAAATCAATAAAATATATATTAAATAAACTGTAGACCTGTCACAGACCAAGCCCACGCTACTTCTCTCTCTGTGTTGGGCCATTCACCCGCTCATTCCTTGGCAGAGTGAGCTGCTCTTTCTGCAAAGGCCAGCCCCTCCCATCTCCCTGACACATCCAGGTTTAACCCAACTACCCGGCCGGTCTTCCCTTCGATCCTGTCCATACTGTTGACCGCTGAGCTTAGTCAGTCTCTTCCCATAAGCTGCCTGCAGACAGGGAGCTGTCTTACCTCTTCATCTCAGCACATTGCTGGGCACATTGAAGGCTATTAACTTATGGTTGTGAAAGGAATAATGTGGCCATCTGTCAAGCCAACGAAATCATTGGTTACCTCACAAGCCATCAGTGAATCAGTTCCAAATAACAGGAGAATTAAATGGCATAACTCAGCTCTTCCCTGTGGTGTACAATGTCCTTTCCAGGAAGAAGAAACACCAGGTTGTAAAGGAGCTCTGTGTCCAAGTCCGTATTCAAGGGCAAAAAGGGAGAAGCCAGGAGCAGCTGAAGGTATGGGAAGAGGCAGTATGGGTGTGTTGTTTGCCCTCACAGGGAATTTAGACTTTACTCCATAGAACAGTGATCGGCAAACTGCGGCTCTCGAGTCACGTGTGGCTCTTTGGCCCCTTGAGTTATTAGCAAAGGCCAGCTTAGGAGTACCCCCAATTAAGTTAATAACAATGTACCTACCTATATAGTTTAAGTTTAAAAAATTTGCATCTCAAAAGATATTTCAGTCGTTGTACTGTTGCTATTCGGCTCTGTTGGCTAATGAGTTTGCGGACCACTGCCATAGAAGAAGAGCCAATGAAGGTTTGAAACAAAGGAATGGTCCTATTTCTTTTACTTGTTCTCTCCTGCAAAGGATCAAGTGAGTCTCGGGGTTTATCACTGTGCCAGACCTCAAATTTCAACACAGGAACGGGATCTAGAAAGTACAAGAGGCAACAACAAACCCACACCACTCTGGCAAATAACGAAGATAGTCTTATTTCTTCACAAATAACATTTCTGAGCCAACCATAATTTGGGGGATCATTGCCATTTATTGAACATTTACTCTGCTTTAATTAACCCTCTTAATTCTTTACACATACCCAGCTGTTAATACCCCTTGAAGCTACTCACAGATATGGTTCAATCCTGTCACAAATTCTACATCTGGTTTGTTTAGAAGCATGTTTCCACCCTGTTTTGGATGGCATCATATAGGCAACTTACACCCTATACTTTTTGCTTCTCAACTCAAGAATATCTTTCTGACAATCCGCCTCTTCTTTTGAAGGTTGATTGCAGAGTAATAGACAATTCTGGGATAGAGGTCTGGGTCTGGGAAGGAGGGCTATGTTCAGGATGGAGTTCTGGGCCTTAGAGAGAGTTCTGGGTCCTAGAATGGAGGTCTGGGCCCTGGAGGGGGGACTATGTCCTGGGATGGAAGTCTAGCCGCCAGATGGAGGTCTGGCCCTTTGGATGGAGATCTGAGCCCCAGTTAGAGGACAGGATTCTGGGATGAAGGTTTGGGTCCCTAATGTAGGTCTGTGGCCTGGATGGAGCTCTGGTCCCTGGGATAGAGGCATGGGCCTCGGGTAGAGGACTGGATTTTGGGTTGAAGGTCTGGGCTATGGGATGGAGGTCTGGGACCCAGATCTAAGTCTGGGTCCGAAATGGAGTGCTGGGCCCTGGGATGGAGGTCTGGGCCCTGGGATGGAGATCTGGATCCCTGATGGAGATATGGGCCAGAATAGAGGACTGACTGGATTCTAGGTTGGAGGTCTGGGCCCTGGCATGGAGGTCTGTGACCCGGATGGAGGAGTGAGCCCCACATGGAGGTCTGGGTCAGAGAAGGTAGTATGGGTCCAGGAAGGAGAACTGGGTCCTGAGGTGGAGGTCTGGGCCCCGGTATGGAGGTCTGAGCACAGGATGGAGATCTGGGCCCTGGATACAGGACTGGATTCTGGGTTGGAAGTCTGGGTCCTGGAATAGAGGTCTAGTACTTGGCATCGAGGGTTAGGACCCAGATGTAGGTCTGAGACCTGAGTGGAGATCTAGGTCCCGGGATGGAGGTCTGGGCCCCGGATAGAGGACTGGATTCTGGGTTGGAGGTCTGGGCCCTGGCATGGAGGTTTGGGTCAGAGAAGGAAGTCTGAATCTGGGAAGGAGACCTGTGTTCGGGATGGAGTTCTGGGCCCCAGAGTGTGGTCTGGGTCCTGGGATGGATGTCTGTGCCACAGTATGGAGGTCTGAGACCTGGATGTAGGTCTGAGCCCCGGAGGGAGGTCAGGTCCTGGGATGAAGGTCTGGGCCCTGGGATGGATGTATGCTAACTGAAAAGATACATGCAAAGTCTGTTTATCCTGAAACTGGAGCTGCTGGGGACATTCTTAGCACCTCCCTGCAGCCAGTGTGCACTGCTCCCGTGGCTGAAGACAGTCCTCCCTTTTAGGCCTCTGCACAAGAGCAGAACTATTCTAGGAGTAATGTGACCACACACAGACACCCAGAACTCATTCCATATCTGCAAGGGGGGCGGGGCGAAACCCTCTGTTACTTTGTTGGCATTTCTGTGTGATGCTCCTAATCTAGGCATCCTTTCCCTACAGAATTCTTAAAAGCAATTCCTCTTCAAAACCAACCAGGGAATAAGTTTGCCTATCCTGTTCCTTGACTTGTGCGAGTGATTGTTTCTTAGACAATATGTTTAAAATCTTCCTCTCACTTGAGAGATGCTGCTAGATATTTGAGCTATAGAAAATATTTTGAATTCCAGGTCTATCACATAATAGACTTGTACAAACTACTTAAACTCTAAAATGGGAAGGGCGTGGTGAGTGTGTAATGCATTTAACATAAAACACAAAATATCCAAAATATGTTGGTAAGCTCCTTTTCCTCTTTGCAGAGTCCTGTCATATTTTATTTTTGCTCAGATTACAGTGATAGCATCTTTCCCAATTTAATCTTTTCTTTCACTCTGAAAGTCAATTTTCAAATTTTGTCATCAAAGATTACTTTGGACATTTGATCAGGTTCTGCGAGCCCATTGACAATCTGGGTCAAATTTAGAGGAAAGTGGTCAAAATTAGGAACACACGTGGAATCATACAACAGCAGGAACGTTTTTAAAATCTGGATTGCTTTTCCTAGGAAACAAGGATTTTTATGTCATCACTTTCAGATATCCAAAGGATTGTGACGTGAAAAAGGAATGAACACTTTTTAATGAAGGCAAAAGTGGTAGAATTCATAGCCACTCGTGGAAAATGCAGGGCAACACATTTTGGAACAACTGAAGAAACAACTTCATAAAAGCCCACCCAAGAAAAAGTGGCTGATCTGAGAGGTCGTGAGGGCTGGTAGAATGTTCACTCGGAGGTGGGTGTTGGCCACATGGTGGAGGTGTTGTAGAAGGTATGCCGGTATAGCCGGAGGGGGTTGGGCTTCATGACCTTGACAGTCTTTGAACTCTTGAGATGTTGTAAGCCTACAGATTCAAACTTGTTTGTAACTAGTCTGTGCTGGCTGTGAGCGGATGCAAGGCTGAGCTTTTAGAAAACTTCCTAAGGAATGATCCTTGATGGCAAACAATAGAAGAGCCAAATGCTTCAGGTGAAAAAAAAAAAAAAACAACTTAGAGCGCCCTCACTGAACCTTCTCTGTAAAAATGTGCAGGCTGCAAAGGAAGCCAGGAGAGTTCGATGACCTTCCCAGGATCCCATAACAAATTGTCCAGCCAGTCAGAGCTCAGCATTTTAAGTGAGAGATAAGCTACATACATAGCCTCTTTAAGCAACACTTTGAGGAAAGCCCCTTTTTAAGAAGAACACTGCAATGAATATGAATACTCTCTTCTCTCACCGTGTTTACTTAGTAAATATGAAGCACACTTGCCTTTATTATTATTATTATTATTATTATTATTATTAACCAGATGCTCCATGTTTGGCAAAGAAAATGAAGTGGGAAGCACAGTCCTGCTCCTAAATTTAAGAAGATAATTCTTCACTTGAGCTCCTGCACCGGGAGGCATTTGGTAGCTCATGGGGCTTCTGGGAGAACGGAGGAAGCCCGTTTCAGGTAAAAGTGATCCTCTCTGGCAAAAAGCAAAGGACGTTTGCAGAAGACTTCCCAAGTAGAAGACAGATAGATGTGCCGTAGCAGGTGTTTCTCAGAATTTGGGGGAAGGGAGGGTGTGGAGCCAAGGAAAGTACCCACCTCCAGTATTTTTATGGATTTTTAGCATTTTAATAGCAAAAAAGGAATCAAAGCAACTGCGAAAATAATTCATGGAACCAGCTTTAACCAGTGGAGCAAACTGAGCTAATTGAACATATTTGGGCATAAAAATCTCTATGAAGGAAATAACCAGTCTGGTGTGGACCCCCTAAGTCTAGTAAAATCTTCCTGTCTCTAGACGCTGAGCTCCAGCCCAGTCGACGCTGGGTCGTTCCTGTACCTCTCATGCCTTCCACCATCACTCACTCAGTAGAGGTACTCAATTGACTAACAACCCACAGGAATAGAACCCTGCATCACAGAAACGGCCAAGACTGATGGCCCCAGGAATCATGATGAAGAAATCCAGGCAATCTCTCATGAGAATGATATTAGACATGTTCGCATCCATCTTTAAGATGACCCTATGAACAACTCAATATCAAGATCTTCTGTCACTCACCTCTTCACCCATTCGAAGTTCAGAATCTACAGAGTGAATTTTTGTTAAACGGAAGCAAAGTTGCTCTTTCTTGGTGTTTTTTAGTGCTACGGAGTTGCAGTAAGGTGTGTAGGCAACTGTGGACTGTATAGCACAGGCGCAGCGTTGGGAATTTGGCTTCAGAATCATAAAACAAACGATTCACTTCTCCAGGAAGTTCTCTTTTCTAACTATGTAATTACAGCTAGCTCGAAATTTCTAGAACTATGCCGTAAACGTGCCCAGAAAAATTATTTGCCCACCAAAATGTTTACCAAATGTTGTGGGTTATCATTATCAACAAATTATTTATTCCTGCTTCTTTATTAAACCCTGGGTTAAGAAATCCCCTTTAAGATGACTTTAAGATGTGAGATGGGAGTGCTAACTGGTTTGGTTCAATGGATAGAGTGTTGGCCTGTGGACTAAAGGATCCCAGGTTCGATTTTGGTCAAGGACATGGAGCTTGGTTTCTGGCACATTCCCAGTAGGGGGTGTGCAGGAGGCAGTTGATTGATGTTTCTAACTCTCTATCCTTCTCCCTTCCTCTCTGTAAAAAAATCAATTATATATATATATATATATATATATATATATATATATATATATATATATATTTATTTTGGGGGAAGGGAGGGTGTGGAGCCAAGGAAAGTACCCACCTCCAGTATTTTTATGGATTTTTAGCATTTTAATAGCAAAAAAGGAATCAAAGCAACTGCGAAAATAATTCATGGAACCAGCTTTAACCAGTGGAGCAAACAAATCAGTGGAGCAAAAAAATCAATTATATATTGATTTTTAATTGATTTAAATATAAATCAATTATATTTAACCAGTGGAGCAAAAAAATCCATTTTATATATATATATATATATATATATATATATATATATATATATATATATATTTTTTTTTTTTTTTTTAAGTGAGATGAAGCTGGTTGGAACCTCTGGGAACACAGGATTCTGGTGCTTAGATAGAACGTATCTGTCAACTGCGCCTCACTATCTATAGACCAGCACCTCAATAGTCTGGTTTCCTGGTTGGCCCATGGCCTGTAAAATATCATGGAATGCAATTAGGTTGTTTAATGGACTCCAACTTCAGTTAATGGCGGGGAATCTTCCCAATGTGTGTAGTATTTTCTGTCACTCCAAATTTGTTCATGTCAGTTGAATTTAGCCCACAGCTTTATACCACTAACTTCAGGCAGGGTTTTTCCCCTGGCCTCTCTGTTCTGCTGAATTGCATCTTCAGGCCTGTTCAAAAGAGAGAATGAGAAATTAGAATTCTGTGATCAGGTTCCTTCCCATCTTTGTTGCTTGTAGTAGAACTTTTTAAAAGTTGAACACAATAACGGTCATATCTCTTGTAAGGTACTCTGGAAGAAAATGTGTAGTCAGGAGAGAAAAATGTATCGAGCCCTGAGCTAAGAGAACTGTGGACCTTAAATAGTCAAGGGGCCTTTCTCAGGGTCTCCATGTCTTTCTCTCTCTGCTGAAGGAGCGGGTGGTGTGAGGGGGTCGTGAGGGCATCCTGTATCTTTCATCTCTGTGCACATCCGTTTCCCTCTCCTGCCAGTTTCACACAATTGGAGTTTCAAACTTTTAAAATACAAATTTTAAAAGAAGACACCAAATATTTTTTAAAAGATCAACAATAAAGCTCAATTTGAACTTCAAATATATATATATATATTTACAAATATATATATATATATATATATATATATATATATATATATATATCTTATTCTTTTGCTCCTGATGCCTTTGTTGCACTGAATTTAAAGACAGTTTGAAAATTAGTTTATGTTTTCTGCATACTCAATGATCAGTGATGGGAAATTACCCAAGATACTAATGGAACAAAATTCTTAAACTTTTCTGGGAAATTCCATTTTTTCCTGGTGGCGAGTAGTGTTGAAAATCTTAAATTCAAACTTAGACAAAAGTCTATGTAATACAAATAAATACTATTAAAAATAGTACAGTGTATCTAAAATAAAAAATACAAAAGCAAAAATGTATTTACTAATAAAGTCTATATCTGGTTTCTGCTAAAAACAGTTTAATATGTATTGTACACCTATGTCACTTTACAGCTTGAGAAAAAAACTGGAAACATATGCTGTAAAAAGAGATAACAAGGGAGTGAGGATTTGGAAAATATATAATAAAATATGAATATTATACATCATAGGTATTTTGAAAAAGAGCTAGAATAAAATTATGGGATCAGACCCTGCCCAGTGTGGCTCAGTTGGCTGAAGCATTGTTCTGAAAGATTGAGTGTTCGATTGTCAGTCAGGGCACCTACCCAGGTTATGGGTTTGATTCCTTCAAGGTGCAATAGGGTTGCTTACAGGAGGCAACCAATCAATGTTTCTGACATCAATGTTTCTCGCCCCCCTTCCTTTTCCCTCTCTCTAAAATAAATAAAAGTATGTCCTCAGGTGAGAAGTGAAAAGATAATGGGGATCAGCATTATTTTCTTATTTTATGCATCAATTACACTTTACATTCAGTATTATTTTTATTAGTTTCAGGTATACAGCATAGTGGTTAGATAATCATAATATTCCCCCCAGTATTTTCAAGACCCACCTAGTACCCTGCATAGTTATTACAATTTTATTGACCACGTTTCCTATGCTGTACCTTATATCCCTGTTACTATTTTGTAGCTACCCGTTTGTATTTCTCAATCCCTTCACCATTTTCATCCAGCCCTCACCCCCAATCATCTCTGGCAAACATCAGTCTACTCTCTGTATCTATGAGTCTGTTTCCATTTTGTTTATTGGTTTATTTTGTTCTTTAGAGTCTACATAAATCAGATCCCTCCATGCTATCACAATAGTAAGATAGTGTTATTTTTTGTGGCTGAGTAATATCCCACTGTTTATATATGTGCCACAATGGGATCAGCTTGAATAATCAAGTAAAGATTGTCGTAAAGCTTGGAAATTGGTAAACCTCATCTGAAGTCATGAACCATGTCCATATTGGGTTCCATTGATTGACAGCTGTGGTCAGCATAGGGTTTGGGGAAACAGATGGTACCATGACACCCTTAAAAGGTAAGTGGAGGAAAGACAAAAACCTTTGTGAACAGTTGCAGGTGGGAATATGATATAATGTGATTTGGCGAAATGAAAGATTTTTCTGGGCAGGAATTATTCTTTGGCCGAGAATTCTGTACATACCTCATGTGAGTGTTTGGTGAGTTGCCTCAGGCTTTGGGGTTGCCTGAAGCAAGTCCTCAGTGATCTGGAGAAAGGCTCAGGATAAATGAGCACAACAAAAGCCTCTGTGAAATAATGGACTCCCCACCCTGATCAATCCATATTTAGGCATTATTTCTCACGATATAAATTTGCAGTCAACCGTATCTGAGAAATCTTTACATTAATTTTTTTCTTGCCTCCCCAGAAAGGTTGGGTAGTGCTTTGAAAATCAATGTGCTCTATAAGTATAAAAGTCAACACTAGCATTGCCATCATCATTAGCATTTTTTAGTTTGCCTTTTAAATGTAAGGCCTCATATTCATGAATAACTTTACTTCAAAAATCTTAAGGGTTTGTTGTTAACAAATTACATTTGGTTAGGAATTTACACGGAGAGAAAAATATAAGAAAAATCTCCCAAAGACTCTCAGAAATATATCTTTCTGTAACTTATCTCAGAGCTTATTGCTTTTATTGAAATTATTTTTAAATTTTTTTCATTTTAAACTTTGAGAAAAAGGTTTGCTAGACTATTTGTATTAAGATGATGTTTCTGACTATGCATAAAACTTTCTCCAACCTTTCTTGGGTTCACCAAACAGTTATTAATAACTTAGCAGGAAAAAAAAGGAAATAATATGTATTAAATATTATTATTTGCAAGGCATTGTGATAAAAATTTTACAAGCATTATTTGATTAAACTATTCATGATGAGCAAATGTATACCCACTTCTAAGCTTGTAAGTGACACATAGCTTGAAAAAAGATAGAGATTTGACCAACTTTTGAAAATGTTTCAAGATTTCCCCTGGACTTGACCTCTTGCTCTACCAAGTAATGACCCTGAATGCTAAGTATGCAAGGGATAGAGTTTCTGAGAATTCATTAGTTCTAAGCAAAATAATTGAGTGAAGATCCTAAGTTGGGAGAAATTTGCAACATAGGAGTTACTAAAAGAAAGTCACCAAGGCAGAGGGGGCAAATGGAGTCAATAATTCCACTGATTTCGGGCCACACAAGACCCTATGGACAGCGGTAAGGGTGTTGATCTTTGTACTAAGAGATATAGTCAGCTTTAATGGTTTTCTCTAAAATTATTACAAGAGCTTGTCCATGATTTAAGAAGATGTCTCTGACTACCAAATGGGGAATGGCTAAAAAGAGGTAAAGTCATTTAGTTAAATGGCTTTGACAGAGATCCAAACAAAAATTATAGTGATTTGGACTTCACTATTGGATGTGGAGAAAGAAGTAAAAAGCAGACAGATTTAAGACATAAGAAAAATCAATATGATGTGGTAACTGATTCGCTGGGGTAAATTGAGAATATCATCCATAATGTCAGGATTCTGAAATAAAAATCTAGAAGATGTAAGAATTTTTTATGCTTTTTAAAATTTAAATTCAAAAAATTTTCAGGTATTCAGTTATTTAAAAAGATTCTAATCCAGACAGTTTCAACTAGTCAATCTAATCTGAAGAATTTCTCAAAATATCAATGAAGTTTGCCAAATCTCTGTAGAGAACATACATGTTTATTCCTTTTACCCCAATATCAACCTGGTAATATTAAAATTAAATTAAAAGTGATTCTGTTCTAACAATTTAGAAAGTCTTTGGGCTACACACACCTGAAAGAACGCATGTAGTTATCTGCTCTTTTGTTGAATCAAACCTATGAACGGTAAAGACAATGAAAAATAGAAGAGAAGAGAATAGAAGAAAAGAACTGTCAGTGAGTGTGAGAAAGATGAAAATAAGTGAAAGAAATAACACTGTTAAAAACTGAACAGGAAATACTTATAAAGAGGAACCTCGTTGAGGAGTAGATCATAACCTTATAATTTATGTTACAGAATATAGCAAGTCTCAAAATTTGATAGTAACATGTGACACTAAATGTGAGAGGAAATAAGAGGCCCAACATAAGGGGATTCTTAGAACCTGAACTGGGGCTATTAAACACCGGCATAGCCATGTTCTTACTCCTAACATCAGGCAACTTTTCTACCTACTCTGGTAAGAAATTTGTTCTGTGGATAAATTGAGCCAGAGAGACCTTAGACTCAAGGATGCTAGGCTGAGAGGAAATCAAGAAGATGAAGTATAATGAAGAGACTCTCCACACCTTCCCTTTTCTAGATTCCAGGAACATGGGTGAAATTTACCACCACCACCCACCCCTTTCTTTACACTCTCGACAATGTCTTTCTCAAGTAGGGGCTTTTTAGTGTTCTCTGGAAAAATTAAATAGCCCCTGACAATGGACTTGCAACTACAATTAGTTGGGTATATCTCAATCAAATAATTGCCCCTACATGCCACCTCATTCAAAGATGCACCAGTTGGCAAATCAAACTTCTCCCCCCCCCCCCCGCCCCCGCACACACACACACATAGAGCATCTCATCAGCTTTATAGCACTTCATTCTCAAATACCAATGGACAAGCAAAGGTTATCAATAAATGAAGAAAACCTTTCCATTTGGAACACAAAGATCAAAAGAAATAGGAAAAAGAAACTTGAGGAAACAGATAAGGTAGGTGAATCAAGATAATATATCCATGGAATAAGAACAAGAAGCTATATGAGAGGAATAATCAGCTAATAAGAACTCCTTTCTATTAAAATTTTGATGGCTAAAAAGAATCAATATTATATTTAGAAATTAAACTTGGTTAATTCACCCCCCAACCCCCCCCCCAAAAAAAAGGTAAATGGGAAAGTTCAAACTGGTTAATAAATTCAAGATATCCAATATCAAATAACTGGAATTTCAGAAGAAGAAAAGAAACAAATCAGAAGAAAGGAAATTATAGAAAAAAAGGAACCAAGGAAATATATTAAGATTGGAGAATGAATGTCTCTGGAGTGTCTAGAATAGTAAATGAGGAGATATGAACACCAAAGCATACCATTATGAATGTTCAAAATAATAGTGAGAAAAGAAAAATCCTAACATTTTCAGGAGAATATAGAAGGCTCCATATTTAAATGAGAAATAGGATGGCCTTAGCATTTCAAAAGTAACCCTAGAAGCCAGAACATAAGTGAATGTCTTCAAAACCTATTTAAAAATCGTTTTTATTTGTATTTATTTACTCAGTAAAAGGATAAATCAAAACATGAACAATGAGTAAAACACACACTCACAAAACTATGTGTACCGCATGCAAGTTCATAAAATTGTCCCAAAGTAGAAGACGTAGCCCAGGATAAAGATTTAGAGACATCCCAGGATGACCTTGAAACAACCATTCTAAGTGAGGGAGTAGAAGGAAGTGTTCTGGAAAATAGCTTTCTAAATAAAATGGGCATGATGGAATGTATGACGTGATTGATCATGAGGAAAATAGTAAAGAGAAAGGCTCTGCATTACTTTAAAGGGTTTGAGAAGAAATACGAATAGAGAAACACACACATAAACACCGAGCAATCACACCTGGCCAATGTGGATCAGTGGTTGAGTGTTGGCCGATATCCCAGGAGGATGCAGTTTGATTCCTGGTCAGGGCGCATGCCCAAGTTGCAGGCTTGCTCCCCAGTGTGGGCATGCAGGAGGCAGCAGATCAGTGATTCTCTCTCATCATTGATGTTTCTATCACTCTTTCCCTCTGTGAAATCAATGAAAATATATTTTTTTTTTACAAAACAAGCAATCAAAAAAAATAACTACAATGGAAAACTTACTTAAAATTAAAAAGTGCTCATAATTTTGAACTAGTAGTGAATAATACTACATATTCAGAAAAAATAAAATAATGCATAGTAATTTAATTATAAACTATTACATTATGATATTGTGATGTGCCATAAATAAAGGCACTAGATAAGTGTAATAAATATTTATCACTAATATACAAAATCAAGAAATGGTTTTGTGTGCAGACTATTTAATATAAGTCAAACTACTAGAAAAAAAATTGAAATAGTTGTTTTGGTTACAGTGACTCATCAGAGAAGGGATAAGACAGATAAAAACATTTTTTAAATTATAACCTTATACCATGGTTACATTTATTAAACATGCAAAATGTTTTAGATAAATACAAATATAAAAGTAGTTTATGAAAAACACAGGGAAAGATAGCTGAGAACTTTTCTAACCGAAATGAATTTGGTTCTTGCTGACTGTGACTCAATTTTAAATAATGAAACCTTTTCTCTATTTTTCAATTTGAAAATGACCTTTGTCTGTTTTTGGTTTGCACTTAACTCATCAAATACAGAATAAACAGATATCACAGTTAAATAACCACAGGAGCTAATTTTTCTGAAATAATCCCTCGTTGAGTTGTTTTTCTAATGAAATGCTAGTGGTCCAAGTGATTTTGTCTCAAATTAACCATTACCAATCATTGTCTAGACTTCCTATGAGCAGCCTTTCCATCGTAAGCAAATGCAGAACAAAGCAGCCCTGAGAACGAAAATATGTATTTGACACTGGATCTAATGAGAGTCAAATCATCAGAAATGAGGGTTTAAGCACTGCACTCAGAGGTATCCCTTTATTAATCAAGCAAATATTTGAGGGAGTTATTTGTGATCCATTGGGAGCTTGAGTTGGAAGAAGATAAAGACTAGAACGATGGCCAATTAATTCTTTCAACGGTTTTAGAAAACTTCATCCAGCACACAAACAAGGAAGGCTATCTAGTAATAATAAAATCACAGCAACAACCAAAAGTAATGATAGATAGGTACTAACTCTACAGAAATAAAGCTGATGTCCAAACTGGATAAAGTGTCCCATGGAGACTGAAGAGCACTAAGAATTAATAACTCTAGCCTTAACTAATATTTACTCAGCACCAGCTATGTACCAGGAATTGAATTTAATAATTTATAAACATCCTCTCATTGAATATTATATTTATTGAGAAGAAATCTAACCAGAGAAGTTAAATAACTTGTCCCATTACATAACTTTTTTTTTTCTTTCAGAATTCAAACCCAGCTCTGTACAAATCCCAAATCCATTCTTTTTCTAGTGCTTCAAAAAAAAATGCTGAAAGCTTCTGCAGAATTACTTTAGAGTTCTGGAAAAATGAGATGTTGTGAGTGCAAACCAAAGTATTTAGATTGTGTCCTCCCAAAGGAGCAACTCAATCTTGCACATACTGAGGCACAGAAGAGTGAGGAGACAAGCACAAGCTCTGCCTTAACGTTTGCTATAAAATGGACATTTAAATAAAATGAGACATTTCAGTAAAGTTGGAGATGGATGCAGAGAGCCAATGTAAAAGGCAAAATAAACAATAGACTCGGAAAATCGAGAAGAGAAGGAAGAGGTGAGAACAAGGCAGAGCAAGGCAGCATAGTGTGGTCACAGAATCAGTAGGGACCCACATATAAGAGCACTGACTAGTTCCTTCCTCAAAGCCCGTGTTTCCCAGTTATTCTGTGTAACAAGGGTCCTTCCAAATTCTCTGTTTTTATTCTATACTTGGAATTACAAGCTAAGCATGCATTTACATAAGCAAGTTTTATGAAATTGGAAATATTTCCACCATAGTCACAACCTCAGTGGGCATTAAGTCCAGCCCAGCATGATTACATGAATAGAACATTTCAAGGACCTGGATCCTATACTCAGTTATGTGTTGTTGTTTTTAAGTTGTTCACATATTTGGTGCTCCCATAATTTTTTCTTGTCTGATAATAGCTGATACTCGGATTACTCTGGTTTCAAAGTATTTCTTACCTAATGGTTCTTCTTAAAGTCACTACTCCTATATCTTTTCATTTTCTCTTACAGCCATTGGACAGAGCTAGTCTTCTGGTCCAAAACTAATGGCTAGAAATTTTTCTCAAGTTTCCAGGAATAAAAAAAAAATTGGATACACCAGCTCTAGTTATGTCATCTAGTTATCTCTACCTCATTAAATGCCTGACTGAAATTCATCCTCAATCATCTTTATTCAGAGATTGTTCCTCTCCCCTGGTTGTCAGAACAGATAGGAATCACTGCATCCCTGAAAAGGGTCAAGTTCACTTACATGAAGGCACCTGGCAGTGGGAAGAACACAGGAGTTGGGTCAGAAGAACTTGATGTGATGCCTACCTCCTTCAATGACATCTCAAGAGACTGAGCAATTAATTCACTTGCATTATCTTAGCTTCAGTTTCAAAATCTGTTTACTGGGGTATTTTCAAGAATATATAAAACAATACCTTTATAAAATGTTTTATAATGAGTAAAGTCCCCAGAGTTCAAGGATAGTGTCTGTTTCATTTATTGTTCATCCCCGTGGAGCTCCTGATACACAGATAGGTTATCATAATTTTTGCTCGTGTGAATAAGTGAATGGTCCATTATAATTTTAATGTAAAGGCAAAGGGAGAAAATTTCTAGACCCAAACATAGTATGGTTCATTGCTTTAAAAAATTAAAGTGTACTCACACACACACACACACACACACACACACACACACGCACACACACACACGCGCGCACACACATATACATGCACACACATACACGCACACGCATGTGTGCACACACACACGCAATGCACACACTCATATACATGCACACACACATATGCACACACACATGCACACACACAGGGCTGAGGGATGTGTTTTTCAGGCAGCATCTCCAGAAAGAGAACTGGACTCTGGACTCTTATGGTTTATTTCACTAGGAAATCCTCAGGCCAGGGTGTCCCTCACTTTCCCTACACTTCACCCACTTGCACTTCTGACCATACCTCCATTTGGAACTTGATTGAGCTACAGGGAAATCTCCCCTGGAAATTATAGGTGGAGCATGTGTCATCATATGGATCAAACCATGGGCATAGGATTTGGTTAGCTTCCTAATTGGTTTCATCATATAAATTATTTTTTCCTCCTTGCTAAAATCAAACTAAAATGTGTGAAGGCTTTCCATTGCCTTAGTTATTTGAGGATGGGAAAAATAAAGATTTGGGGATGTAGCTATGTCTATGTCTCAGATTAATCCTTTGAATTGGTGGGGATACTTCTATCCTGTAGAATTTCAGGACTCTGGCAGGCTTTCTTCATTTTGTCTGTTCTCTGTCCCAGTTAGGCAAAATTGGCAGCATTTCTGCTGGAATAACCCCAGCATTATTCCGTATTTCTACTGAGATGGCTGACTGTATCCCACAATTTCTTTATCCAATGAGAGCACCTTGTCCTTGGTGCCTCTTCAGAACACACCTTCTCATTTTTATCATTTTATAACAAGAATCACCTTTGCTCCAGTGTCTAGTCACATGCACCCCAAAACTCTTTTAGCCTTTATCCCTCCTCAGTACCAAAACCATGTCCTCATTTGGGGGTATTTTTATAGCAGCACCCCACTTCCAGTATTAGTTTTCTAGGGCGGCCATAACAAAATCTCACAGATGGAATGGCTTGAACAAAAATTTATTTTCTTCCAGTCCCGGAGGCCGAAAGGTAGAGATCAAGGAACCATCCATAGCAGCTCTCACTACTGAAATGTCTTTTGAGATACCACTACCGTGGAAACGCTCTTTCCAACCATTTCCACTACTCCTAGCACCATCTTAGCCACCACAACCTCAAGATTGTGGAACACACGAGCAAATCCAAAAGGACTTGGAAGTGTAGCTCAGTTTTTCATGTGAGGCAAATTCACAGAAGGCTTCGGTAATAATGCCTGTTGTAAATACTATTTGAAGTCTCTTTGGGTCTCAGGGAAATCGTGTTGCTTCTAATCCTGTGCAGGTGAAGACCTCTGCGAGTTCCTCCGGTGAGAACCTGTACGGTAATGAGAAAGGTGCCCTTACGGCAGGTTGCCACAGGAGGCTGAGAGGTCAAGTTCATAGCCCATTGCTCTGCACGCCCTCAAAGTAGAGCTGGTTCTCTACAGCATAGTCTAGCTTTCTTATTGTAAATACTTCCTCAAAGGGATCCGGAGGTTCAACAGAGAAGGTGGGTTACGAATGACTTTCGGAGGACATTGAGTGACCCCTCCACTCGCAGAAGGCATGTTGTTAAGAGGAAACACTCACTCAGCCTGTGCTCTGGCCGGGACGTCTCGGTCTCATGGCAGGGCTGCCTGGTCTTTCAGCAGCCGCGTTTCCTCCTGGCTCAGTGCCATTGCCAGAAGAACCATTGATCGCCAGTGAGAGGAGGCCTTTGATAGGTGGCCAAGGCCACGCAGAGGTTTGCCACGGGTGACTTGGTTCTGAAGTACCGTTTCTGAACAAAGTAAAAAATGCTTCCACCTGATCCTGCCTTTCTGGTTTGAGTGGCAAGTGAAGCAAGACGCAAAAGAGAGCGTTTATAAAGTCAATGAAAAATGCGTATTTAGTAAGAATACAGTATTTCCAACAATTGCTTTTTGTGCCTATTGGGCCCTCCCTCTCGTCTTGCCTTATTTATGCCACGCTCAATCTAGAAACTTCACATCCAATGGCATAAAACTATTGGCAGTGTCCTGGGTGAGCTGTGCTATTTAATACCTCTTTGCCTTTAGCAAACTTTTTTTTTTCTGAATGAATGACCTTTTCTGAATCAATGGACCTGCTGTCCATTCAGGTCTGATCTCAGCTATGAAGCTTTTTCTTATTGTCTTTTGCAAGACCAGGCTAAAAATACCTTTCTTTTGCACTATAATCCCTCTCCTCCAGACTCATCTTTGTTCCTTCAGCTACATCTCTGTACCCCTGTGGGCATAAGAATGTCCCAGGATTCCATGTGGGAACACTGGCAGATTTTTGTTCACCAGTTATTCTTGATGGCGGGGGTGGGGTGGGGGGGAGAGTGGGAGAGCTGTAAGTCAAAACAAATAGATATACTATTGTGTAGAATTTTTTCAAAATTTCCCCTAAAATATCAAGTAAGAGTTTTTAAAACATATTTACTCTTATGATTATTGTGGATCCTGGTTTCAGATTCTTTGACAGAGGTATTCGTTTTTCTTAAATTTTGGTGGAAAAAATTTGAGACAGTGGTGGAAACTTCTATGATTGCACCTCTCACCCTATTTATTGTATTCATTAGTTTCCATGTCTATGTTACTGCAAATGCTGGAGAACACATTTAATAAAGGCGCTGGTGTTATTCATCAGGGTGTCCTTAGCACTTTGCATACCGAACAGAACTTAGTGTCTCTAAAATTAAACCGAAATGAAGCAGATAGGATTTCATTATGCCTCGTAAGAAATGATGACATTAGATAACTTAGTTAATAAACCTGTTCTGTGAAGTACTAAATGTGGATACAGCATAAAAATAAGAACGGACAAAGCTGGTTTATACAGCGTCCACTGCCCAGAAATCTCCATTAATCAATACTTCATTGACACTGATCTTCATAATGTAGACCAATGAATAATGTGTGAAGCGTTAAAAAGAGGTCAGATTTGATTATATCTTATCTATAAACTTTTAGGACTAGACACAGATTTGGAAATAGCTTTGTATTAGGTGGGAAATGTGCATATGTGTGTGGCCACTCTCATTTTCTAAAATCCTGGCAGACACCGTTAATCAATCAAGAAGCTCATTTTCCCTAAACTTCGCTACAGATGCAAAACACTTTCTTACCCCGTTATTCCAGTCAGGCAAACCAGTCCATATAATCTTGCAAAGAAGATAGGAAAAGGATGCAGTGAAGTCTAGTGGTGCACGACATGCCATTTTCCTTGTTTTCAAAGGCTGAAACAAAAATATTTACCTGGCTTACTTACTAGGACGAATGATCTTGCATGAGATGCCTCAGCCTTTCATATAGAATGTCTCAGGCAGTTCTGCCCCATCAATGAAGCAGACCTGATCAGATGTGAAATACTAAATGTAGGCTCAGAGTAGTTTGAAGCTGGAGATAAATACAGAATATGGTTGAGACAAAGAAATAAAAGAGAGAGGCAATCAATTCTATTTGGGGAAGAAGGAAAGAAGAAATAGGGAAGATGGCAATGGAGAAGAGTTACTTCTATTACATCTTGAAGGAGGAGTAAAGTCACATGAAAGCAATAAGAAGTAAAAGCCAGACAGGATTTCCAGACAAAGGAAGCCATGGAGGCATAGAAGTGAGAATACCCATGATACTAGGAAGGAATCAATTTGTCATGACAGAACATAACAGAGGAGATGTGGCAGGCAAAGTGTTGTTTAATACTCATGATAAAAAGGAAGGAAAGGAGGAGGACAGGAAAGGGGATGGGAGGGAGGGAGGGAAGAAGGGAGAAAGAGAGAGAGAGAGAGGAAGAGAGAGAGAGGAAGAGAGAGAGAGAGAGAGAGAGAGAGAGAGAGAGAGAGAGAGAGAGGAAGAGGAAGAGAGAGAGAGGAAGGTATGACCAGTTGGACAGCAGTAAGCCCGGGGTTCCACATTGGTCATTCAGTTTTGATGTCCATGCTTACTCTCTGTGGACACTTTGTTGGCATCTCTGGGATAAGTGGATGTCTTTCCAAGAGAACTGGTTTGATGAAAATTGGCTCATTGATGTTAAGTTCTGATATGTTTGCTCACAGATTATCCCTGTTCTTTTGTGTTTAAATTTCAAGTTTGAATGATGAAGTTACCCTTTCCCTTTGGATTTTTTTCTTCTGCTCCCAAATCACTTGAAAGAGCTTATGCAAGAAGAGACAGCTTAATAGATATTTACTAAAGCCTAACTCTAACTCTAGTTTAGAGCTATGTTCTTGGCAAGACACATACAATTTGTTTTCTAGGTTTTCCACTTCAAAATATTTAAGGAGAGTTGGTGTTAAATAGTTAAGAAGGAGCAAATGCTGGGGTATTAAACCTATATGGGCTGGAGGAACTAAGATGGTGGCATAGGTAAACACCTATTTTGCTGCCCCACACAGCAATTTCAAAACTATAACTTAACGACAGAACAAAGATCATCCAGAATCACCGGAAAGCTGGCTGAGTGAAAATTTCACAAATAAAAGTAAAGATATGACACTGTGACTCAGAGGAGTGGTGGAGGGCAGCGTTGAAGATACCTGCGGAGTCAGAGGTTTGGAGTCCTGCATGTGCGCAAGCGAGCGGAGAGGGAGGGCAGCTGCAAAGACAAATCCCACTGCACTGATTCCCCAGTTCCAGGCAAGGTCTGGGGAACCCACACTCATACAGGGTGAAACTGGACAGTAAGGAAGCACTCTGAAACTCAGGCGCTGCAAAGGTCTGTGAGCTTGTGGAAAGGGCGAGCTTGTGGAGAGTGCATGTAAACTTGGGAATAGCAGGGGTGCACGAGCATACAGAGAGGACTCGTGATTTGCTCTCTCGTACAGGACACCACCGGACTGCATTGTTTTACAACCCTGGGTGAGACTTTGGGTGTGCAGACTCATTTGGGGAGAGCCTGAATTGTCTGGCAGCAGGTAGAGCTTGGCGGCAGCTTTCTCTCAGAGGTGCTTGCAGCCATTACCACCCGGCACAGAGACCTAGGTGCCGCATAGGGCAGAGCTGATGCTGCCTGCTCAGCCCAGAGCCCATCCAACCTGAGCACAGCTGACCCTCACAATTGGTCTGGAGTTCAAACACTCCTAGTGCTAACAAAAATAATCTAGGCTTAACTTCAACAAGACTGTGCAACCCATAAAGGGCTGCACCAAGAGTATCCACCTCAGGTAACTGGGGAGGCTGAGCCACTGACCCTTAGAGGACATCTACCACACAAAGCTAATCGACCAACTCAGGAAAGCAGTCACCATGCAGAGACATGGAAAGAAATCAGATGTGAAAGAAATGGAGGGGAAAAAAACAACTGGACATGGAGTTCAAAACCATGGTTATGAGGTTTTTCAAGAGGCTCCTAGAAAAGGCCGATGAACTTAATGAGACCTACAAGGAAATGAACAAGACCTACGAGGAAATGAGCAACACCTACGAGGATATGAAAAAGGACCAACTAGAAATTAAGCTTGCACTGACTGAAATTTAAAAAAAAAAAATTATACAAAGACCTAAAAGCAATCTAGAGGACTGCAAGAACCAATTCAAAGATTTGAAATACAAAGAAGCAAAATCCACTCAGCCGGAAAAGCAAGAAGCCAAAAGAATCCAAAAAATTGAAGATAGTATAAGAGGCCTCTGGGACAACCTCAAGCATACCAACATCCAAATTATAGGGGTGCCAGAAAAAGAGAGAGAGCAAGATAATGAAAACCTACTTGAAGAAATAGTGACGGAAAACTTCCCACACCTGGTGAAAGAAATTGACTTAAAAGTCCAAGAAGCGCACCGAACCCCAAACTATAGGAATCCAAAGAGGACCACACAAGACACATCATAATTAAAATGCCAAGAACAAAAGACAAAGAGATATTAAAAGCAGCAAGAGGAAAACAGATGGTTACCTATAAGGGAGCACCCATATGATTATCAGCAGATTTCTCAACAGAAACTATACAGGCCAGATGGGAGTGGCAAGAAACATTCAAAGTGATGAATAGCAAGAATCTACAACCAAGATTACTGTACCCAGCAAAGCTATCATTCCGAATTGAAGGTCAGATAAAGTGCTTCACAGATAAGAAAAGGCTAAAGGAGTTCATTACTGCCAAACCAATATTATATGAAATGCTGAAAGATATTCTTTAAGAAGAGGAAGAGAAAAAGGTAAAAATAAAGATTGCAAACAACAAATACACATCTATCAACAAATGAATATAAAAATCAAGTGAATTAAAAATCTGATGAACAGGATAAACTGATGAATATAACAGAATCATGAGCATAGAGAGGGAATGGACTGACAATTCTTGGGGAGAAAAGGGGTGTGGGAGGGGCAGCAAGAGGCTGGACAAAAATCATGCACCTATGGGAGAGCACAGTGCGGGGAGGTGAGGGCGGAGGGTGGGATGGGTACCAGGTGAAGGGGAGCTATAGGGGGAAAAAGGGGGAACAATGTAATTAATAAACTGAACAATAAAGATTAAATTTAAAAAAACTCTATCTGGGCTTAAATCCCCATTCTGCCACTCTTTGCTTGCATAATCTTTACTGGCCTCTATAGTCAGATGACTTACGTTAATTAACTGCCTGGCACCCAAGTGTCTCATTTATAAAATGAAGACCATCACACAGTTTTATTATGCAAACTAAATATGATCACATGTCTTAATGTTCCAACCTCAGTATCTACTATAGGATCTTTATAAGTAAAAGGCATGTCTACTTTTCATCTTTACTGAACTGTTCTGAAGGAGAAATGGTTCCCACACTCACAGACCTTGGTCTAGAAGCAGATACGAAGCCACTGGGCAGCTTTGGAAAATTTCCCAGGATTGACATGGGAAACCCCCTCTACTGCATGTCTGAGCACAGATCTCAATTCAGAGAAGTTCCCCAGGGCTTTGGGCCAACACATTATTTTCATTATTTCCTTGCACGCATCTTCAATTGTTCCACCCATCCTGCCAGCTATATCAGGGACCTCTGCCCATCCACACTTGGGTCTTTGGAGGGAAAGAAGGCAGGATCAATATTGACTGACTAGTCTATACTCCAGCTTTACAGCCAGGCTGAGCTAGGCTGATTCACACGGGCCGTTCCCAGGTCAAAGCCTAGGCAGGGTCAGGGGTGAAAGTGGATGGCTATGGCATGGTTATGGGTTAGTCAGGTTGGTACCAGCTGAAAATGAAAATAAGCCACTTCGAACAGGTTATCTACCCCTCATGATCAGAGTAGAGATGTAGATTTGGAAAATTTACCTGCACTTTGGTTTCAGATTGAACTGGCAAATAAGCCGTGAATAGGATATACTGGAAATGAAGACCTCAGTGGGAAGACCCACAGTTTCCAAGGCTGCCCTGATTCCTCGGAGATATGCCGTGAGTTCATTATGTAACAACCCACTGAGGGAGGGATCATTCATTAGTGCATCTCAGAACCTTCCCTCCCTACTTCTGCTGGAATTAGTCTCAATGCTCAACGATCCTCACTGTTGATAACAATCAGAAAATCGGAACTGCTTTATGGGTATATACTTTTGAATGTATTTCTGGCATTACCAGGAATACTCAGCATCCTGGTAGGAGCGATCTGGCTAAGGTCTTCTGTGAGTGCCCGCTTAGCAGACTCAGTTTGTCTCATCTACACTTTTCTCATCTGCTGGCCTCTGTAGTCAGATGACTTACGTTCAGCGTCCCAACTCAACCACTTGAATCTGAACTTAGGCAAGTAATTTAAATTTTAGAGATGGACTGTAAAGGAAAAACAAAACAAATTATCCATCCATCTACCTATTATCTAGCTGTATTCTTCAAGATTAACCTTGCCTCCTCTTAAAAAATCTGCAACAGCTTCCTATTGTTTTGTAGGGGAGAAGTTGAGGGAATGAACCTTTTTTGCCCAGCCTATGGATTGACACAGTCTAGGCCTTCCTGTCCCTCCAGCCTGATTTTTTCTTATGCTCTATTCTCCTGCCTCCCAAGCCCCTTCTTGGCATCCTCATTACACCTGTGTGTGTGTGTGTGTGTGTGTGTGTGTGTGTGTGTGTGGACACACACACACACGCGTGCATGCACACACACACACACACGCGCGCTATTTAGAATGCTTTTTTTCCCTATTCCTTTACCATTCATTTTCAGATACTGGGTTTATAATTCTCCGAGGACGCTTTCCTTGTCTCCCCTTAGGTAGATGATGTTTTCGTATATTAGGTTTTGCTTTGACTTTCGACGTCTATTGTATCACTAAGAGAAACATAATAGACATTATACTGTACCAATATCTGTGTTTGCTTCAGAAGAAGTCACCAAGGGGAAAATGTGGCTTCTATGTTATCATTGACATAGTTTTCCCCAAGAATAAGACAAAACAAAAATAAAAAGTCAATGAGTGGTCGTGCCTTTTCCTTTTAAGAAAGCATTCCTTTACATGTTCTGGTTTATCGGAGAGAAAAGGCGCAGGGAAATCGAGACCTAACAGAAAGCTCTTGAGATTGTCGCTTTACAGTCTGTCTGACTCAGTGGCCTGGGTGGATTGGCCTTGTTTTTTCCTGCAGTTCTTCTTTTGACAGCTCTTCTGAGATATAATTTACCTGCTGTCAATTCACTCCTCTAAGGTAAAAATTTTAATAGTTTTTAGTCTATTTACAGATTTGTATAACCATCACCATAATCTAGTTTCTTAATGTTTTTGTCATCCCCAAAAAGGTCCTGGTGGGCTATGTTTTTAAAAATATTTTTTTTTCTTGAACAATTATGTTTTTTTCTTATAGGACACTGACCTTATTTGTAAATAGGTATTATTATTATTCAATGAGTACCAGTTTCTTACATTAGAACTTAAGCAATATAACACAGACTGTTTCTGGGTCACCTTCCTGTCACTAATGCCTAATGGAGCATTTAGCATATAGTAGAAGCTTGATAAATGTTAAAAGATGAGTCTTGTGAGCTTCAGTGGAGAAATAAAAATACAAACCACATAACAATGCTTTGAGGGTCAAATAACAGAATGCATAGCAAAGGACTTCGTAAACTGAAACGTCACGCAAATCTTAACTACTACTTAATAATATCTATTTTTAATTCAGGGAAAGCTATAAGAGAGCGACGTGAATTTGGGAGTATCAAAGCAAGTACCTAGATGCTCCCTAACCTCTCTCTTCCTTTTCCCCAAACTGGAGGATCAATGCACTTTCTAGAATCCTTTTTGGCCCAAGGAATGTGAACAGAAGTGGTAGGCACCTCTTCTAAGCCTAGGCCTTAAAATCCTCTGAAGGCCTCAACACAAGTGCTCTCTCTGTCCATATGGCCAAAACGAAAGGACGTGGAGATGGCAGTCGCGTGGCAAAAGAATCCTGGGTCCCTCTGTTTGAGGACAGCCTTGGAAAGTCATCCAGTCCGTAACAAGTTCTGACATTAGCAAGAATTCCAACTTTTGTGTGTGTGCCACGACATGAGACTCCAGGCGTGATTGCTGGTTATGTAACTTCATAAGAAATCCCTCCTTTGAAGTGGGACACGGCTGTAAGGAAAAGTGAAAATAAATTGGCGCTGGTTCAGCACCAAGAGATAGGCATCAGGAAAGTGAACGCAGACGGCTTGGAAGGGTAGCCCTCCAGACTCTGAGGTTACAAAGAGATTGGTTTCATTCCTGCCAGTGGTTACTTGGGGCTTCAGATCACATGCCTAGTCAACCAGCAGCTCCACCAGAAAAGCTTGGAAAGCAGAACCTTACAGTGAGTGTTGACTACCCAAGGCTGCCCTTGGCAAGATATTAGAAAATATGAGCTCACTGGAGAATTTAGACACTTTGAAGACAGAAATAAATGAGAATAAAATAAGTGTAGAATATAAATGTAGAATAGTCGAGATCTTTAACAGAGTTGGAAAAGTTAACAGGTTCTAGTCCCAGGGAAGTAAGATAGGACATTTTAAAATACTTTGAAATGCCAAGTCTCAGGAAAACTACTCTTTTGGAGGAAGTGATTCAGGGCCATCAATGATAAGTCCTGATTCCGTCAACCCCATTGAATCCCGATAGCCTCAGGTAATTTTATTTAAGAGAAATGAGGGAGGGAAAAGAGAAAGAAATACGCAGGCCTGAGAATTTGTCTAGGAAAGGATTTAGGATGTGATTACTGGACATGGAAGTGATGGGGAAGTTAGAGATTAGGACCTATTAAGCTGTTGAAAGAATTGTGTTCTGAATTTGTAAACACATCAAAAAAGTCCTGACTTTAAGACTTGAGGCAACCTTTGGGACCCTAACCAGTCACAAGCAGGAGGCAAGTCTCAAAGCCCCTCAGAATAGTGCATCTCCAATACCCACTTGAGATGTCCCCAGAGAGGCTACTGGACAGAGAAGACCCCCAAGGGTGGAGACCCAGGACGCAGGTCACAAAGAACAGGGGCGTTCCTTCAGCACAGAACGAATTAGAGCCTAAAAAGGAATTCTCTGCCTCTGCTTGGACTGGGAGGAATTTGCCATCTCTGTCCTGAAAAGTCTCCCATAAGAACCTCCCTCTGCCTCTCACCCCCTGCTGGAAGCCAAAGACCCCCAAGTTGATGGAGCCAGATGCTGAAAGGAGCTTGAATTCCTAAATTACTTTTTGGAGGCGAGGCACCCAACCCACGCTGGATTGGAATGTGAGAAAGAAATTTGGGGTGCATTCAGTGCCTGAGATTGGGGATGTTTGTTAGCCAGAGGTGGGAGTAATTCAGCTGAGTTGTGCGGAAAACCTGGCTTTGTATGTGGTCCTGAAGTTAAGAAGGAACCCCCATAATACAAAGAAGGGATAAAAGACAAAACTGTTGCAATTTCAAGGAAAATATCCTGTTGGAAGTGAGGGGATCAATACAGGGTCAGAAAACGAGTCTTGTGCATAAGCATGCGATAAAGTGAGAAAGCTAAGCCTTAGCATCTTTTTAGGCATTCACTGCCAGGATAAGAGTTAAGATTTTTAACCTCCAGGTCACCGTCCCAAAGAGGATTTCTTGGAAAACCAGTGTCCAGCAGGCTTCTTAGGATCTTTAATATGCTAATGCCAAGTTTAAAAAATTTGGCTCTCAAAAGAAATTTCAGTCGTTGTGCTGTTGGTATTTGGCTCTGTTGACTCATGAGTTTGCCGACCACTGTGCTAATGTATGCTATTCATCTCCAGCCCCCCCCCACCACAGCCAGCCCACCTGCCACTACCTGCACAGCCCCCCCCCCCAGCTGCCAGACTCCCATATACACCCTGTATTTCTTTCTTTCTTTGTGAACAAGGAAATTAGCCTTTTCCAAGTCCACACACGTTTTCGAAATCTCATATACACCAGCATTCCTTGAAAAACAGCACGGGAAAGCATCTTTGTAGGCCATAAAGTTGTTGTGAGTGGCTCCATCCCCGGAGAAAGAATATAAAGGCAAATGGGGGGGGGGCGGTGTTAGGAAGATGAAAAGCTTGGCATTCCCGTTCCTTCTCCTTCTGCACCGTATTGGTGGCGAGGGGCTGTGAGGCAGGCTCTGCGGGGAAAACGCTGCCTCTTCTCCTAACTGTCCCAGTGCCAGTCATGGATCATGTTCAGAGGAACCAGTCCAGCCTCCAGCCTCCATCTCAGCGGCAGAGTCCCCGGACACAGGTGTCCTAAGTGCCGCACAGCCAGGAGTCCCGCGTCACACACACGTGCTTGATGTTTAAAGACCAAAACAGGTGTTTAAAATGAGATTTTTGCTCCGAGGCTTGGGAACAGGAGACGGGCTGTGTTTCTCTGCTTTCCACAATTACTGGCTCAGAGGGGGAGGAGAAATAGATTAAAAATGTATGCCATAATTTTGCAATTGATCATTAGTGCCACAGAGGGCATAGTGCAGAGTTATTTTCCAACCACTGGAAAGAAAGATGTGTCTTGAAAGGAGGTATTTTTAGCATCACAGTGACTGCGTGGTTATATATAGATTTTGTTTTACTTTCTTCCAACTGTGAGTGTGATTGTGTTCATATGCTTGGGGAATTTGCATATAATGTGTGCTATTTGTATCTGAGCCAAATCACTTCAATTCAAGTTCAAACTGCTCCCTGGAAAGGGAGTAAAGCCCACTGCGATAAGTAGACTTATCTTTCATTTCTTAAGGCCCAATTCCAGGGGAATGTCTTCCCTTCTTCCCCAACATGTCCATCTGGCAAATTTGCCAATAATTATCAAGTTCTCGCTGGCATGAAAGCCAGCGATTGGATGAAGCATCACAAATTGTGGTTGGCAGCCCGGGAGCAAAGAGAAGACTGAAGCAGCAAAAAAAAAAAAAAAAAAAAAAAAAAATTTAGCTTACTGCTATGTTCCAGGTTGAATTCAGTACATAATAATAGTAATGAAATATAAAAGTTTTTAAAAGCTCATATGGGAACATTTATAAAATGCTAGCACTACAAAAGGCCACCATACCTTTTATACACCCACCCACACACACACACACACACTCTAGGGGCCCAGTGCACAAAATTCATGCACTGGGGGGTGAATGGTACCTAACCCAACCTGCCCCCTCTCACATACTGGGAGCCCTCAGGGGATGTCCTACTGACGGCTCACCCCCAGCCTGCCCGAGGCCGAAATCCTCTGGGCAAGGCTTTTTCTGGCCTTGGGCACCCAGGGATCGCCCTGCCATGGGGCCGATCACTGGCGATTGCCAGCTGGCTCCACCCCAACCCCGGCCTTGGGCAGCATCCATGCTCCAGATTGGCCGGTGGGTGTAGCTTGTGGGCATGGCTTATGGGTATAGCAAAGGTATGGTCAATTTGCATATTACTCTTTTATTAGATATATTATTATTGATTTTTTACAGAGAGGAAGGGAGAGGGATAGAAAATTAGAAACATTTATGAGAGAGAAACATCGATCAGCTGCCTCCTGCACACCCCCTACTGGGAATGTGCCCACAACCAAGGTACATGCCCTTGACCAGAATCGAACCTGGGACCTTCGACCACAGGTCGATGCTCTATCCACTGAGCCAAACCGGTTTTGGCCATACCTTTTTTTAAAACAGAATTATAATGGGCATATACCATAACATTCACCACTTTAATGGATAGAATCACTTGTTCATATATTCACACACTGTGTAATCATCACCAGTAACCACAGAACATTTCCATCACCCCAAAAGTAAGCCTGTTCCCATGAGCACTCACTCGTTCTCCCCTCCCCCCACCTCTTAGCAGGCACAAATCTATCTTCTATTGGTATGGATTTGCCTTTCTGGATATTTCATGTAAATGGTGCCACAGAGTATGTTTCCTTTTGTGTCTGGCTTCTGTCAGAGGACAAGATAGCTGGACCTGTGCAGAGGCCACGGATTGCCTGAGTCCCATGGATTTTTCTGGACAAAAGCCACCACTAGAACCTGCCCTTGTATGAGCTGTATTTTAGCAGAATACTAGCTGAGCACTTGCCCGGAGCTCCCATCTCAAGGGGTTTTCAACCTCATTGGAAATGTCACCGAATAGAGAGGATTGTGCTCATTGTCACTGCTCCCCGAGAATGCTATACAAGGTTAGAAAGGATTGAGTATGCTTCACGGGGAGCAGGAGGAACTGTGAACTTACTGGATGGCCTGTACAAATGACAAAGGCAGTGTCTACACTGCTCTGTAATGAGTGTGGGCATGGTGACGCTCAGCCATGCGTTGCTGAGTGGGTATGCCAGCCCGAGGCTCCCTCTCTCAGAAGAAACTCTGCACAAATAGGTGAAGATGTGCCCGAGAAGGCGCCTGCCTTCATGCTCTGAGTTTTCACCCGGGCCCTGGCTCTAAAAGCAAGGCCTCCCTCAGTTCATATTTGTGATATTGATTTGGGATTTGTTGAAACCCCGTTCCTCTTGGCATGTTCCTCCATGAACTCAAAGTGCACAGTGATCTTACCTTCCCATCCCAGGATACCAGCCTATCTCCACATTTGTACACTCACCATCTTGCTTCTTTCCCCTCCATTCTTTTTCCATCTCAGTGAAACCACAATTAGGTTTCAAGTCAAGACCCTCAAATAGACTATCTTCTGAAAGTCCTATGGCACCAAGTTCATCCTCTGCTCTCCCTGCTCCCCCAAATTTATTTTTCATCCAGGGACCCAGGGCCTGCTTTATACCCTTGGAACTCCATAGGGTTTTGGGGTGGGATTCCACATTCTACCTGTAGTACTTTTATTTATTTAATCCCTTCAGAACTCCAGGACTACTGCCTGCCTGTTCTCATTCAAATTCTAGACACTTTAAGATCTCAGTCCTTCTGTACCCCTAAATAAACCAGGGCACTTCCTAATAGCTCATTATTAAAGATTGTTTCCTAAATTTCTAATCTCAGTTGCAACAAGAGCATGAAAATGGTAGCATAAAGCTTTGGAGGTGAATATCCTGAATCTGTAGCCCAGTCGTTTAGTAGCTATATGACCTTAGCTAAAATCTTAATTTCTTTAAGCCTCAATTTATTCATCTTTAAAATGGGGATTATAGTAGTTTATACCTTTTAATGTTGTTCTGAAGACTAAATGTCTTTATATATATGAAGTACTTACATAAATACTTGTAACATAGACATTGTATAAAAATAATAACTATTATTTTATTTCCTCTATTATAAGTAGCCCATATGCAACATTGACACGGAAATGTAGGAGTTTTTAATTTATATTCTCTCAGTCTTAAAATATCAACCAGATAAAAGTACTAGATTGGGAAGTGGGAAATCTAGAATCTAGTTCTGGCTCCATCACTAAACTACTATTGAATATAGTAAATTTTCTCCTAAGGTTAACTATTCTCCTAACTCCGTGGCTGTGACGTGTGCATTTTTGAATGCTATATTTACAGAGACTAAAGATATAAAAGTCTCAGTCACCACAGATGTTAAATTAGTGGCTTTCTAATGAATGAGATGTTCATAAGTGATTCTTCTCTCTCAAGTTGATTAATTCTTTAGCTCAGCAGCACACATTCATCTTCCTGAGTTGTCTTTGCTCTTAAAAAAAAAAAAACAAGAAAAATCCAGCCAGCATGTCGTTAAATGGTGATGGGAAATGATGCCTTACGAAAATCAGAGTATTAGAAAAGCTGGACAGATGGGGGCTGTATCAACTCAGCCTTCTGTTGTGCTACTTGAGCCTGTTTAAGGGTCTCTGGCTATACTGTTCCCCATTAAGTGTCTCTGACTAGACTGCTTCCCATAAAGGAGTTCAGTCACTTCATTCCAACCCAGTGGTCTAGGCAAGGTTTGAGCAGTCTTCCAGTTTACCTAGGACACGCAGTGCATAAGCTAGCCTGCCGGCCTTTATTCTCCCACAGACCCTCTGGTTGTCTCAGTTTCAATTATTAGCTTAATTAATATTAATCTGTGCCCAGAGTGGGGGTTCCGAGAGAAGGGACTGAGTCTTATGTTCTTTAAGTGGTCAGTTCTCAGCACTTAACCACTGCACTAAAAATGTTTGCCTTTTGTGAGTACATATGGTGAGTCAATTCAAATGCTTTTTCATCCAAGGTGTGTATTTGTCCTTTTCTATATACGGCTCCCCCCTCTGCCTGGAATGAGTCCCCCTTTCTGGGCATTTAATGAGTCATTCTTTGCAATCCAACGCAGACATCACTTCCTCTGAAGCGTTATCCTCCACCCTGCAGATTTTCCCTTCTCTGTGCCACAGCAGTGTGTTTTTTTTTTTTACAAAAGTCAAAGATTTCTTCCATGGCTTTGTCTGTATTCTTTGAAATGATCATACTAATTTCTTTTAAGTAATGTATCGATTTTCAAGTCATGTTTGCTCAGTAGATTATGAGCTACTCAAAGAAGACGTAAGTGCTTCCTTAATCAGTCTTCCCACAACTCAGCGTAGACCCTGGCACATGGCAGGCACTCAGTGATATTTGTTTATTTCAACTGCATGGAACCAATTTGAATTGCACCAAGTTCAGGTTCAACAAGGAAATTCATTTTACTTTGAAGCGTTGTAATCTAACTGATATGGTCAAATGAAATGGCTAAATTACAAAAGATACACAGTTAACTTTTGACTTGGGAAAAATTTGTAAAGGATTCTGACTATTTTAACAGTTTTTAAAGGTCTTGCTGGGAGTCTTCTTCTGGTCTTTTCTTCCTCTATGCATCATTCAAGGCATCCATCCACTTGTCCTCAGAAAGATCGAGATAATAAAAGGGAAAAGGACAATAGTCAGTACTCAACCTTCAACATCCAAAATAGGACATAAAGATTAGAGGAAGACAAAAGACTTGCAAGCTGGTTTTGTTGTGTGAGAAAAGGAGACTTTCAAATTGAAGTATCTCTCTTTATTGAGCAAAAGTAAATCTTGGCAGATCGAGCATAAAGCATGACTCTAGGTAGCAGTTAGAGAGAACTCAGCATGGAACAAAGGACCCTTCTTGACAAAAGAGACTGCTTATGAAAAGAGAAATGTATACTTAAGAGGAAATTTGAGCTTTGTATCTACAGAGTGTTTGTCCAAATAAGAGAAATGCAACAGAACAGAAAAGAGACTGTTTTAAATGAGAAGAAAATGATCAATTTAAGTGCCAACCCCTACTTCCGTCTGTCATCAACAGAAATGGGGTCGAGAACAAGATAGACTCTGTTACAGACAACAAAGCTGATACTTGATTTGTTTTTTTGCATCTGAATGTTGGCTCCGCTGCCCATGGTTCGGACTAACACACAGCTTCGGAGAAGGAAGGATTGCCTAGACCAGATGGATCCCCCCAGTCCTGCTGCCTGACCTTTGTGTAAACCATAGCTAAACCATCTCCGCGGCCTCACAGAGGGCCCAGAGTCTGTCAGCAGCCATCAGACAGAAAAGGTCAAGGATATGGGCTCTTGAAACACAAAGGAAATCTGACTGATGAAACACAATGAGATCGATAGGGAACGGACACTAAATTTGGGTGATAACTTGATTACCCATCGTGCTGTCTCAACCTCTCAGAGCACCATGGCCATCAAGCTGCTGCTGGAAGGCAGTCCTTCCCAACAGAGGTGTTCGATAAATGCTGCGCCCCTGACTATTGATGGCCTCTCTCTCTCTCTCTCTTTTTTTAATTTTGGCTTCCTTGATCCTAAGGAAATCTAGACCATTAAATAGGAATTTCCTCAAGAATCTGGAAATAGGTGTGTTCCAGTGAGCGGAGCATGCCAGTTAATATATACCCCTGGTAAGTCTTATTGCTTATCCAAGAATTAGAAAGGCTATGTATTAGTTAGAGTTGTCGAGAGAAAAAGAACCAATAAAAGAGATTTATTATAAGGAGTTGTCTCACACAATGATGGGGAGGCTAAGAAACTCCATGATCTGCTGTCTGTCACTTGGAGAGTAAGGAAAGCCAGTGGGGTAGCTCCAGTTCCAGTCTGAAGGCCTGAGAACCAGGAGAATCGATGACATAAATCCCAGTCGGAGGGCAGGAGAAGATCCTGTTTCCTGGCAGCAGTTTCAGGCAGGAAGAATTCTTCCTTCCTACCCCTCTTGGTCCTATTCAGATTGTCAACAGATTGGTGGGCAATCTGCTTTACCCAGTCCATCAATTCAAATGCTAATCTCTTCTTGAAATACCATCACAGACACACCCAAAAATAATGTTTAGCCAGATGCAGGCACCTTGTGGCTCAAATCAACACATAAAATTAACCATCACATGTTATGTGCTAATTCTGTGGACTTAAGTAAGAGAAAAGATGGCTATGCCGGCTGCCTCCAAGTTGCTCTCAGGTCTAATCCTTTGCTATCACTGCAAGTGGACCAGCCTCCAGAGGGGAATTTTCTTTCTCCAGAATTGCCTGATAGATTAATTACCTGACAGCTCTGGGATTCTTGTTGCCAGTGACAGTTTCAGAATATGGACGATTTCATTGCTCTCAGACTGGCACATGGCTTGAGTCTTCTATAGATGAAACATCAGCTCCCTATGCCAACTCGGCACTCATTCTAATCTGTTTGCTGCCTTGCACTGTGAGAAGCAGGGGTTTCATCAAGGATGATTCCCCAAAATGATGGTTTTCTCTCAGACAAGCATACAACTTTGTACCAGAAAAGGAGGCAAGCCTAGAGTCATAGGCCCAAATCACAGCTTTGTCTTTGCCATTGACTTTGAACATAATCCTGCTCATCATTTTTCTCATTGGAAATATTAGGAGATAGCCAACATAATCTCTAAAGCTTCCCACATACTTTGAAAATCAGTTCCCTTGGTGCCATTACTGTGGTGGTTTTTCTAGTGGGAAAAAATGAGTACACCTCCAGTGGGACTAGATCAAAGGTGGGCGGGGGGGAATGAAATGCTTGTCACTGTCTCAGAGTCTAGTAGGAAAGGTGGGTATTTAAGCCATTAACCACAGTATCCTGTGATGAATGCTAATTAAGGGATCTATTTGATCTAAGTAGTCACACCATCTTATTAGCAAACCCAGGTGACTGCAAAATAAGTACCTGAGGTTAGGGGCTCTTTTAAGGACACTAGATAACTAGTTCCTTTTAAGACGAGACCCATGACCTCTGCTCTAGGGCATTATCACAAAGTTCCAACACACTGCACTAAGCAATATTTATCAAAATATATATATATATAGAAGAACAGAAGAAAGAAGAAAAGCAAGAATTATAAGGAAGAGGCCATCAATTCATTTTTTTTGTATTCCTGTTACCTATCACAGAACCTGGCACATCACATATTCATTCATTCATTCATTCACTCTCAACTGGTACCTCTACCACATGTTTAGCTGTTTTGTGGAACACAGTGGTGAGTAAAGCTTGCAAGGTGCCTGTCCTCAAAATAAGGGAGGGTGAACAATAGACTAGTAAATGAGCAGATAATCTAATATTTTGATAAACTGTCTGAAGGAAATGATGATATGATCATGAGTTGAGGAGGTGGACTGCATGAGCTAGAGTGGTCTAGGACATCTCTCCGTGAGGTCTGAAGAGGAAACAATGTGAAGGTCCTGATGAGAAATTTTTTGCTGCATAAGAATGAGCAAGGAGACTAGACTGCCGGGACCACATCTGCTGAGGGGGAGGATGGCACAACAGGTCTTTGCTGGTGGAGATGGTGTATAGATGAAGCATGTGTTGTCAGGTCAGAGGCTGATAACATATGATTTTAGATTTTCTGATAATATAGCTGCAAGATATAAAGAGGATATATCAAGGATTATGCCTAAAGTTAGTTAAAATGAACGGGAAGGGAAGGGAAGAGAAAAGAAGGGAAGGGAAATGGACAAAGAAAAAAGATTGATTCATTTATTAAATGCTGGCCTATATTCCTGCACCAGACACAGGGAAAAGTGCATGGTTTGGGGCATCTACAACCTAAAATGCTATGCCAAATTTGATGACAGGTCAAAGTAGCTAGAGCAAAAGAGAAAAATAGTTAGGATACAGGCTCTAAGAGAAATGACAAGCCATTTTGACAGCAATGGAGGTCTAGATAATTTGGGAAGTTAATCATCCCCTGTCTGTGATTCCACAGGGATGGAGGGGAAGATTCATCTTGAAAGATGAGTACGATTCACCACATGACAAAGTAGAGAAGCACCTTTTGGGCAGCAGAACAGGGTGTACTAGTGAATGGAGACATGAGCAGTGTGCTCCATGCATGCCAGTGTCTCCAAGCAGTTCAGCAAAACTAGAGGACAGACTTAAAGTGTGACTGGATGGGCAAGTTGGTCAGTATTTGATCAAGCAGTGTTCTGTGTGCTGAAAAGGCCCTTACCCCGTTTTATGTATTTGAGGTGGTTCTGCAGCCAGATGAAAATTACTTCACTGGGTTTGAATCTGCCTTCAATATCCCGGGCACAGCTTGAATATCATTTTTAAAAGACGCTTTGAAATTAAAAGAGCAACATGACCGCTAGGGGATCTGCTATTTCTAATGATCTGGGGGTTTAGAGTTTTCACTTCATACTCCTCTTGTTGTGCGCCCAATAAAATACACAGTCCTTAGAAGGAACATGAGCAAGGGTTAATGACTCAGCAGTTGTCTTATAAAAGCTGAGAAAAATATTAAGTAATCCATTGCAATACCAGTTTCGAATACCAGCCTCTCCCTCTCTCTCAAAAATATGTAATCAACTTTGGTCTTTTCTGCTAAGCAACCAAGAAAGGGAGGCATATTAGATTTTCATTCCAACCAACTTACAAACTATTGTTGTGTAGTTTAGGATGTCAGATACACTTCTGCGCTAAATGAGGGTATCTAAAAGACGTTTGAAGGTTCATGAACATGGTCTATCAGGAGCTACTGCTGTTTGTACTTCTACCGGCCTTTTACCAACACTCCTCCCACTGTGTAGTGCCCAAACTTCTATTCTTTACTAATATAAAATGACACTGGGGAACAAATTGCAGATTATGACAATTTGGTTTAACACTGTCAGCTAATAGGTTGGAAAGAGATTGAATGAACCTTTGAAGATCCAAGTATCAGCCTGGTGCAGCCATGTACTAACTCCTCACTCTTTTCAGCTTAGATAGAAAGGATTGATTATTGTGAGTTCCTAGTGATAAGTAAATAGATATGTTAGATGTCTCAATGTTTTCTGACCTGCACCAAGGGCTGAAGAATACATTTGGTCTATGGAAATGTGAGTCTGGGTCGAGTACTATCCTATATAATGAAGAGCTAACATGTTAATCAGACCAAACAACTGAACAACCTTCTGGACGTCCTTCTGGATGACCTCTGGGATGAAAATGGGGCTATGAGGGCTGGCTGGGGCTACGAGGGCTGAGCCCCACGCACAAATTTCATGCATTGGGCCTCTAGTCATTTAAATTAATGCCGTAGAAATCAGTGAGCATTTTTACTCTACAGGTGAAAATTGGGGAGTGCTGACCTGCTCTGTGCCAGATTCAACTGTATAGGAAGATGAATAGAGCACAGAAGGCTAAGGTTCAACTTTCCAGTCCATAATCAGGCAGTTCTGTGGGGAACTCCACCCTTCCTGCCTTTGAGCTTTGTAGCTATGGGTAAGTTAACCTTCACAGCTTCGTTTTTGCATATGAAGTTTAAGGATAATAATAAACCATACTTCGTAAGGTTTTGTCAGCATTTAAAGAAATAGCATAAATTGAATGAATATAATTGAAGAATTATATTTAATTATATTATTAATTTATTTAATTATATTAAGGAAACACCATACCTATGAAGAGCTGATGATGATAGTGATGGCGATCTCATTTTATATACCCAGAAACAGTATCAGGGATGCTATATTTCTTGGCTAAAGTTGCAAAAATCCTGAAGCCTTGGGTCCAGTTTCCAAGCTCCAAACTTTATCTTGTTTCCAGGCTCCTGGGGGTTGCTGAGGGGGTTGGGGCAAGGTGTTCCCATGGAAAGGAACCTGTCCGTGCCCATAAGAATTTCCATGATGGGATGTTTTAAAAATGAAACTGAGGAGAAAGAGTTTCCAACTCATTTTTGTCCTGGCAAAAAGGCAAGTGTGTGTTACAAACTTGACTTACACAGATTTGACAGGAGGAACCTTTTTACTATTTGAGTTACTAATGGGATAGCAAACAGTTCCTGTAATTTACTTTGTACTTTGATAATGTCTTGGCTCAAAGGGTTCACAGAGACCTTTCCAAACATTAACTTAGTTCCCCCTCTGAACACTGCTAAGGGGTCAGAGCAGGGCGGCACTCCCTTTGTTTTATGAGTGAGAAAACTGGGATCTGAGAAGGTTATGTGTCCTACCAAGGTCACCCCAGAAGCACACGTGCTACCCAATCCACTGTTCCCAGCTCCCGACACTCCTGGAACCCACACGGGGAAATTTGTCCAGGGTACTTTCCATGCTGGCCTGGAACTGCCACCACATTTCACCTGGGCTACCTGTCTATCCAGCTTAAGCAAGGTTTCGAACAAGACAGACAAGACTATGTTGCTTCTTCAGGACTGTGAAGCTAGCAGAGGTGAATGAATAGAAGCACACCTATGTGTAAAAGGTATTAGTTGCAAGCAAATATGACTTATCACATTAAGGGGGAGGGTGGAGGTTGATTTATTTGTTTTAAAAGTGGAGTGGAACATTCCAGGGAAAGTGTACTCACATGGGCACCAGATTGCATGGGACCTCATTGAACACCAGGAATAGATTCATCCAGTCAGGAACCACATTTACTGAGCTCTAGGTGCTACCTCAGAAGCTTTCATTTATGTGATCTCATTTTATCATCACACTATCCCTGGCTTCTATACAATATTATGCTCATTTTTTAGATGGAGGAGGCCGAAATGTTGAATAGATCTCTTCTTTCATGTCCTTATTCAAAGATCACCTTCTCAATGAGTCTTCTTCCAGGCAACCTTATCTAAAACCGTGGCCTTTTTTACACTCACGTGTCTTTCCCTACTTACCAGTTAATTAACTATCAGTTAATTATCTTGTTTATTATTTATCTCCTCCCATGAGAATGTCATCTCCATGATGGCAGGAAGCTTTGGCTAATTTGCTCACTGCTACATCCCACTTGCATAGAAGAGAGTACACAATACACAGCAGAGCTTAGCACATGAATGAATACATTAATGCATTCATGTTCTCTTGACAGCTCATAGCTCTCTGGGTAGCATTCAGTTACAGTTGTGATTTTATATTTTCAATCCCAAATCTTTTTCTCCATGTAGATTTTTTATCACTTTATTTAGACATTATGGATTCCAACTTGGATTACTTCCTCTTAAGTGGTCTCTTCACCTCCACATTTCCTTTTCCTACAATGAGATTGAAAATAGGGTCCAAAAATAATTATTGGATTAATGAATGAATGCATTTATGTTTATATACACTGAGTGTTCAGATTATTATGATCTCTGAATGCAAAAATATATATATGTGTGTGTATGTATGTATATATATACATATACATATGTATATGTATATGTATATCTATATATCTATATCTATATCTATATATCTATATATATACATATATATCTATATCTATCTATATCTATCTATATCTATATCTATATCTATCTATCTATCTATATATATATATATATATATATATATATAGAGAGAGAGAGAGAGAGAGAGAGAGATATAAAAGAGCCGTGGCACTTGAGTTCATGTATGGGTGGGGGTCCAGCTAGCCTGGCCAAGGGGAGGGGACATAGGCTGTTGGCCAGCATGCCTACTGGTTGAACTCCTGGTCTAGAGGACAATTTGCATATTAGCCTTTTATTATATAGAATATACACTGAGTGGCCAGATTATTATGCATTCAGAGTTCATAATAATCTGGCTACTCAGTGTATATACCTTTATATATATAAGCATATATATTTATAAACATATATCCTTAGATATGTATAGAATGCTAACAAATAAATGTGAACATCAATATATACTTAAGAGTATGTACTCATTATCAATGTACTTATTTGTTTACTAGGGCCCAGTGCACGAAATTCACACACCGGGAGTGGGTGGTCCCTCAGCCCAACCTGCCCCCTCTCACATACTTGGAGCCCTCAGAGGATGTCCAACTGATGGCTCACCCCCAGCCTGCTCAAGACCTAAAGCCTCTGGCAAGGCATTAGGCCTTGGGCACCCAGCCATCGCCCTGCTAAGCTCAGCCTCGGCTGCCTGCAACCACCCGGCCCTGGGGGCTAGGCACTCGCTGCCACTTCCACTCACAACGCCCGGGGGCCAGGTGCTCTCTGCTGCCACCACCACCACCATTGCTGCTGCCGCCCCCCTCACAGCACCCAGGCTCTGGGTGCTTGCCGCCGCAGTTTCATCTCCATCCCCAGGAGCTTGGTGCTTGTGCCACTTGACCCCGCCCCCACTCCTGATTGGCTGGTAGCATAGCCAATCAGGAGCAAAGGTACGGTCAAATTTCCATGTTTCTCTTTTATTATATAGGATTGCCCATGTGTTTCCAACTAGAATGGGAGGACCACGAGAACTAGGGTTTTTGCTGGTTTGGTTCACTGCTGTATTTCTTATGTCTGATACAGTGTCTGGTACATAATAGTCTCTTAGTACTTATTTGTTGAAGAAATAAAAAGAAAAAGTGAGGAAGGAAGCAAGGTCAAACACTTATACCCACCACACCATACATTTTTACATCCACATTATATATGGAATGCTGTCTTTCTCTGAGGTTTTGCAAATTTATTCAACAGTTATGTACTGAGTGTTCCCAGTTCCTCACCCTGGAGGAAGGAGAGGACAAGCAGACACTCATGTGGATAAGATTTATAGTATGTTAGGTAGCATTGAGCCTATAGAATGTAGTCATCCCTTTCTCTACCTCTTACTCCCCATTTTGTGACTAAAATGGACTGTTACTGAGAGTCAGCTTACATGGCCATTGGCAGTTTCCTCTATTCATTTGTAGCCTATGAGCCTCTCTAATCCATGTTCTCTCACCAGCCTCTGTTAGAATCTGAGTTTGAGATCCTTTGTCAGGACACTTGGTTCTCATTACATTATGGCTAATGTCATAGCTGCCTGTTCCTTTCCTTAGCCCACAACCTGCTGGGGTTTATCATGTCTGTATCTCCACGTCTTAGCACAGAGTTGGCATGGAAGAGATAGGCACCACAGTTGTTTTATGAGAAAGGAAATTAAGGCTTGATAATTTTGTTATTATTATTATTATTATTATTTTTTTTTTTTTGCTAGTAGAAGGTTTTTTTCCAGGTGAATGTATTGTCCAAAGCGATGTGTAATTGAAGAGAGGAGTGAAACAGAAATTCATTTTTTTAAAGGAAAAACAAAAAGAGGAATTCTTAATACACAGCAGTCTGGGGCCAGTGATTGTAGGCAAATAAATGACCTGTGTTGACCCTTAAGTCACTGTTTTGTTTAACTGATGGTGATGATGAGCCATGTTCACACACCAAGGGAAGATTTAATTTACTTGATGGTGTTTACATTATAGCTGCATAAGGCCAGGGAGTAGGCAAGATATATTAGGGGAAATAATACACGCAATAATAAAACACTATCTTTAGCATGTAAGGGACTGCATACAAAATTATTAGCATGATTTGGCTCCATGGGCTCACTTAGTTCCAGAAAATGAGGTTTTTACAGTAAATTTGGGATATTTGAAAACTTGCCAGCTATTCAAATTTCTAAGTGCCTACTATAACTCTTTAAAAACGGATAATATTTTTCTCTGAATTTTAATACCATTTATGAGAACTCATTGAGTGTTGGAATTTTTTTTAAAAATATATATATTTTTTTTCTGAAGGGGTATAAGGAGACATCAGGAGGAAATGAAAGTTCTTAGCGGATAGCAAATACTTAGAAAATTGCCTTGTTGTGCCACCTATTTGCACAACAACCATCTAAGTATTTGCTTATTCTCTCTTACTTTCTCCTTATTTCTCTTTTAGCCTCCCTAGCCTGGTCTTCTGCTCCCTGTTTATTTATTTAACTTTTTATAATCTTAGATAGATAAATGATAGATGGATAGATAGATAGATAGATAGATAGACAGATAAAGAGAGAGAGAGATCAATTTGTTGTTCCACTTATTTTATGCATTCATTGGTTAATTCTTGTATGTGTTTTGCTCAGACATGGATGGAGCCCACAACCTTAGCATATGGGGACGACACTCTAAATGACTGAGCTGCCAGGTCAGGCTCTCACTGCATTTGCATTTACATATCAAGATTGAAGCACATTCATACTCCACTGCATCTTGCCCTGCAGCTGAAACACTAACAGGAATCCACGCTGTGAGTCTGTTGACATACAGTTGCACTCAATAATTTTGTATTCAGTCCCTTACATGCTAAAGATAGTGTTCTGACCGTGGCTTCAGGAACCGCTCGGGCATCCCTGATTCACGGTCAGACCGGAAGTGATAGAATCCCATTCACACCACTCTCCTATCCATTTCTACCTCGTTTTATGGTAATGATGCTGGAGGACGGATACTGCTCAGGATAACACTCAGTCTACCCGGTTTATGGTGATAACTAGGAACCCTGGCGTGTACAAGGGCTCAGAGCGTTCACTGTTGCTATTACCAGGCCAATGATCTCGCAGAGCTTGGGCCTTTGAAATGTGATTTTGATGGAAATGCAAAGATGCACTGATGGGGTGCTGAGGGGGGAATGAATTCCTGAGGTAATTTGCATACAGCCTGTACTTTTTCACTCACTTGTTCCACTCCATGGAAATGCATTAGGCTCAGTGGGATAGAGCCTGGGGACTGAAGGGTCCCGGGTTTGATTCTGGTCAAGGGCACATGCTCGGGTTGCAGGGTTCATCCCAACAGAGGGTGTGCAGGAGGCAGCTAATCAACGATTCTCTCTCATCATTGATGCTTCTATCTCTCTTCCTCTCCCTCCCTCTCTGAAATCAATATCTATATGAATAGTTAAAAATCTGAGGTGAGTTTGAGGATGGATGACAGTGAATATGTGTGAGAAGAGATGAAATTAGAGGAGGCAAGGGATAGGAAATTAGAGTTGTAATAGTAAACATGATAGTAACAGTCACAACAGTGTGCATTTATTATATTCTAAGAATGCTACGGACATAATGCCAAGAGCTATGTATGCATCATTTCATTTAATCCTCTCAACAGCTCTATGTGGCAAGTGTTATTGTCATTCCATTTTATAGATGACAGAATTAAGGCTCAGTTTGGTATTCGATTGAATGTATACAGCTATTCAATGGCAGCCTAAAAATAAATTCATACTTTTTCAACTCCTGATTCTGTGTTCTTTTTTATTTTACTGCTTTTTTACAGAGAGGAAGGGTGAGGGACAGAAAGGAAAGGTGAGGGATAGAGAGTTAGAAACATCGAAGAGAGAGAAAGATTGATCAGCTGCCTCCTGCACACCTCCTACTGAGGATGTGCCCACAACTTAGGTACATGCTCTTGACCAGAATCGAACCTGGGACCTTTCAGTCCATAGGCCGACGCTTTATCCGCTGAGCCCAACTATTTAGGGCTGATTCTGTGTTCTTAACCAGGAGCAACCAATGTGGGGCCTTTTATCAACCATCAGTGTGTGACCAGAAAATCAGCTGCTCCAGACAGACCCACCCCTCTTCCAAACACCCATGCAGGTCCATCACCCTGGGGCTGCTGTACCCACTCCTCCTCCAAACACCCATGCAGGTCCATCACCCTGCGGCTACTTCTATGAGAATAAGACACTCATAGAGGAACCAAGTCATCGTGTGGTCTGTTTTAGTCACCGAACGGACTTTGAGGACACAAAAAATAACTTGCCTCCCACCTTCTAAGTTCTTCTAGCTAGTATTGAGATTAGCATGGGACAGATGAACAGGAGTAAATGTCCAACATTTATTACAGAGGTACATTTGAGAGGGATAGAAGATATGAGACCCAAAGACACCTTGGACAGTTGAGTTTTACATGGAATTTTGTACTAAGGAGAAGAGGTTCCAGCTCTGGGATTTCTAAGGGAAAGTAGGTAATTTATAACAGATGAGAAAGAGCCAACATGTGATAAGCCAATTTTTGCTTGGGAACCCAAAAACAATGGGACACAGAGGGGAATATAGCACACTGCTGTTTTCTTCTGTCCTCCTGTCTGCCACGCTTAATTCAAATAGGCTAAGGTGAATAACGTAGTGTGAAAATACTGAGAGTTTCTCTCTGAAGCAGGGTCTTGTATCTGAATTCCGTTAGGCAGGTAAAGTGGGAGGGCCAAAGCTTCTTTCTGAGGCTTTTTTTTTTTGTAATAACCAGCTTAAACCAATATGCCCAAAGTCATATTTCAGGGTGGCAAAACCTTGGTCCACTCAGGACCTACCAAATATTAGTGTTGCTTCCATGTGCTTCTTCCTAGAATTCAGAGAGAGTTCTTGAAGTTAGATGTGTTACTAGGCATAAGAACACTGAGAAGCTGGATGACTCACCTGCTTGGAGGTCTTGGAAAATGAAAACAAAATGACAGTGATTCCAAAAAATTACTGAGCACCTATATGTTGATCACTTTACTTGAGCTATTTATATACTAGCACATATACGTAAATAGCTAGATAGCTAGATATAGATGGAGATATTGATATAGATACATAGATACATAGATACATAGGTAGATGACACATAGATAGATAGACACATACATGACATACATGATGTATGTGTGTGGTGGCATGTTGTATAACAAACCACACAGACCAGGAATGAAGACATTAATTTACTTTCAGAAGAAAAGACTGAACTTCAGAGGTTAGGGAACTCGCTCAACAATACACACTCCGTGAGGGACAAGCCTCTTGGCTTGAGGCATGTCATTGAAACTTCCTTAGCTTTTGCCAGCCCCTCTGAAACATGAATCGGTGACACTGTGTACATGAGACTTTCTCTGGGCCAGGCACAGAGCAGTGCTCATTACCCAGATGCTGAGCCGACTCTGGCCCCACCACCTGCCCCAGGCCATCTTCACGTGGATGGGCACTGGAGGAGCTAAAGAGCCATGTTCTGCCATCCCCTGTGTAATTTGGAGCCACCACAAAGCTGAGAGCATGCACTATGGGAGTGAGTTATCTTTGACACAGCAGAAGTCAGACTGTAGCGTGCCACCTTCATTATGCTTTAATTGAACTACGGTGTACCTCATCAGTTGGCACCGGCCCTTTGAAGTCCTGGCATTACTGCCCGCCTCATGGGAATGTGCGCCGTTGCCACAAGCATAATTGTTGGGGCAACTGTCACCTTCCCAGCAGCAGGTGCTTCAGCAGGTAGTGGAGATAATTAGGAGGAGATTTTGATCTTGCTGACTGATGGTGAGAAAAAAACACACAACACAGTAAAAACAAAGCTGTTTTCAATACGAAGAGCAAAAATTGCTATCCTTTGATCCCTGACATAATATGACAGGCAAACAAAACACTTAGACAAATCATCCTGAATGGTAATTTTTGTTTCATTTGAAAATCGGTATGTGGCAGCCACATTGCCATTGCTTGAAAAAGTTAAATCACTTTGTTCATTCAACGAACATTTCCCAAGTGGTAACATGCACCAGGCACTGTGCTAGGCTCATGGACCTTTGCACTCAGCAGTTCATGGTGTACGAGGGAAGGTGGAAACGTTTGTCCAGATAATTACAGTGCAGTGTGCTAACCATCAAACAAGGTGAGCAAAGGTGCCTTTGAAGCAAGGAAAGGAAGCATTCAGAGACTCATAAGGGTATGAATGATAGGCCAGAGGTGGCCTCTTGAAGGAGGAACATTAGAGCAACTGATCAAATAGGATTTAACTGTAAATGGGGAAAGCCATTTCCTCCCGATCACAGAGCTTACAGGAAGGCATAGAAGCATAAAGAAGCTCAGGGAACAGCACAAGTTCAGTTCACCACTGTGTCAGTGGAGGCAGTAGTCTTATGAGAAATGGCAATAAATGGGGTCAGAACAGTGATGTATCTATCCTCTGCTGGAAGGTTTGTTCTTTAGTCTAAGGCAGTGGTCTGCAAACTCAGTCAACAGAGCCAAACATCAACAGTACAACGATTGAAATTTGTTTTGAGAGCCAAATTTTTTAAACTTAAACTTCTTCTAACGCCACTTCTTCAAAATAGACTCGCCCAGGCCGTGGTCTTTTGTGGAAGAGCCACACTCAAGGGGCCAAAGAGTCGTATGTGGCTCGCGAGCCGCAGTTTCTAAGGAAAATGAGAAATTTTTCAGTGGCATTTTACAATTGAATTTATATCTTTAAAATCAGCACATTGGATGGTGACTGAATTGAAGAGGGATGACTAATTAGATAGAATTAACAAAGATCAAGTAGAGGTTCATATTAATGGAACCAGTAAATAAAACACATTGGCCTAATCTATAGGACATAGGTGTTCTTGACAAAATCCTTTATGTAGATTAGATTTTCATAAAGTAAATCCCATTTGAATATGTCAAAAGAGCTTGTTATTTAAAATACCCTTATCCTGTCCGATTAGAGTATTAATAGTAATAACCTTCCAACTTATTTACTTAATTTGTATTTTCATCTTTTGGGTTAGCTCAAAGCATGTTTTGTATGCCTTTGCCGCCAATTCAGTTTTGTTTGGTCAAATGATATACTTTAGTATACAAAAAAGGTGTAGCTATCTCTCATCCACTGCAGCGGTGCTTATCTTCACTGCAATCAGCTTTAATAATGTTTTTGTTAATTTTAGTCGTGTACCTGTAACCTTGAGTTAATATGAATGATCAAGTCATTTTGTAAATGGCATGAAAGGTGATTTTGATGGAATTGTGGGTGGATGGATGGATGGATGGATGCATAAATAATAAAAAGTAGTGATAAGTAGATAGATAGGAAAATATAGAATTTATAGACTCTCACACCTTCAATAAACTAAAAAATGTAATCTCGTGTGAGGAACCTGAGGCTTAGAACTGAATAATTGGCCATCGCAACTGGACATAAATGAATTGGAATTTAGATCACCTAATAAACAATTTAGTGCCTCTTACCCACATCATGCCAATAACAGGTGTATTAAAGATACTAAAGTAATGTTATACTTCTATAGCACACCAAAATAATAGCAAAAGAAAACTCAGATGAAGAGAATGATAGTTCCATCCATATTCCATTAAAAAGGCTAATTTTAAAATTTAAAAAAAATGGTTTTACATTAAAAAAACAAGAACAAAAGATCACCAGGTTCTATACATCCATTGTTCCAGTTCATCTTCACAGTCATCCAAACACATAGATATTATCTCCCTTTTGCAGATGAGAAAATGGATATTTAAAGAACTTAAATGATGTGCCCAGCATCATTTACTTCTAAAAGTTGTAGGAAAGAGTAAACCCTAAGTCTTCACTACGTCTATGGCCCTTTCTAAACACCACTTCCCCTCATGGAGGCTGAGATTTTGAAAGCCAGTGCTGATCGAAAGACTCCCCACCCATGTCTTCTGCTTGCCTTTATGGAGTCAGTTTAAATTACTCTCCAGGGAGTAATCGGGCGATTCACTGGCATACTTTCTTATTTCATAGCTTGAAGATAATAGACAATTTTTTTCCTCATAATTTCCAACGCAGTGTTTTAAAGAGCTCAAAGCCATGCATGGACATTTGTTACAATTTCCCAGTTACTTAATCATGTTCTCAGGAATGAACACAAGAAGAAAACATACCGGCTCAGATCAGTGGTCCATTCTGCCCGGTGCGCGGCACTAAGGCTGGCAGAAAAGGGTCATTTGTCACCCGTACCCCATGATGTCAAACTTCAAAGGATTTTGCAACTGCCCAAGCAGGTCAAGCTCGTACTAATCACAAAGTATAACTCAACCACTCCTCATTTTAGCGCAGCCCTTTAGAATGTATTGCTGTAGATTCATGCAGATTATGTTCACTTAGGCATCTGCTCACTTGAAAACATTTATTGAGTGCCTTTTGTGTTGTAAGCAACTTCCAAGGTCTGATAAGACCTATTGTCCTTCCAAAGCTCAGGTAAACAAATGACTGCTGTGTAATTGCAGAGAGATTATGGTAGAGAATAGTAGGGAACACTACAGAGAATTCTAGTGTGGGGTTGCATTTCCCCACTGGTGGGGAGGTGCAGTTGTTTCAGGTACCATGTCCCCTTTATCCCAGCCCAGAACAAACACACAGGAAACAAGATATACACTGAGTTCAGCTCCACAGATCCACAGCCTAAAATGGGGCCACTTGGCCAAGCCCATCCTAGATCAGCCAAGTGGCAGTCAAATTACATGGCCAACTGTGAGAACTAATGCTTGTTGTTCCTAAGGATTTTGTTTGGGTTGGTTTTCCCATTGTTACAATAGTCAACTAATACCAAGTATTTGGCCCTAGCACAAGAGAGGTGCTCAAAAAATGGTAGGTCTGACTCCTCTTACCAATTTTCTCTTAGCATCTATAATCCATTGAAAATGGAATGTGTGTTCAAGTGAATGTGTCTGCACCATATTTAAACACAATATTCTACTCTTTCGTTACCAAAGAGACTCTGCTTCCACCCAACAGGGAGGGAAACTGAGGCATCGAGATTTACTATGATGCTAAAATATAGTAATGAAATATATAAGACATACAGGATCAAGTATCACCTGTAAAAACTGTTGCCTGAGATGCACTGAAAGTTCCAGGCCTGCAAGGGAGGGCAGTTGTGGGCGAACAGGCCAGCAGGGGAGGGCAGTTGGGAAGGACCAGGCCTGCAAGGTAGGGCAGTTGGGGGCAATCAAGCCTACAGGGGAGGGCAGTTAGGGGTGACCAGGCTGGTAGAGGAGGGAAGTTGGGGGCAAAAAGGCTAGCAGGGGAGCAGTTAGACATCAATTAGGCTGGGCTGAGGAATACCCCTCACCCCCATGCACGAATTTCATGCACTGGGCTTCTAGTTAGGAAATAAAGGCCAATCTAAATAAAAGTGTCATAATAAGTAAGAAGTCCTGCCAGTATTTTTCCACTGGGACCCTTAGTCCACGAACCATCAATATTTTAGGATTAAAGTAGACAATGTAATTAGCATGACACCATTTGCTAAGACCTCCTTGTACATAAAAAAAAACACCCACAATTCTACCTTCATAGCATCTTTGTCAGCAGAATAATGTGAATCAGTATCAACAACTAAAATACTTAATGAAAACAAGGTGAGGACTCTTCAAAGCCATTCAGTTTGAAACAGATATAATGTAAAAATAGCATGTTGACCTCTGAACCAATTGTTATATTCCAAGAAGAAATCTGTGGGGCCCACTACTACATGTACTGTACTGCTCTATAAATGAGAGTTTAAAAAGTACAATTTAGGGTTAAGAGAAAAAGAGGGAGTTGACATTTAAAGTGTGTCAAACTGAAGTTGAATTATGCTAATCCAGTTTCTTAGAAGCACCCAAATCAACAAGCTCATTGCTGAAAGAGAGCAAAGGAAAAACCCCCAAGAAAGCTAAGAATAGCTCATTCATGAACTAATTTGTTCATTTGTATTGAGACTTATTATATCCACACTCTCCTCTAGGCACTGGTGATAAAGTAAAAAAAAAATATAAGAAAAACGTTATTATTTTCTTGGAAGGGTTTTTTTTTAAGTAGAGAAGAAAATATAATTATCAAGTGTAAAAGTAAATAATGCCCATATACTAGTAATATTGAAGACTCATACAGTCTATGAAAAAATTAAGGCACAGTCACAATGCAAAGAATAATAGGGCCAAGGATTTCAGATGGAATGGCAGGTATTGGCTTCTCAGAAAAGGAACACTGGAAGGAAGAAGAGAAAACTTCCAGGGGAATACGTGGAGAGCAGACACTTTAAGAAGAAGAAATGGCCCTTACCGGTTTGGCTCTGTGGATAGAGCGTCGGCCTGCAGATGGAGGGTCCCAGGTTGGATTCCGGTCAAGGGCATGTACCTTGGTTGCGGGCACATCCTCAGTAGGAGATGTGCAGGAGGCAACTGATAGATGTTTCTCTCTCATCGATGTCTCTAACTCTCTATCTCTTTCCCTTCCTCTCTGTAAAAAATTAATAAATATATATTTTTTTAAAAAAAAGAAGAGGAAAGGGTACAAGAGCCCTGAGTGGAAACAAGTTTGGCATAGATGAGGAAACACGGCAAGCCAGCTTATGGCTGTGTACCCTGGTGTATGGTCACCCGGTTGCCTGTTCCTAATTTTCCCGGAGACACTAGATGCAACCCTGGGAGGTCCAGGAGTTTAGCGAGCAAGAGGGAGAACGGCAGGAGATGTCATTGGCAAGGCCAAACTATGATGTCATTGGTTCCAGAAAGGGATGCTGCCTCTTAGGTCGGAGTGATCTATGCTGTTCTGTAGCCAGCCCCTGCTTTGCTTAGAGCTTCAGTACCTTCTCTACAAAACAAAGACACTGGCCCTGATGCTCCATAAGCCCCCCTCCCCCACACTCTGCGCAATTCTTTGAACCTACTATTTAAGGTGCAACTTAAATTGGGTGCCTTAGTACTTCAGACTCTGGAAGTGCCAGGGGCTAATCCCATCACATAATGTTTGTTTAGGCTAAAGTAATTAAATCAATTATCTTTTACACAATAGTTAGCAAGCAATATTTTGTGTGTGTGTGTGAAATGAGTAAGGGAATTTGAAGACCAAACATGATGAATAAGGAAGATAGAGAGTAGGTGTGGGTCTTTGGCCATGGGTGAAGAGCGCCAGACCTCATTTGCACTAGGTAGTGGCTGACTACATGAACTTTCTGGATTTAAAATATTGAGCATATTATTCATAAGGGACCAATTACAGACTGTCAGGATTTTTTAAATAATGCAAATAATTGAATAAGAGGTAGACCATCCATTGAATAATGAACATGTCTACATTTTAAGAATACTGAAGAAATACATTTGCATTTACTTTAACTGTCCAGATTAAATGGAAGGTTACCTTGTCACTGTACAAATGAGTAATAAGAAGCCCAAAGTAGCTTTAAAATGCTTAAAATTATTGATTTCCAGCAAAGCCAGGACTAGAATCCAAGTTACCTGAAACTAATTCCTTTCCTTTTTGATGTGTGTAATTAGGTGATATTATAAAAACATTTAATTTGATATTCAGGACTGATTCCAGAAAGCCCCGATTTCTTTGGTACCATCCAGACTTCTCTGAACATAAATTGTTCTTCTTGTTAGTTAGTAAAGATAAGTCAGTAACGCAGCCCCATGCGTTTGTCAGGAGACCTAACGTAGGATTTGCAGCCCTCTCCACCCCATCCTAATGGTCTCAGTTGTGCAATGTGCCATCTGCATAACTGTACGTAGCAGACCTGATACTCACCCACCAACTACTTTTGGCCACTTGAAGACCCTGGCTTTAATAATCTTAGATAAAATAGCAAGAAGAGAAAGTATAACAAGCATTCCTTATATTTTATTTGTGCCTTCTAGTTTGCCTGATACTATTTTAGTTGGTTGAGGGAAGCAATATTGTGAGAGAGCACAAAGAGGGGATTGGTATCCCTAATTGATTCGTTAGGAAATGAAGATGCAGAGAGGTGATGTGACTTGTTCATGGTCACCTAGCCAGGAATTTCAGAAAATGGATTTGGATCCCAGAATTTCTGATGCCCAAACAACTCTTTCCCCATCTCATCTCAGTGAGACACTGAAGCCTGATCATTCTTTTTTTCTGAACCTTTAACTCCTGGACAAGAGTTAAAAGCATGAGGTCTTGGGAAAGGCACTAAACTGTGAGCTGTCTATGGATTTCATTTTTCTGAGGGATCTCTGTGTTCTCTTAGGCTGCACCAGTTAGCTGCTCCCACACACGGACTAACGCTGCAGGCAGAGAAGTACATTAGAATCAGCTGCACACACTCATTCTTGTCTCTCTGGAGCTTCCACTTATCCAAGTGCAGAGAAAATGACCGTGTTACTTATGAAACACATACATGTAATTGAACAACAAAAACAATTATGCTAATTAAAAGAATTGCTCAGGGTTTGGAACACAATGAAAGAGATGAAAAGTTGTAATAATTTCAGCAAAATAAACTGTTATATTTAAGCATTCTGATTAAACAGAAAATTGCTCTGTAAAGAGTCAAGTACCGAGAGTAGTAGCTTATATCAGCATAAAATTTCATCTAATTTCTGTTCAGCTATATTTTGGAAGTGTTGAGATTCAATAATGGCTAAACAAGCTATTATTCTACCGACAAGACTTGTTCAAGTATGTTAGATTGACTGGAATGATTCCATTTCTGCCACTTACCATTGCTCAGGGGGTCTGTCTAATCGCTGAGTCCCAAGCCGTGCGGAGTCCTTATAGCATTTCCTTCAGTGTGCACTTCTTTCTTTCTTCAGGACTGTCCCCTCAGAACAGACTTTTACGAGCTCCACATCCAGGGCCCAGATCCCAGTCCGGGACTCAGACATCCTTTCCAAAACCTGGACTTCCATCTAAAGCTCAGACCTCCATTATAGGGCCCAGACCTCCATTAGGGCCCAGATCTCCATTAGGGCCCAGACCTCCATTAGGGGCCCAGACCTCCATTAGGGGCCCAGACCTCCTTCCCAAGAACCAGACTTCCATCCAGAGCCCAGATCTTCATCCCAGAATCCAGTCCTGTATCCGGGGCCCAGATCTCCATCTGGGGTCCAGTCCTCCACACTGTAGCCCAGACCTCCCTCCAGTTCTAAGACCTTCATGCCAAGGCCCTGACCTCCATGCCAGAGCCCAGACCTCTGTCCTAGGACCCAGACCTCCCTCCGGGGCCCAGACCTCCCTCTGAGGAGGGATGTCAGACTTACATCAGGTCTCTGACCTCCATGCCAGAGCTCAGATCACCATTCCTGGACTCAGACCTCCATCCCAGGGCCCAAAACGTTTTACCAGGGTCCAGACATCCATGCAGGGGCCCAGAACTCCATTTCGGACCCAGACTTCTATCCGGGTCCCAGACCTCCATGCCAGGGCCGTCTTCAATGTGGAATCCAGTTCTCTTTGGGGGACCCAGATCTCCATACTGGGGCTCATACATCCTTCCCAGGACCCAGATCTCTCTCTCTAAGTCCCACACCACCATCCCAGGACCCAGACCTCCATCCGGGGCTCAGACCTACATATGGGTCCCAGACCTCCATGCCAGAGACCAGACCCCTATCCTGAGGCCCAAACTTCCAACCCAGAACCCAGGACCCAGACATTCTTCTCTGACACAAACCTCCATCAATGGCGCAGACCTACGTCTAGGTCCCAGACTTCCATGCCAGGACTCAGACCTCCAACCCAGAATCCAGTCCTCTTTTCAAGACCCAGATATCCAGCTGGGTCCATCTTCACCTCAAACTGAGATGCTGACTCCTCCTCAACTCCGTACCTCATAACCAGTGGCCAGCCCTGCCCTGGCACACTTGGCTCTGCCTCATGAGTGTCTTGCGCAGGTCAGAGCTGTGGTATCCCTCCTGGCCACGAAGGGAAATGTGGATGAAAGCACAGTGGCCATTTTGAGAAAGTCCTTCAGACTCTTTGAGAAGAGAAAATGAGTTAGAAAAGCTGCAGGCTTCTTCTTGGAGGCAAACTCAGATATCTCTATCTCTCTATATAAAAGGCTAATATGCAAAGTTCCCGTGGGAGTTCAACCTGGACTTATATCGCCTGTTATGACATGCACTGACCACAACAGGGGCCCAGGCTGGCAGCCAGAAGGCCCCGATCGGCCCTGATCGCAGGCCAGGCCTAGGGACCCTACCGTGTACTGTGCCTCAAGTTAAAAGATAAAATACTTAAAATTGAACTATAAGAAACACCTAACAGACCTTCTATTAGCTAGACTCATTTTGAAAAGAGTATATTCTCTCTGTTCTATTAAAGTATTTAAAATCTCTGTTTGTTTGACTAAGACGCAGGTTTTGCTATCCGTGTAAAGATACAAATGTACAACTGTATTTTCTTTTTGGTCTTTGGTGGAGGATGAGCGGTAACATCTCTTCTAGAAGAAACAGAAAGCCTCCCTTGCTCTTATTCAAACGCTAGGGACAGCTAAAGTCTGCCTACTGTCTCCAGGTGCATTAAGTTGATATATTTTCACAAGATTACAGTAACACGTTAGTTGTTATTGATCATATTTAAGAACGATGACAAATGCAGCAACGTATATGAGAGGTTGTGTTCTTTAAAATTGAACTTGAAGCCCAGATATGCTTCATGATAGTTATGTTATTGGAGACTTGAGCAACATTTCTCAGTGAAGTTTTAGGTCGGAATCATCTGTCCCTAGAGCCAGTTCACGAATCCCTGTTTTAAGAGCTTAGATTTTTGCATGGATCAGACCGATTTTCATCCCAAATGGCTTCAAACTGCATCTGCAGTTCAGCTTCATGCTCAGATGCATTTGGTGGATCTAACACGGCGCTTGGCTGATTAGAACGACACCTCTCACATTTCACATTTCCTTTCCTTCTGTTGGGAAAGGCAAGTCTTAGCCCAGTTGGCATGGCTCAGTGGCCAGCCTGTGAACCAGGAGGTCACAGTGCGATTCCTGGTCAGGGCACATGCCCAGGTTGCAGGCTTGATCCCTAGTGTGGGGTGTGCAAGAGGAATCCAATGAATGGTTCTTTCTCATCATTGATGTTTCTCTCTTTCCCTATCCTTTCATCTCTGAAATTAGTAAAAAACAAACAAAAAACACATATGTATATTTTAAAAGGAAAGTCCTAAAGCCACACTCCTTCCTGTATAGGTGATCCCAGCTGGAGGTGAATGTCTAGTCGCACTCCGTTCCTGTGGAGGTAATCACACTGGTGGTGAATGTATGGCACAGCGGAATATGCAGCCCAGGCACCCCACTACCGCCCATTGGCCTCTTCCTTTTATGGCAAGCAGTTTGGTTGAGCAGTTTGGTAAATTTTTGATAGCTGAGCTGCCAATATAAATACATAAGTTGCAGGCCACTAGCTTTGACTGGTAGGTTCATCTTCTTAATGACAGTCCATCAACCAAAAATGAATCACTGAACTGCAACGCCACTGCATGCCCAGAACCAAACCTCATCACTGGAGAAGCAGATAGTCGTAGCACCTGTGTGGACAAAGAAACACGAAGCTCCGTATTAATCCCAGGGATGGAATGGCTGCATTTTGAACAGAATGAACAAGGCCAGAATTTTATAAAAACAGATGCATAGAGTGTGCATGTGAATTGAACCTCAGCAGAATGGCGGAGGGAGCTAAGTGGTAATGAGCCGACCCGGGCTCCGATCCTGGTCTTGCCACTTCTCAACTGCCTGATGCTGGGCAGTGTGCTGCCAGCCTGTTTCCCCATCTGTAAAAGGAGAGGTAGAACTTGTCACAGGCTCTTTACAGATATGAAAAAATCATATATGTAAAGTTTCTAGCACCTTTCCTGTCACTTAATCATGCTAGCTAGTCTGATTTTCTTTAACTTAGAAGAACAAAGATGTACATGCTGAAGTAACTCAAGGAAATTGACAAGAATGCTACCCATTCGAATAACCCCCAGACCTCTGATCGGTAAAGCACATGGGGGAGATCACTGAGAGGAGCAGAAAGCCCTGATTTCACAAACAGAAGGATTGGCCTGACCGAATTTCCCCGTGTGTGAGCTTAAGCAGGTTGTTGGTTCTCTCCATGTCCCTATAACAGGGCAAGGATGACGCCTACCTGAGTTGTTGTAATAGACTAATGAGAACATGTATGCAAATTAACTAACACAGTGCCTCTAAGGAACAAAGAGGCTACTAAATAAATATTAGTCTCTGTATCCTCTTTCTCTTTCCTCAGACTCTGAGGTCATAGTTTATGATTTGTCTAAATTGGAGACTTGAGCAACATTTCTCAGTGAAGTTTTAGGTCGGAATCATCTGTCCCTAAAGCCAGTTCACGAACCCCTATTTTAAGAGCTTAGGTTTTTGCATCGATCAGACAGATTTTCATCCCAAATGGCTTCAAACTGCGTCTGCAGTTCAGCTTCATGCTCAGATGCATTTGGTGGATCTAACATGGCGCTTGGCTGATTGGAACGACACCTCTCACATTTCACATTTACGGCCTTGAAGTAAAGTGTCTGAGATGGTTTGTGCATCTGAGTCATCTCCTCCAGACTCCAGACCTGTCTGGAGAAAATGTCACCCCCTTTTTATTGGAAATGCCTGAAGGCGTAAGTTGTTACCCAGTTAAGTTTCTCACCCCTCGAATCCAGCCTCTCCTCCTCTTGATTCAGACTGTTCTCAGGAAGCCAACTGACAATTTCTAGTCAAATTAAGTGGACCAGTGAGAGATTTTATTTTACCCACTGTTTTGCTCGCTTTTAATAAGGCCTTCTGGTGACTAATGTGTTCCAGTTTCAGGCAAGGACAAGATAACCCTTCCCAGAAAGCTGGTTCACATTTTTTTCAAATACAGAAGCGTGCTGTGCAGCTGAAAGATCAGTTAGGGATTTCCACTCTGGTCGAAAGTCTGATAAATGTATGCTAATTTTCAAATACAGCGCTGACTTGGCCTTCCCTAGTGCAAGGAGAATCTGTTTAGAAGTCAGTGGAAAAATTCATTCCTTCCTGGTCCAAAAAAAAAATAATAATAATGTATTCACTTATTTTAAAAGTGAAAGAGATCTGGAAGTCAAACTTCCTTTTCAGATCTAACCTGTCAGGCCACAAGTGCTTTCTTAGCAAAATGGTTTTTCTCTACAGCGCACAACATAGACAAAATGCTCAGTGTATGACCAGACCCGGCATTAGGCATTAGTGTTGTAATGGAGTGTCAGGATGTTGCTATTCAGCATTTCGAAAACGATTTGCATCTCCCAGGGAAGTATTTGACTTGCTTTCCCAGCACTCCAGTTCCGGGATGCTTTTCCTCAAGGAAGCCCAATGCAGATGTCTGGCTTTCTATCTGCCATACTAATCCAGCTTTACAATTAAGACTGAAAGGGCTCAAGGACATGTGCCAAGTTACTTAAGTATTTCTACTGCAACCACCTGCTACAAAGTGAATAGCGGTACATGATCTTGGGGTGTGTGTGTGTGTGTGTGTGTGTGTGTGTGTGTGTGTGTATGACGTTTCGCAAAGCTTGCCATTAGAGCCTGCATCATTATAGGATGTGCTTTTTGTTTGTTTTTATTTTGATTCCTTCAGCGCAGTGATGCAGATTCAGATTTTATTAATATTTGTAGACTTTTACTCTGTGCCAAGCACTGTGTTTGACACTTCGCTGACTTTACCTCAGTGAAGCCTTGCATTGATTGATGAGGCATGCAATATTATTTCCTGAGCTTTGGAGGTGATCATGACTTTCCAAGCTCAGGTAACTACCTGGCTGAGGCAGGAACCTAGAGAATTACAGAGCCGGGATTTGAACCCAAGTCTTCCCAAGCAAGGCACTAATTTGTACTTTGCCAAACCGATGTTCAAGAAAACATACGCCTATTGCAGAAAGAAACCCAAAACAACCCAAGAATCCTATGGTGTAAGAATTTTGGAAAACACAGGATAAACACTGGTTTCTTAAACATAAGGTTTTCTTAGAACCAGAGATGAGATTTTATATTATCCAGGAAGAGCCTATGCTTGGATGATGTCCCAAACATTTTACCAGTGGAATCCTTTCTTTAAGGAACCATTGGGGAGTGGTGCCTAACAGCATTCTGAGCCTATTTTCTGAGCTTTCCATAGTCCCAAAGACTGGCAGAGTTCCTTTCGGTCTAGAACACAGTCCCATTGTTGAAGTCTTTAAAGGAGTAACTGGGGGAAAACGGTCTACACCCATAGAGCCATTAAGAGGCTGTAGAGTACAGAGGCTGCTGAGTGTATTGTGAGCACTTCTGCTTATCCAAAAGCATCACTCGGGTCCTTTACCTAGAACAGTGGTCAGCAAACTGCGGCTTGCGAGCTACATGCGGCTTGCGAGCTACAGTTTGCCGTTCTGTTGACTAATGAGTTTGCCGACCACTGGACTAGACTAAACGTTACCCTGCAGTTGGAAGCTGTGAAGATTAGGCAGTTGTGGCATATTGTGTGCAAAGAGATAAAGGGTAGTATATGTATTTGGAAATGCCTATGTTGTGAGCTACAGACTACATTTTCTAAGAACATAGGTTCCAAGAGCCACAAAGGGAGTTTTTATGTTCCATTTTTGTGATTCTCTGCTAGAACTTCATGGGAATCAAAATTCTGGGAAAGAACACAGTCCTGTTCTTTTAAGGACTCAATATCATGAGGATCTTCTCTTTTTACATGTGTGTCTGAAGGAGAAGGAATCCTTCATGAGCTCATTCACTCCCAAATCAGTTGCGGAGGAATCGAGAGAACGGAGGTTACAGAAGAAGCAGATTTCCAATATGCAATGATGATAAAATCCATGGAACCGAAGCAAAACTTCCTGAATCCCAGATGTCCTGCCCTCTGGGCTTGTGTATGCGGATTTGCAGATGTGATGGGAACTGGAAGTCATGTGGGGAGGGACAATCTTTTCATCAGTTAACCGTTGTTAACAACAAATGAAAATGTGAGACAAAGAAGTTGAAAAATGACTAATTCCCTTACTTTGGGTTATTGTACCCCCTCTCTGAAGTTGTCACTGCAGCTACATTTCTTTCCCATGTGTGAATGTGGCTAGAGTTCTTGATATGCAGCTGCAGCCTCTTCCATACCAAGGGCATGTTAAGTCTGTCCTCTGCATGATTGGACACAGTGGCTGATGGTCCCCAACCCCACTCACTGTCAACTCCCTGCAGCTGTCTGTTCATACCCTCAGCCTCTTTCCTTCCATCGATCACCTCCCAGACCCAGAGTACACCATTTAGAATCATATTAGCTGACTACCATCCCCACAATTTTTGTCTTTGAAGTTGTTGTTTTTTCAACTCTTGGTAAATACAGACACACATACACATGCATAGCCATTTGCAATTGCATTCCAATATATGCATCTTAACATATGTTAATATAATGCATGTTAGTCTGTGTCAGTAGCCATTATGTGACTTCATTATCCATCATCCTGAGTAAATTGGGAAGTTGAGTATAAACAATAGACTTGTCCTGCCCATCCCACTAAACATTTGATTTTGGGCAAGAAACTTAATTTCTCCAGAAGATCAGTTCTTTCTTTGGAAAATGGGCCTGAAAATAGATACCGCACTGTGTGGTTATGAATTCTAATTATGCATTTAAAACATTCTGCAAAATCTGACAAGATGAAAAATATTGCTATTCTATTCATTAGAAGAAATATATTATGAATTTAGAAAAAAATATATTATGAATCTACTATGTGAGAACATTAGGCAAGGTCTGAGGCTCAAATGTAAAGAAAGTCATCTCTACCTACAGGGACCTCATATCTATGATGGAAGCTCTTAATGCAACCATGCTTATTTGACCTCTTAGTAGTATTTAATAATACTTGAAACCCATTTCCCTTGTGTTATAAGAAATGGCAGTCTAGGTGTTCCTTCTCTTTCCCTTTCTTCCTTCTCAGTTCTTTTGCCCAGCTAAGTCCTTTTATATCCTGTTTAGATGCCGGAGTTCCTAAGGAATTGATCTCAAGCCAATTATTTATCTGAATCCTTTCCTATATGACCTTATCTTTTGGCTTTAAATTTCATCTCTATGTTAAGGCCTCTAAAATTTTTATCTGTAGCTTGAAGTGTGATTTCTTACATTTAAGGCTTTCAAACTAAACATGTTTCTATTGGAAATCTTGACCTGCTTTTGTAAATCTGTTAATAGCCTTCCCTTTCCTAGGAAATGTTTCTTCCATCCCCCAAGCTGACAGGACAAAAACATGGCGTTGTTCATTATACCTTCTTCTTTTATGAATCTTGTCATTTCTACTGCAGCCATCCTAGTGCAAGCCACCCAAACCTTGGCAATGACCTTCTTACTCACCCCCTACCCCCCGACTCATCTTTCTAAAAAAAAAAGTACTTTCTTGCTGAAAACCTTTTGATAGCTTCCCATTGCATTTGGCAAAAACAAACAAAACACAAATTCCATAACGTGGTATACTTGTCTGGGATGACCTGGCTTCTAGCTCAGATATCAGTTCCATGGGAGTCAGACCCACAATGCTGCCCTCCAGTAACTTGAACCTTCATTTAGGTCCTCAGACACACAATCACTCCCCTGCCTCAGGATCCTACCTTTGCCCCAATCTACCTTGAAGCTTTGCCCTATCCAATGTATCTTCACTCAGCTCAGACCTACTCACACTTTCAGATTGAGCTCAGTGCCACTTTTTCAGAAAAGCTACCCTGACTCATCCATGTAACGGAGATCCCCCATCATTCTTCTTTCTCATGGGAACCTGTGCTTTTGCTTACACTGAATTTCTATTTCTGTTTATTTCCTTACTGGTCATCTTCGCCATTTGAGAATAAACCCCATGAGGGAAGATACGAGACTATTTACCATTTTAACTGCTCAGCCCCTAGCACAATGCCTTGCAAATAGCAGGCATTTGGGATGCATTTACAAGATTAATTAAATATGACATTTTTATGATGACCCAGATCATTGAAGCCTAAGCCTTTATATTTTGAATGACAATTTGTATTAATCATTTACGTAACTTCTTACATCAAAGTGATAAAACACAACATCTTTTTAACACAGATTCAGGACACAAAACTAAATCTAGACATGACTTACATTTAAGGTTAAAAAAAATTGTACTAGCATAAGTTACAGAAAGGTGACCTTATGATAGTTACTATAAATACAACTCAGGGGTTTTAGTTTGACTTTAAGTTCAAAATGAGGCAATGGTGGAATGTGACTAACAGACATTAATATAGATATAAGCTATATTAGTAGAACTATACACACTCAAATAAGACAGGTGAAAATTCAGCTCTGTTCTGGACCTAAAATACCCATGTATTTCAGGATATCAGCATTGAAAAGGTATATTCAAAACCTGTAGGGTATCAGAGGAAATGGCCAGATGCAGAGGGGCCATCTCATTGTCTCCTTGGGTTTCTCTGTCTCTGGTACTGATATTCTTTAGGATTCTGAGTCCACTCCACACCCACTGTCATTAGATAGGCAGCCTCTGGGGCAAATTCCTACACTCTCATTGTTCCATTGACTTACCATCTCGGTCATTGATTTCCCAAATCTGAATTGCTTCCCTAGACCTCTCTGAGAGTTGCAGATGTCCTGATGCCTTCTGGGTAGCTCTCTCCCTGTTTATCTTATAGGTATCTCAAACTCAAGCCAGCACCTTGATCCGTTCATAACAGCACCTTCCACCTGCCACCAAATCAAAAACCTAAGAGGACCTTCGCCTCGTCTTCCTCGGTTCTCAAACCTCTGAAGTGATGAGTTAGTTATACATCACTGGCACACATCAAGATGTGAGTGGCCCACCACCTCTAGGAACATTTCAGAGATGATTCTTGCTTTCAGTGAACGATTGTACTGGCAGAATTCTGACAACCTCATTCTAAAATTTAGTTCATTTTCTAGAGCAGCTTACCAAACTCAGAAAAACATTATACTTACTTGATTGCTGGGTGATTATTAAACAGTATAACTCAGGAAAAGCCAGATGGAAGACATGTATTAGGCAAGGTATGCTGAAAGGGCCCGGAGCTTTCATGAACTCTCCGGGTGCACCGCTCTCCCTGAATCTCCACGTGTTCACCAATCTGTAAGCTCTCCGTCCTGGTCCTCTTGGAATTTTAATGAGGCTTAATTCTCTGGTCATGACTGACTAAATCATTGGCCATTGGGGGACCTGGCTGGGTAGCTTTGTCATTTGGTTACAGGATAGTCCAGATACACCAAGGTAGAGGGTACCAACCCTGGTCAAGGCACACTCCAGAATCAACCAATGGATGCATACATAAATGGGAAAACAAATCAATATTGCTTACTCCCTGCCTGTCTTTTTCTAACATCAATAAATATAATTTAAAAAATAATAATTGGCATTGATTCAACCTTCAGGCCATCTCAGCTACCTGGAGGTCTGGGATGGGACTTAAAGTTCCAACACTTTAATTCTGTAGTTGGTTCTCCAGGCAATCAGCCCCCCTCTCTTAGGTGAGGGTCCCATAGTCACCTCATTAACATAACAGGAAACACTTTTGTTACTTTCAACACTTAAGAAATTCTAAGGATTTGAGAAGCTGTGAGTTAAGTAAGATCCATGAATGAAGGCCAGTTGTATGTGAAAAATATGTTTTACTCATCTGAATGACTAAGTGTGCATTTTTCTTACATATCACAATATCACAGTTGCCTTTTTACTGTGCCCTCACATGTTGAGAAAGAGAGAGGGAGACCACTCTCCTCTCTTCCTATTCTTTAAAGGACACTAATTCCAACCTCTTGATCTAATCTGAACTTAAACAAATAATTAGCAAACTTAAACAAATAATCATTATGATACTCTTAGTGAAACAGTAATTCTGCTATAGTTCCTGACTCTGTCCCTGTTTATATTATATGGCCACATTCTGCTATTATTTTCAAATTTATATTTGATTTTATGATTTTTTTTATTTCCTTTGAGAAGACTTATCTCTGACATCACCTTCTCTTGCTCACCTGCCATTTGCTGAGACTTGGGAAAGCAGAGAATTAAGTTGCCTAAATTTTCTAGAAAATAACAAGCAATTAGAATTTGAGTGAGGCCCACTGGGTTCTGCCATGGATGTATAGTACAGGCTTAAATACTCAGTTTAGTCATTATTTGTGTGTGTGCTTGTGTGTGTTACAAATAGTACCAACAGTTAGCACTATTAGGGAAACCGTGTGTACATTATTTCATTTTAAGTATTATAAAGTCTACATGTGATACATATTATAATTATCTGAATTTTACAAATAAGAAAACTAGGGTTTTAATAATCCCTTAAGTGTCACAGAAATGAATTAAACCAAGACCAATTCAACTTTAAGGCTGTAGTTTAACTATTTCACTGTACAAATGAATATATGTACTCATTTTATTATAGGAAATAGCTACAAAAGAACTGGCAAAGTCTATTAATGTTTCTAAGGAAATAACTAGAAAGATCTTTTAGTTGATATCCAATACAGAACAAGTTATTAAAAAATAAAACTATAATTAAAATGTAACATCTTTTCTAGGAAACTAATCATTGTTCCTAATCACTCTCAGAAAAAATAATTACTGAATTAAACTACATACTCAGGCTCAGTAAAAAACAGGGAATTTGTTCAAAAAATGTCATCTTGCCATCTTTTTCCTTAGACACATCAAAGTGCCTGGGCATGATGATTAGCAATGGGTAGAGACAGAGATAACCAGAAATCTTACTTTACTGTTTACTTACTGAAGCAGCAGCAGTATTCTAGCCTTTTGCTGATTGGGTGAGATTAACAAATGAGTCAGTTTCTAAAACCTGAAGCGTAGTAAGTAGATGATAAAATGTGCTAGCGATTTCTGGTAATGTGTTTTGGAAATTAACCTAAATAAGAGGTCAGAGACAAAAGAAGATGAGTAGAAGCCTAAAAAATGCAAACGTAGGCCAACTTCTTGATTTCAGTCATATGCTACATGGTGGACTTTAATAGGCCTGTTGAGCGAGGTGAATTTCTTGAATGAGAAGTCAGCATAATGAAAGAAGAAGGGGGATAGATTTAGTGAGTTTAACAAATAAAGAAGAGAAGTGATGCAGCTTCTGTCCCTAGACCTATCTCTGTTGTGTATTCATCTCTCAAAAAGACATAAATGGACCTTGAATATCATCACTCCACTACTCCTCTTCTCTCCCCCAGCCGTCACCCAAGATTCAAGATGGTACCAATTAAAGGGCTTTACATTGGAATAAAGCTCAGCTCCACCATGGACTGCCCCTATAGCTTGTGTAGATCGCTTTCCTGAGCCTCCTCCTATTGCAAAGATTAAATGGCACATATAGGAGATATATATGAAACACCTCTTACAATATTTCCCTCCTTGACCACTGTTGGTGGAAAATCTAACACCACTGTGGAAGATCCTCTTGCTTCTCATCATCCAAAATGTATGTTCTCTTCTAGTCACAGACTAAGTCTAGAGTAGAGCCAGGACATGGCCCACAAACTTTTTAAAATATTTTTTCTAATAATAATCACCTGTTATAGATAATTTTGATGTGTTTTCATGTCAAAAAAACCCCCTACTTCCATAGAGCTTATATAATAGAGAAGACCAAAGCCTGTTCCAGACAAAAAATTCTGCCTAATTCCTGCCAATACAACAAATATTTCTTCCTGCCACACATGTGGGGAAGGGACAGATAAAGGGGCATAAGGGTGTAGAAGGGTCCATAAATCTGGATGTCAACACAGTTTGAACCTCCACTCCCAAATCCTCGAGATTCAACTTTATTCATTCCTTAATTCCTCCTCTCTTTTTGCATTATTTCTAGTGTTGCCATATTTGTGGCCTTATTCTTTTTTATGCTATGTATCTTTTTAGATGACCTTTTCCTAAACTTCATAGCACAATGTGGCTGCTCTATCCTGTACCTATCATAACATATTGTAATGGATTATTCCAGTGTTTCTGCCTATGTAATGATGAGTTCCTAGAGTTAAGAGACCATGTCTTGAGTATCTTTGGATTATTAACACACTGCTCTGTCACACAATATGAGCACAATGACCATATTGAGAGGGAAAATACTTATTAGAGAGAGACTCACCCTATTTTATAGCTGAGGATAATAATTTTACCCAGGTATATTACAGTGAAACTCTGATATGTTTTGAGAAATCCTTCAGCTACACATCTCCAAAGACAATGGTCTAAGTAGAGTGTGACAACCTATTTCATTCTTTGAATTGATGACTTATGAAATTTTAAATACAATTGACTAAGACAGATATGGAAAAAATACTAACCCCATGAGTAACCAAATAAAAACTATGTTAAAGCAATTCAATATAATTTTGACTTTATTAAAATAAAATGAGGGTATCTAATCTTGGTAAGAGTGTAGGCACCTAGCCATCCTCATTCATTTGGGCTCAAAGTATAATTTTTTAAACCTCTTTTTAGAAGCACTTCAGCAGTAATTAATAGGACACTTGAAAAGCAACTGATATCAACAATAAAATCTGGTTTCTTATGAATTATAAAAATTAATTTAGAAGTATAATGCTTTATCTTCCTCTTCCACTTCATCTTCCATCTATCTCCTTTCCTTCTCTTGTTGGTGGCATAACTGGGTGCCAAGAAGGTGAAAGAACATGAAGATGGAAGAACTGAGGAGAAGATGGTAGAAAACCTAATGAAAAAACCTTAATGATAATCCTCAAGAATCAGGAAATCAATCTAAGTAAGCCAATATCAGTAACAGATTCAGGACTATTTAGTGTTGTAAGCCCTTCAAATGGAAAATCATCCGAAGAAATCATTGGGGATAGAGGTTAATTAAATACGTAATTAGAATCTGTCTTCTTGGGAAGTCCTGGGGAGAGGGAGAGACTAGAATAAAACTTTTTATTTGCACTTTTTTGGTTTGTTTGGCATTGGGTATTATAATATCCTAAAACTTACTTTTTAAAACCCAACTCAAAGACCAATATCAAAACCACCATTCTTTACTCTTTAACAATTGCTGGATAGATTATTTCCCAAGTTTTACACAATTGTGTACTGTCAGCTACTCTTCATCTCTGAGGCTCTGGATTCACTTAAACGTGGCTGTCATGTAGTGACCACCTCCTATGTACCAGGCACTGTGCTAAGTAACAAGCATGTAAACCTAAGTGTGACATCGTACCTGTCCTCACAGAGTTCATGGAAAGGCACATATAGAAACAGCAAGAGTAAAACGGGAGATGTGTCAGAATTGGTTTAGGGACCATGTACCACAAGAGCACAGAGGAGGAAGCAAGACAGTGGCACCTACACAACGAAACCTGATGCTTAATTTCTAGCTAGTCCTTTTCATGTCTTTGAAATCCTCACTAAGATCCTTGAAAGTCTCACTGAGTCTCTCGAAGCCCTCATTCAGATCCACGAGCAACCTGATAAACATTGTTTCGAATTCCGTATCCAGCAGTTTGCTTGCATTTCACTTTTTCTGAACATGTCTTCTGTTCTTTTATTTTTGGCATGTTCCTTGGTCTCCGTGTTTGTTTCTACGTATTAGATATAGCTTCTATGTCTTCTAGAATTGATAGAGCGATTCTGCCTCCCCAGTCACCTGAGCTGGGCACTCTAGATTCACTCCTGTGTGGGCAGTGTGCACAGTCTTGTAGTTGAGCCTTGACTGCTATCAGTGTCTCTGGGAGGAGTTGACCTCCAGGCCAATTGGCTGTGATGACCAGCCGGGACTACAGTGGAAAAGCTGCTGTGCAGGAGACACCTCTATGGAGCAGGACTTGCTTCAGTGGGGCTTTGGCACTCACTGAGTCTGCCTCTTGAGTCTGTACCTTGAGGATGTGTAAAGTTATAATCTGCTCTGATCTTAAGCTGTCCACTGGGTACACTGGCTCTAGAGCCCCCAGAAGGGTACAAAGTCAGCCACTGCCTGGACACCCAGCAGGAGCTATTTGTACTGTACTGGACCCAGGCCCAGCTGTGAAGCAAGACCAGCTCATGCTAGTGCCGGGTCTTTGGCCTTTAATTGATAGGTTTGGGGCACGCTGACCCAGCTGCAGTTTGTTTGAGATATTTTAGCAAAGTCTGAAGCCTGAGCCAGAGCAGGCCCTTCATAGGAAAAAGCTGTTGCAAACAGGTTGAGTGGAGCTGCAAATTGAAGGGGGCGGAGCAAACAGTGTGGGCCACGCTGATATGGCTGCCAATCAGCCCTGTGACAGGGGAGGCCCCCCGCACAGCAACAATGACCCCTGTGAGTACCCCTGTCTGGGAGAAAGCCACCCCTGAGTTCCTGCCTTGATGCCAGACAATCCCAGTACCTCCCGGAGCCTCCACCCAGCGCTGGAGCTCAGAGGAAGCAGGACATGTAAGTCTGTGCACGGGCCCTTAAAATGGAACCCCTGGGTCTCCAGCAGCCTCTGTGCCGCTGAGCCTCAATCCCTGCTGCTTTTTACAGCCTATAGTTGAGGGGACTTCTCTTCTCAGCTCTGGACCCTGGGCAAAGAGTCTGGTGTGAGGCTGGGACCTCTTGCTCCTCTGGGCGGCCTCCACAGAGACCATCTCCCTCCTGGTTTGGCTCAGTGGATAGAGTGTCGGCCTGCGGACTAAAGGGTCCCAGGTTTGATTCTGGTCAAGGGCATGTACCTTGGTTACAGGCACATCCCCTGTAGGGGGTGTGCAGGAGGCAGCTGATCGATTGTTTCTTTCTCATCGATGTTTCTAACTCCCTAACCCTCTCTCTTCATCTCTGTAAAAAATCAGTAAAATATATTTTTAAAAATGCTCCAAGTTGGTGCAGAACTGGCCCGTTATCTGCCTCCATTTCTCCTATCAGTCTCAGTGTGCTTTCTTCTTTACTTCTCTAGTTGTAGGACTTCTATCCAGCCAGCTTTCAGGAGGTTCTGGATGATGGTTGTGTATTTCAGCTCTAATTTAGATGTGGTTGTGGGAGGCGGCGAGTACAGGCGTTTACCTATGCAGCCATCTTGGTTCTCCTACTCCCAATAAGTTTAGTAAAAAAGAAAGAAAAGAAGGATGCAAGCCAGAACAGAGCCTCCCATGTGGCATTAGCGGGTAGCTGCCTGCGTGTAAAAATCTCAGGGTTCACCACTACCCTCAGACACTTGGGGGGAATGTCATCCACATGGTAGTAGGCCCCTCCCTCTGCCCAGCAAATATAAAGACTGGACAGAGCTGAGAGCTGAAACAAGGTGGCTTTGGATCCAGAAGGGAAAGGATTTGGAAGGTAACAAAGACTTCTGCATCGACAAAGCTGTGCAGCTGGGTTGGCTTCTGGCAAACGAATGGGCTTCCTGTGGCGGATTCTAACTCAGAACCAGGGCTTGAATTCGGTTCCTAGAAACGTGTTTCTGGTGGCAAGTCTTTCCTATGAAGCTACCGGGGCCAGTGACTGAGCAGCCATGGAGCTGGGGCCTCAGCGTCGGGCAGACGGGACCAGACTCCTGCCTCCGCCCTCGCTCGCTGCCTTGTTTCAGGCATGTTTCCATCCAGCCACTGTCGCTACTGAAAGGACAAATGTATGGCGTTTGTAGAGTTCCACGCCTGGCATGTGGCGCGCGGTACAGATCAGTTGGTTGAGCAAATGCTGCAGCTTCTGATGCTTTCAAAGTTGATGTCTACTACCCTGTTTCCCCGAAAGTAAGACATCCCCCGAAAATAAGACCTACAAGCTATAATATAAGGCATCCCCCTGAAAATAAGATCTAGTGCATCTTTGGGGAGCAAAAATTAATATAAGACACTGTCTTATTTTCGGGGAAACAGGGTAGTAGTCGATGGTGTTTTATGAGTAGCTCACACACCCATAGTGGATGCCCTGGACCCACAATAGCCCCTACAAGTGGAATCAGGCAAAGATAATCACCCCTGGTTATCTTACAAATAATCTCTATTTTACAAATGAGGAGGAGGCTCCGAGAGCCTGAACATAGCTCCCCAGGCTGCACAGCAAATACAAAGCAGAGCTGAGACTAGATTCCACATCTTTCTTCAGATCAGGTGCTAAGGGCTTAGTAGTGTATCCCCTACCCTTGGTTTCTTCTCTCAGAAATGTTGAGTTTCCATGGTAAGCTAGCTCCTATGGTGAATACAGGAGGTCCTAAGAATGAAGGCTGAAATAGTCCACAGTCTTCTCAGTTTCTACCCTCCTTCTCTTTCAGGGCAGGGAAAGTGGTGAGGGCAGGCCTCCGTGGAAACTGGTAGAGAGCCTGGCACAAAGTAAGGGCCCACTAAATGGCCAGTAAGTGAAATCTTTGTTGAATGGACATGTCTAACACATTATATCCCATCATGCCTGTTCGTCTAACACATTATATCCCATCATGCCTGTCCGTCTAACACATTATATCCCATCATGCCTGTCCATCTGACACATTATATCCCATCATGCCTGTCCATCTAACACATTATATCCCATCATGCCTGTCCGTCTAACACATTATGTACCATCATGCCTGTCCCAGGAATCATGGGACCTGAGTAGAAGTAAAGACCTCTACTCTGCAGAAGCAGAGGCCTGCAGGAATGCCCGGGGCTTTGAAGTCAAATTGTTCAGTTTTATTTATTTATTTATTTATTTATTTATTTTTGTGTGTGTGTTCTCATTTTAGTTATTTTTAAAATTTTATTTCATTGTTGACAGTATTACAGATAGTAGTACCTATGAGTTTTGTTGAGTTTTAAATCCCAACTCTGTGTGACTTTGGGCAGCTTCCTTCACCTCTCTGAGTTTCAGTGTCTTTACCTGGGAAAAGAAGCCAATAATGCTTGCCTTCAGGGCTTGTTTTGAACATTAAAGAAGAAGGCCTTTTGAAAGCGCCTGGCATGGCGTACTGGCACATAGGAGGTGCCCAGGCAGTGGTAGCGGTTATTGCTGATGCAAGGCTCCAGGGAGAGGTAGCAGCGAGGAGAGCTTTGCAAGCATGGCAGGTATGCAACAAGGCCATCTCTCACCAGAATTGCATGGCTGGGCTGTTCCACCAGGGCAAGCCACACTCTGCTGGAACACAGGGTTCTTTCTCAGATGGAGAGTGCCTTCGGGGCCTTTCCCTTGCCCGCTGTCAGGGGAGGTAGGACCAAGCCCTGGTCTTGCAGAGATGCCCAGTTTCACTCTGGAGCTGAGTCACGCTGACTCGAACCAAGCGTGGCTTGTGCCAATGTCATTAAGGTGCAGAGGTCTGCAGGCGCCACAAGAGTGAGTCTGGTTTTTTATTCCCCCTGCTACAAAGGCCAGATCGCACACACAGGCCAGGACTGTAAACACCCTCCCAAACCTCTGTTTGCTCTCGAATTGGCCAGGGTGTCCAGCCCAGCTGCCCCCAGGCCCCACCTTCTTCATCAAGCCTCAAAGACGGGATGTGCCAATGAATGAAATCACCAATGTTCATCGATTCAAAGGGAAGCGTTGAGCTTGAAAGCAAGGTTTTTAGATTATGTATAGCTTTTTCAGTAAAAACATGGACAATTCTTTCTCTGCATAGTTTCGAAGAGTGTGGAAATGTTAACACAATAACTGAACCTAGAAATGAAAAGGGACTAAAACCTAGGGATCCAATTAATAAAAAGTGGAAATCATCTCAGTGATCAATAATAAGAAAGTGATTCAGTAAAATTCTGGGACACCCAGCTATTGGAATATATGTGGTCCCTAAAACAATGTTAGTTTTAGTGACATCATAGCATGTCTAAAATATAACATGTCATAATGCAGATTAGAAAACTTTTTATACAGCTTAATTCCACTTATTAAGTATATATGGAATATATCAAAGGCTACTTCTATATGGAATTACAATAGTAATTTTTACTTACACGTTGTATATATTCACATTTAGAGGATAGATGCTTATAATCACGTACAAAATGTTTTTAGAATGAAATAGCTCAGGGAGCTTTCAGTCACCTTTGCCTTTGAAAGAGGGATACAATGGATAAAGTCATTAATGATGTAGTTAATAAGCACTTGTCCCTCATTGATAACTCATTGTCTCCATAGACATGAAATGATTAGAGTCTGGTGAACAAATAGCGAGTCAAGGGGAGTCTTAGTTGCCAAGTGTTTGGAGAACAGTGTTGCATAGAAGAAGAAAAAAAAAAAGAAAAAAGAAAAAAAACTTGGTGTCGAGTTAGGAAATCAATGTGTGGTTAATACCAACTCTGTCACTAAATACTATTGAACTTAACTAGTTTTCTCTATTTTTTTTTTCATTTTTTTTCCCACTTATAAAACGAGGGGAAATCATTCCTTCGGTCATCTCTTTATTCATTCATTCAAGAAATGTTTCGGGGAGATTTACAGTGAATTTAGGATGCCCACACATCCTATTGTCGGCCCTGGGGACAGGGACGTGGGCAGGAGATGTGTGGCTTCTGCCCTCAGGGAACTCATGTTCTGGTGGAAAAAAACAAACCACAGACTACTAATCAAATAAATTCAGGGGCGGGCAAAAGTAGGTTAATAATACAAGATTCAACTCTGTTTCCTGTACTCCTAACTGTCAACCTACTTTTGCCCACCCCTGTAGGTGAACTTGAAGATGAAAAGGCAGGGTGAGGAGAAAGGGAACAATCTGGAAGGTTTGTCAGTCGATAGCTCTGTGAAATGAGGGAGAAAGTCATGCCACTACCCAGGGGGACAGGCATCCAGGCGGCAGTGCGGCTGGGGCAGAGAGAGACCCAGGCGAAGGGGGGTGGAAACGAAGTCCATTGTCTCCTCTGCAGTTGAACCAAATAGCGTCTGCCGGGAGCCTGTTGGCAAACTCAAAACGCCCCCGGTGCCCTTGAGATTCGTAGTTCAAGGCCCCGGCGGGCACGGGGCGCCTTTGCAGAGGCTCTTTGAAGGGCCGCTGTGCAACTATTAGCTGATCCCGCTCTGCAAACAGTGACGCGGGCCCGGGCGTGTTTGCGCCGAGCAGGTGGCGATTTTCTCTCGGCTGACCGCCCTCAAGGACTTTCTGCGTCCAGATCTCAGGCTGCAGGTGACGTTGGGCCCAGGGGGTCAGGCGAGTGGAACGGGTCACGCGCCAGCCATCCAGGTGACAGGACCTGCGGCCAGCTCCGATTGCCAAGAGGCCACGTTTCTGCCCATGTGTCAGCCGTGTCAGCCACAGTTGGTTTGAACGCAGTGCGCAGAGTAAGATGATTCACCAAGTCCCAAACCCAAGGGAAAGGAGCCGATTGTTTAGATTTTCAAATGAGTTTTCCTAACCCCTGCAGAGATCGCTGTAACTGGGGAAGAGGAACTCGGATGAAGGCAAGGGGGTCGGGGGGAGAAAAGCAATGACTGTCATCCACAGCGACGAGCCTTATCATTTACTGCGCACTAATATTTGCATTTCGCAAGCAGACGTTCATTAGGGGGCTAACAAGGCAATTTGCATTCATCCAGATTCAGGAAAAACTCAAGACGACTTCAACAGACCAAGCATGGGTAACTCCGCCTTCAGACTCTGAGTCATTTTAATAGATGGGGAAACTGAGGCGGGGAACAAGAATGGATCATGCAAAGAAGGACGTTTATCCAGAGCTGCTTAGATAGATGGCCATCGCGGGGAGCAGTGCCTGGGGACCGTTTGTGGAGAGGTGGTGAGCAGAAAGACAGGTGGAGGCAGGAGGTTAGGTGAGCCGCTCAGGGGCGCCCCAGCTTTGAGACCCTCTGAGCCTGTTTCCCCGCCGGCTGTGACTGTTCTGCAGAATGAATGAACGTGTGTGCCCACAAGGCAGGTGAGCTTTGCAGCGTGAAGGGGTGCCATCCAGACCCCAGCAGAAGTGCCACTGAAGGCAGAGAAAGAAGTTCTGCACTGATCTAGCCCAGTGGTCCGCAAACTCATTAGTCAACAGAGCCAAATATCAACAGTGCAACGATTGAAATTTCTTTCGTGAGCCAGTTTTTTAAAATTTCTTCTAACGCCACTTCTTCAAAATAGACTCTCCCAGGCAGTGGTATTTTGTGGAAGAGCCACACTCAAGGGGCCAAAGAGCCGCATGTGGCTCGAGAGCCGCAGTTTGCCGACCATGGCCCTAGAGTGTCTGGGGCTTAAACGACTCTGGGAGGAAAGCTGGGGCCGCACAGCCAGAAAGCAGTCCAACTCATCTTAGCAGGAAATTTCAGAAGTCAGGCTGGGTTTCCCAGGCTGACACATGAGGAAGGACCTCAGCTTTTAATTTAAATTTTGTTTTTGACAGCAGTCAACTAAAATAGAATGTAAATGTGAGCCCAGCTGGTGTGGTTCAGTGGATTGAGCATTGTCCTATGTACCAAGAGTTCACTGGTTTGATTGATGGTTAGGGCATGTGCATGGATTTAGAGCTTGATTTCCAGTAAGGAGCATGCAAGAGGCAGCCTATCAATGTTTCTATCTCATCACTGCTTCTAATGCTCTATACCTCTCCCTTCTGCTCTCTATGAAATCAATAAAAACAAATTAAATATATATATAGATACACACATAGATATACACATAGATACACACACACATACACACACATGCGCACACACACACACACACGCACACACATACACACACACTAGAGGCCTGGTACACGAAATTTGTGCACAGAAGTGTTTGTACTTCAGCCCAGCCTGCACCCTCTCCAATCTGGGACCCCTCAAGAGATATCTGACTGCCCAATAGGATCAGGCCTAAACAGTCGGACATCCCTCTCACAATCCAGGAATGCTGGCTCCCAATTGCTCACCTGCCTGCCTTCCTGATTGCCCCTAACCTCTTCTGCCTACCAGCCTGAACACCCCCTAACCACTCCCCTGCCAGCCTGATTGATGCTTAACTGCTCCCCTGCTAGCCTGTTTGCCCCCAACTGCCCTCCCTTGTAGGTCTGGTCCCTCCCAACTGCCCTCCCCCACTGGCCATCTTGTGGCAGCCATCTTGAGTCCACATGGGGGCAGCTATCTTGTGTGTTGGAGTGATGGTCAATTTGCATACTACTCTTTTATTAGATAGGACTAGAGGCCCAGTGCACGAAATTTGTGAACGGGGGGCGGATGATGTCCCTTAGCTCAGCCTGCACCCTCTCCAATCTGGGACCCCTCGAGGTATGTCCGATTGCCCCTCTAGGCCAGATCCTGGTAGGATCAGGCCTAAATGGGCAATTGGACATCCTTCTCACAATCCAGGACTGCTGGCTCCAAACTGCTCACCTGCCTGCCTCCCTGATTGCCTCTAACCACTTCTGCCTGCCAGCCTGATCACCCGCTAACCACTACCCTGCCAGCCTAATTGATTTTTAACCCTGCCAGCCTAATTGATGTCTAACTGCTCCACTGCCAGTTTGTTTGCCCCCAACTTCTCTCCTCTGCTGCCCTGATCGGCCCCAACTGCTCTCCCTTGCAGGCATGGTCCCTCCCAACTGCCCTCCCTTGCAGGCCTGGAACCTCCCAACTGCCCTCCCCTGCTGGCCTAACTACCCTCCTTTGCAGGGCCTGGAACCTCCAATGGCCCTCCCCTGCTAGCCATCTTGTGGTGGTCATCTTGTGTCCACATGGGGGCAGGATCTTTGACCACGTGAAGGCAGCCCTCTTGTGTGTTGGATTGATAGTCAATCTACAAATTACTCTTCTATCAGATAGGATAGAGGTCTGGTGCATGGGTGGAGGCCAGCTGGTTTGCCCTGAAGAATGTCCCAGATCAGAGTGGGGGCTCCCTTGGGGTGAGGGGCAGCCTGGGCAAGGGTCCTGTGGAGGTTTGCAGGCCATCCACTCCCCCCCCACCCTCCCAGCGACCCAAGTGAAGGCCCTGGGATCTGGGATTAATCTATGTCTAGAATTGAAATTTTGTAGCCTGGAACAGAGCCAAGCCTTCTGCTTGCTCTGGATGGCAGTCATTTCTGTTTGAAACATTGTAGCCTAGAGTGGAGGCCTAGGTCAGCAATAGCAGACTGAAAGATTGGCTTCCTCTGTTGCCAGGGAAACCCAAGCCTCTGTTCTCTCCAGCTCCGTGGCTGCCGCCATTTCTGTATCTTTTATAATTGAAACTTTGTAACATTGAGTGGAGGCCTAGGGAGGCAGAAAGCTTGGCTTCCTCTGTTGCTGAGGAAACCCAAGCCTTCCTCCTGCTCTCAGTGAGGGCAGCCATCTTGGTTGGGGGGTTATTTGCATAATCTGCTCCTGATTGGCTGGTGGGTGTGGCTGTGGGCATGGTGAAGGCATGGTCAAATTTGCATATTACTCTTTATTAAATAGGAAGGATAGAGGCCTGGGGCATGGAAGGGGGCTGGTTGGTTTGCCCTGAAGAGTGTCCCAGATCAGGTGGGGGTTCCCTTGGGGCATGGGGCAGCCTGGATGAGGGGTCTGCAGGCTGGCCACATCCCCTAGCGACCCAAGAGGAGGCCCTGGTATCTGGGATTTATTTATCTTCTATAATTGAAACTTTGTAGCCTGGAGTGGAGCCAAGCCTTCTGTTTGCTCCACGGCTACAGCCATTTCTGTGGGGATTTTTTTATCTCCTATAATTGAAACTTTGTATCCTTGAGTGGAGGCCTGGGCCTGCCAGGGTGTGAGGAAACCTTGGCTTCCTCCATTACGGGAGAAACCCAAGTCTCCTGCTCACTACGTGGCCACAGCCATCTTGATTGGGTTAATTTGCATACTCACTCCTGATTGCCTGGTGGGCATGGCTTGTGGGTGTGGCAGAGTGATGGTTAATTTGCATATTACTCTTTTATTAGCTAGTATATAAATATAGACTCTTTGCTTCTAAAACTAAAGAAACAGAAGCTGAGAGAATCACTTTCCCCTGATTACAAAGTGATCGTAGTATTTAGTCTGAACCCCAAACAGGCCTCCTCTGACCCTAAATACCATGGCTCCCATCGGTGCATCTTCCTGTGTCACAGTCAGCACCCCAGAGGGCGGAGGGCTGTCGTTGTCGTGTGTTTAGTCTTGGACACCCAAGAGTCCCATCCCCCCCTGCCCTCCAACAGAAAGAAGTGAAAGTTGATGTGGTGAAGCAGAAGCTACAGGGTGTCAGGACTCAAGGCCCTGATTTTAAGTCCTTCAGTTGTAGTCTCCGATAAATGTCAGCTTCCCTGAGCATCCATCTCCTCCTCTGTTAAACACGGGTAATGGTGGCTACCTCGCTGGTTGCTTTGAGCACCAAGTTGAAAGAGAAGATTATATATGAAAGACAGAGATAGAGAGGAAAACAACAAAAAATATAGTTCCTATTCTTTTTCTTCATCTTCCCCTTTGGCATGCTATGGTCGTTCTTCTTATCGTGCTTATCGTCATTCAATGGCAAGAAAATAGCCTCTCATTTCATCTGCTTCCTCATCACGCACATCTGATTCGATTCCCGTTATTGGATTCTGGGTGGGTGACGAGAGTCGGTGTATTGGCGTTATCTTTCTTAAAGCCGCACTCGTCTCCCTGCACAGCCTGAATGATGGCGGGAAGCAGGATGGTGAAAGGCCCTCCATCTCCCCTTATTTGTCAATTACTAGAAATAACGTCAGGGATTCCACGCTTTCCACACCTGCTGCTTGCCGTGAGCTGTAATATTCTGTGCAATTGCCTTGAATTACTTGTGATAAGAAGGGAGTGTCTGTTAAATATTATCCAGGCCGTCATACACTTATTTGTAAAGGACACCTGTGCAACGGCTCCCCTTCACCCCACAAACATCACATCATCTAAAGACACATCCCTGTCCTGGCCAGTGTGGCTCAGTTGATTGGAGCATCGTCCCAGACACCAAAAGGTGCTGGGTTCGATTTCGGTCAGGGCACATACCCAGGTTTTGGATTCGATCCCTGGTTGGGGTACATGCAGGAGGCAACTGATCTCATAGCTCTCTCTCTCTCTCTCTCTCTCTCTCTCTCTCTCCTTCCCACCACCCTGCACCCTCCCTTCCTCTCTGTAAATCAGTTAAAATTCTCTCTCTCTCTCTCTCTCTCTCTCTCTCTCTCTCTCTCTCTCTCTCTCCCCTTCTCTCTCCTTCCCACCCTCCCTCACCCTCCCTTCCTCTCTGTAAATCAGTTAAAATTCTCTCTCTCTTTCTCTCTCTCTCTCCTTCCCACCCCCATCACCCTCCCTTCCTCTCTGTAAATCAGTTAAAATTCTCTCTCTCTCTCTCTCTCTCTCTCTCTCTCTCTCTCTCTCTCTCTCATACACACATACACACACACACACACACACACACACACACACACACACACACACCATTCCATGGCCAGAGCTGAGGATGGACCCAGATTCCCTTAAAGCAAAAGAATGTCAATTACCCTACCACAAGTAGGGTCCCATTACCAAGAAAAAAGGGGAAGACTAATTGTCAGGTACTAATTACTAGCTCTATTTTAAAAAATGAAAAAGCAGAGATCCAGAGTAGTTATTAACTGCATTAGTCAGGACATCTTAGTCACTGTGACAAAGGACTTGAAAACATCAGCAACCGAATATCATCCTATTTTATTTCTAGCTCATGTCATAGTTCAGTGACAGTCATGGAGAGGATAAGGACAATCCCATCATTCAGGGCATGAAGCACCTTCTGTTAGGGAATCACCTTCATCTACATCTTTGACATCTTCTCATTGAGCTTGGGATAGAGAAAGATAGAATTGTCCATGGAAAGCGACTATGGGCCACTCCTGAAAGTGGTGCTTATCACTCCGTTCACATCCCATTGGCTGTAACGTGGTCACCTGGCCACTCCTAGCTGCAAGGGAGGCTGGAAGGATGATAGTGTGCTGAGAAGGGAAAGGTAGCCCCTCTATGTGACAGAGCAGGTGGCCCAGCTGACATGCCAGGCCCAGTAGGTCTGAGTGTGTGGAGCCCCCTGCCTCCTATCCTGATGATGCTCCCCTTGGAAAAGACCATTCAGCACAAAGTCCCATCTGACCTCTGTGTTATCTTCTGCATGGTTTACATGGTTACCTGGCCGCTAGGTAGAACCTCAGATGTTAACATCACTTTGATTATTCTTATTTATATTTATACCATTATCACCCCTACACATGTCTTAGTGTATGCCAGGCATTTTGTTAAGTTATCCTTAAGCTGTTCAAGAACCCCAACCCCCCACTTTTTCAGCTAAGAAAGCTAAGGTTCTAGAGAAAAACAAAATGCTCTGAAGTGACGCAACAGGAGTCCATGGACATTCTGACTCTGAAGCCAAACCTGTTAGCTCGTTCATCGCACAGCTGCCTCTGAAAGTTATGTATTGTAGGTTCCCTGCAGGCATCCCTGAGTCAGGTACAGAGCTGAGCACACAGTACTTAGAAACATGTGCTAAATTCAAGTCAACACATCCAAAAGCAAGCAGATCATCTTCTGTCAAAGTCCTAGGACCTCCCCATTTCTCTCTGTGGCTATATACTCTCTTCGCTATTTATATTCAGTTTGTGCCATCCTCATTGGCTTGTCCCGGATCTTAGACCCCTAAGCAATAAATAACCTCAGGCAGTATTTATCAAGCATTTATCAGATTCCAGGCAATGCTTTTTTCACTCTATGCCTAAAAGGTAAGTCTGATTATTATCCCCATTTTATGGATTGGACGACTGAGGTTAAAGATTAAGTGAAGGAAGTTGAGTAATAACCTAGAAGTCTAACCCTACCATCCACATTCTTAGCTCATTAAGTTCTCTTGCCTGTGGCAATGCCACTAACTCTAGTACATTCTGTCCATAGTCTCTTCAGGCAGTATTTGTTCCTTCCTCATTCCTGCTGACAATTTTCAGAACTGATTCCCACACATCAGATTATGGAAATAGCTTCATTCCGGGGTTATAACTTGTCTGCCCCCTTTAAATTAATTTTATTAACCGCTATTAACAGAATATGTTATTTTTAATGGACCCTATTATCTGTTCTCACCTGGTCTGTTGATAACATCTTCCAAACCTTTACTCTTTGTATTAATCAAAGCAGAAGTCTCCTTGTGGCCACGTCAGTTGGACTTATTCTCTCCGTGATTTAAACTTTGTTGGGAGTGTCAGGTGGGACTTTACTGCATCATGCACATCAAGCTCTGGAAAAGGTGTTTCAGATCAATGGACAGCTCTCTGCCAGGATTAACCTCGCTGCTTCAGCAATTGCTTTCCATTTTGCTGGCTCACAAGAGGCATCAATCTTCATGGGAAGTAACATTAGACATTTTTTTAAAAAGTATTTAGATTTGTTCATTTCTCCAACTAATATTACTCAGTAAATCGAATACCTACTATGGGCTAGATTCTATATTACCAACCTGGAGGGATATCGTGACAATTAAATGAGGTAAAGGTCAAGTTTTTAGCATAGTTCTAGGCACAGGGTAGAAGAGACATACATAAATGTCCCAATCCTCAATTTCTTTTGAAAACGTGAGTGTGCAAATAGGTTTGCACACTCATTTCCCTATGGCCTTATCCAGCTGTGTCTGACTCTTGCCCAGAACCTACTTCTTGGCCCACAGGCTGACTATGCTGCTCTATCAGTTCTGCTCTATGTGGATTCTGCCAAGTGTTGGTCCTGATCCTGCCTACAGCTCTGTATTCTGTGCCACACTGATTCAACTGCCCACAGCTCTGTATTCTGTGTTTCGTGCCACACTGAGTCAACAAGTACTTACTAAGTGTGCCTGGCACTGAACTGGGCTCTGTGTATACAATGGTGAGCATGATAGATATGACACCTCACTTTAGGTAGGAAATAGGAAATAATTAAGCATGATAAGGATAAATTTGGTATATACAGGGAAGTATTAGAGTTTCCTAGTTCACACACACACACACACACACACACACACACACACACACACCACAAGGAAGAGTACATCAGATAAAAGCCTTGACTGTTATCTAATTCACTCCCATTATGTCCTGCGGTTCCTCTCTGGGCAGGTAGAAGAATTTCCGCCCATGTGTTTGTAATGCAGTGAATTTAGTATTGAGCCACATGCCTCACTCCTAGATCCAGTGGTGAGGTCAGCTTTCCTAAAATACTGGACCTGCCTGATAGAGGAGTCACATGATAGAATTGCGTGCTCTCCTCGGTTTTATGGTACAGATTGTTGTGCAAATTGGGTTTTCGATCTAAACTGCTGAATGACAACAGCAAATGCGAGTTGTCCTTTCTAACATCTTCAGCAGCACTGGGCATTTCTGAAAACGTATGTTAATACTAAAAGACATGGAATGGATTCTTATTTATTAGCCATTCTTATTGCTTTTTTCATAAGTTGCCAGTTTCAGTAATTTGCCTGTTGTTTAAGTAGGTTGTCTTCTTTATATTTATTTTTGTATAAACTTTTTCTCATTTGCATGTTTTGCCAATCGTTTGTAGGGATAACCTCCTAGACACATTGCACAGAGTTATTCTGTCCTTAATGTCTTTTAATCTTCCTTTTATGTTTTCAGTGACTTTATTTTTGCTGAACCAGATTTTGTGTCATTTCTTTAGATCTATATCCACTAATTCTTTCTTCTTCAATATATGATTTGCTATTTAACCCTTCCATTGAGTTTCTTTCCCTATAGCAACATATATTTCATCTTAAGAAATGTGTGTGTGTGTGTATTTTATAAAATGCACATAGCCTTTTGTTCATAGTACACTGTACTTTCATTTAGGTTATGTTTTTAGGTTATGTTTTTATTTTTGCTCCTTTTTAATGTAGTCAGGTGTATGTGTTTTTTTTTTAAGTTTTATAGCCCCTCTCAGATTATTTTACTATATTGAATTATTGGTATGATATCTCCCCCGTGGTTACATTTGCTAAATTGCTCTCATGATGTATCTCTCCTCAAATAGTTTATAGTTGGTGATTGTGAGCTCATCTTCAGGGGAGGTTGTTTCTTTCACTGTTGGTATCACACAGGCCAAGTTGTGAACGTTGTATATTTTCTTCCACAGGAACATCCATTTGTTAACGGGTCTGTAATTTTTATGTCAATAGCTCTGTTTGGGATTCTTACGCCACTTGGGAACTGTAAATGCAAACCCCATAACCTCAAGTTGTATATCCTTACGTTGTTTCTTTTTAATTTATTATTTATTTATTTGTAATCATCACGCGAGGATAAATTTATTGATTTGAGAGAGAGAGAGAGAAACATCGATGCGAGAAACATCAATTGGTTGCCTCTCATACAAACCCCATTCAGGGGCCAGCCTAGGTACATGCCCCGACTGGAATTGAACTTGTGACCTTTTGGTGCAGGGACGATGTCCAACCCACCGAGCCACACTGGCCAGAGTGAGCTTCTTCTTCATTTGGGGATTTCATTGAGCTCTAGTCTCTGGTCCTGCTGTGAACAGTTTGTCAGGTGGGCCAGAATTACAGGGACAATAATGCTCACTTTGGCAGTATTGCCTCAGCCGTGTGATTTGCCACATCACTTGCCCACATCATCATGTCATCTTTTCTAATTTTGGAAGAGAAAGAGCAATTTGGGCTAACAGGCTTCAGGGCAGGAGTAAAAGCAGGTTAATACCATATTAAGACGGAAGATTTGAATGAGGCAGCTCTTCTGAGGAGATCTGAAAAACCACTTCCCCCATCACAAGTGCAAGGAGCTCAGGTTGCACACTGAAGTGGCACTGGTTCATCAGATCTTCCACTCCTCACCCAAGCTAATTGTTCAACTGCTTCAAAGTCGCCTCTTCTAAAGAGAACGGGGAAATGGAAGTATCTCGTAAATGCGTCTGCTTTGGGAAATGGAAATGAGGCTAGTGAGATTGGACCAAGATGTGGGAGAGTCACTGCCCAGAATCGACCAGCAACTTTCTCCTTCTGGTTTCTCCCACAGCAACCCTGGCAGCCATTCCATGTGTGACCGCTATTCGAAGACACGAGAGAGGACTGGAAGGGGAGGGAACTGGTGCCATGTAGCCTTGGGAAGAGACTGAAAAATATATGACAGACGCCATCTCGTAGCTGTGTGTGTTAGAGTGGAACTAGGCTTTATCAGGGATGCTCCAAAGACTCAGAGTGTATGCCATGGGTATTAAGATATTACTTCATGAACACTGGCTCTGTACCAGGCTCCGTGCAGAAATGTGAGTGGACATTCAGTACAATTGAATATTACATGCCCAGTGTGCAAAGGTGTTTTATTTCCACAATTCTCACAGCACTGCAAAGAGGCTGCATTATCTCATGTCCTTCAGAACTACTTTAAATTGCTTCCCAGTTGCTGGAAAGCAGAATTTCTCTCAGTATGGGAGGCTCTGTGATTTAATTGACAACAAGCAGACTTTGTAGCTACAGAAACCTATGTTCACTTCTCAGCTGTTCACTTATTAACTGTTACTATGACCAACTTAAGTCCATTCTCTTAGACTCAATCTGCTCACACATACAATGGGCCAATAATAACCACCCAGGAGGATCTCGTAGGAGTAAAGTGAGATGTGTTTACATAAAGCTTATTGTGCCAGACGTGTGCTGAACTATTTATAAACATTTTAGTTAATCCTCACAACATTCCCTTTAAAGTACAAAGAATTCCAGTCTCTTTTAAAGAAGTTCAGGCTCATAAAGATTTTTTTTTTTTGCCCAAGGCCACATGACTACTAAGACTCCTGGTTGGCATTCCGAGTCCACCTGCCTTCCTCCGGCCCTGTGGGTTGAAGGGATAAGGAAAGTCTGATAAAGGGCAGTTAATACTTACCATGTTTAGAGGTCAAGAAGAATGTTGAAATTGAAGTGGTTCCTGCATTGTTAAAGAGGTTAAAGGGGATAGTTTCTAAAGTCCCTTCCACCTTGAATCTTATTTCTATGAAACAGATTTCCCAAGCCACTTAGGTAAAAAATAAACATGTGTTGCCCACATTTGGCCTCAGCATGAGTCATAAGCACAGTTGCCTGCATCATCCATGACGGACACCTACTTCTGCTCCGTGTTCATGAGAAGGATACATCTTGGTCCAATCTCAGACCTTGTTCCTTAGACTTGCTCTTCGGATTTGTTTGGATCCCCTTCCCATTTCATTTACTCACCGTTAATCTCTATCCACACTCTAAAAATCACCTTCTGGAAAATTCTGCCATGCTCAACACGCATGCCTAATTTCTCCTCAGCTAGAGGTTCTCGCTGGTTCTGGCCACTTCTACTTCCAAACTTGCATCCCTGAGGTGCAATGAACTTGGCCTCATTTGCTCACATTGTTATTTCTTGACTATTCAGCCATCCTCAAATCCCTCATTGATGTCTATGTCACTTGCAAGAATGCAGAGCCATCCCAAACCCTTCCTCCATTCAAGACCCATCCCAGGAAACCTTCCTCACCACGAAATAACCCCTTTCCAGTCCACAGGCTTCCCTAACAGCGTGTCTATCTATAAACTATATTATAAGGCTTATGTTATAGGTGTCCTGCCTAATATTTCTGTCAGGTTTGATTTGGCTTCAGAAGAAACAAAAGTCTATAAATATAAGTGATTGATAGAAAAAAAGAAAAAGCAGACCATCTCCCTTCACACAGGGAAGATTCAAGGAGAAGAGCTGGAAGGGACATTGGAAATGTTCCATCTAAACTGTTACTCTTAGATTGGTGGAAACTGAGGACCAGAAAGAGAAATACACTTGTCTGAGTATCTCACCTTAATGCCCTATTTATTTTGCTTGACTTTTTCTCTGACACACACACACATACACACACATACACACACACACTGTTGCTTAAAATTTTCCATCAAAAAATTCACTTGGATAAGTAAACCGCAGGTCTCAAAAATGTGACTATTTCATGGAGGATTAAACTGTACACAGACTTTTTTTTTTAATTAGATAGATTTTCTCATTAGACTGCAACACAGTGGAAAGAAAGGAAACTTTGAGTTTACCTGAGTGGTTTGAAATGACTTTCTTATTCATTCCCTGCCTGACCTTGAGTGACTTTTTTAGGTCTTGGGGGCTTATTTTTCTCTTCTAAAGAGGGAGGGTTATCTGTCCCTCACAGGACTGTCGAGAGGATTAAGCAAGTCTCTGAAAGTCCCTGTCCTCTGGGTGGCACATAGTAGAGTCTTCATCCAGCATGAGTGTCTTTCTCTGAACAGAGTGAGGCTCAGGCACTCTGACTGCGGTGAGGTGAAGTGAAGTAAACAGGCAAGATACCAACCAACCCTCAACAACAGACCCACATTCGGGCTAACCACACCCAAGTTCGGAATAACACACAAGATGCCCAAAGGAATGGAAACATAGTCTGATCTCCAGGTGACAGACGTATTGCTAGAATCCAAATAGTAGGATTTCTAGGCTTTTTGCCATGGAGGGTCTCCTTCTTGAGGCATGGAACACACCTCCTGAGGCCCCTGCCAGCTTTGCCGAGCTGGGCTGTGCGGGTCGAGCAGGACGTTGGGACTGTCCCTTAAGGCCGAAGCAGCAGGAGCCCAGTTGCCTCTTGTGGAGCCTGGGCATCCCATGGGGCCATTGCCTCGGGGAGGGCCCGGCAGTTCTGGCCACAGTGATCTGAGTATCTAGTTCCAGTAAAACCCACAGAATGTTCTGAGCTTGTGACTAAGTCTGAGCTAAATAAGCAACCCTCACCACCTACCTCATGAAGCATTGCGATGTGTGGTGTAGCCTTGTATCTCTTTTCTTTAAAAAAAAGAAAAGAAAAAAATGAAAGTGTCAAGAGGCTATATTTTTCAGTTGTCAACATCCTTTGAACAATTGCATGTTCGGCCTCTAACTCCTGCCTGTCATTGTGTTACTCTGTCAGATGGGACGTCATGGACTGTGTCGTCAGAAGCCTGGGTCTCCTCGGGGTCATCATGGGGATAAGGCTGGAACTGAGTAGACTGGGCCTGCCTGCTGCTCCCTGGGTCAACCCGCAGAGTTTCCCTCTCATCTCTTTCATTTTACTGGCCTTATAATATCTGATTGAAAAGACAAAAATGTCTGAAATCTCGCACATGTGTAAAGTTTGGGAACAGAATCTGGAGCAATGATTTTGTGAAGTGGGTGATGGGCATGTTATTTGGATCTAAAGACAGAGAGAAAAACAGAAACAGCTGATAGTTATTGTTTATTGTATAGCAAGTATTTTTTTTCAATTCGTCCTCACATGAAATGAGTACTGTTATTAGCCTCATTTTAGAGAGGAGGAGACGGAGGTCCTGAGAATTTCAGGAAAGTTGATCAAGTCAGATGATCAATAAGTGTTCCAGCTGGCATTAAATCCTCCGAGCATTGAGATCAGAGAGTAGACTCTTCACAGCCACAAGATGCTGACTGCTCCCCCAGAGCTCCCTTTATGACCAACACCTCCTCCTCCCCGTTCCCCACCTCCATCCTGGATGTTCCCATATTCAGCCTCTGTTCAAATGTTCCCTCCTCTCAAGGGCCTTGCCTGACTGTCCCATCCAGAATAGACTCAGTTCACTGCTCCCTTTCCTCTCTTAGCTTTTATCCCACACTGATCAATGTTGCCTGTGTATTTGTGTATCTCAAGGAGCTGTGGCCCTCAGCTCCTTGAGATCAGGGGCTTTGTAAGCTTCTAGAACATCTCTCATAACCAGTTAGAAAAAGGCCCTGTGGAAATAAGTATGTAAGGGAGTACAAGAGTTGAACAAGAAAAGATCTGGCCTGAGAAAGGTCAACATGGTATATATAAGGTGACAAACCTAGTCTATAGGGTCAGGCTGTTCAATTTGAATCACGTATGTGTTAACAATTACCTGTGTGAGCAGAACGAGTTTTCTTTTTCTCATTCATAAGAGAGCGATAATTACCTTAGCCTCACAGTGCTGTTGTAAAGATTAAATGAGATCATAGACATTAATAGCTTTTTACTGGCTTCTTAATACATTTTTCCCCTAGAGCTGATCCTGGAAACATAGCAAAGCACATAATAAACACTCAATAAACAAATAAAAATACTGGATCATAGTTAATAATTAGAGAGGCCATGTTGTATTATGGAAAAGGACCAGCAATTAGGGCTAATACTGCCTATAACAGTTGTGTGCTGTCAGACAAATGGCCTTGCCTCTTAGGTCCATGTTTCCTCCCTGGTAAAACAAGAAGTTTGGACAGGATAATATAGAAGTTGCCTTTCATCCCTGAAATCTATGACATTGAAAAAACATCCCACAGTTGATCCGATTTCCCTTGGATTTCCAGTAGCAAACCAACTCATCCTGATAGTTGTCAGGAAGCTGGAATGAGCCATTATGTTTCTATTTGCTTCCTGGGTCCCAGTTCAAATAAAAATTCTTCATACTGTTCACATCAGAGAATAATGGTGGACTGATATTTACAATGGACAATTAATTCACTCTCTTACCTGGGTCTCTGAGGGTCGTTCTGGATTGGTGAGCCTCTTGACTAGGCTGAAGGAATTCCATCTCCCCTTGTATTTGTCCTCCATGAATGGGAAATGAATGAGATGTATAGAGTTTGTCTTGGAGACTTCTGTTTCAAGTCCACCTTGGAGAATTGGGTGTTTTTGGTCCTGTTCCATGGGAAGGGTCATTGTTTCTGTTGATAGGTTGATTTATTTCAAGAGGCTGCTGCCAAGGATTTTGTAGGCATAGAAAGCTATATTGGTGACCTGATGTGAAAGTTCCGTGTCCTTAACCACCATTTCCTCAGCCATCATTTTCAAAAGAACTGATGTCTTGCCTTTGTCCTGTATTCTAAAAACTACATATTCATAATGATTTCTGAGAATTCAACAGAGTAGTCACTTTTTGGTGAATTTGTGTCCTGTGGCTGGTGCACTAGCAAACGAATGCATCTCACTTGTAATATATGGATTATCTGAAACCTCCCTATGTCTTGCCTTTTGTGAGACATTCTTAAAAAACTGAACAATATATAGAACTTTCTGGTTTTCAAATTATTTAACATATATTACTTGATCTTCACAAAAGTTACATGGAACTAGTGGTACTGCAACCCCATTTTTCATATGTGGAAGCTGAGTCTCAGAATGCTTTTACAACTAACCTAAACACAGGGATTAAAGCCTGGGTCTTCTGACTCAGCTCCTTGGCTCAGAGCTGAAGGAGAGCAAAGGAGATTGGAAAAGAATCTTGGCAGAAATTCCTTTGTGGAGCAAAACAAGAGATGGTACTGTTTACAACATCCTCCCAAGTTTCTCACCCCCGCGGGGGACAGAAAAGCTCTAGGAAAGGAGAAAGGACTTAGTAACCAACAGCCTGCTTGCATAAATACCAATAAAGTAAGAGCTGAGCTGCTTCCTGGCGCCATGGAAATTCAACAGGATTACTTAGGTGGGAAGTCAAGAGGGGAGGGAGGGAGATTGAAGACACCTGCTAAGGACTCAGCTGGACTTAGGTTGAAACCCAGCTAGGCCATCTGACAGCTGTGTGATCTTAGGAAAAGGTTTCCTCTCTCTGCACTTCACTCTCTTCAAGGATAAATGAGAACTGCTTCCTTGTAAATTCATTGTAAGAATCAAATACACTAAGTCATAGATTTTGCAGACCTCCATTTAATGGCCTTCAGACTTAATGGACAACATTTTCGGTCCTTATGTGATATGTGAAAATTAACACCCTGTTAATTTTAGAATACTTTTAACCAACACTTGATTATAATTAAATTAACAGGTTATTGCTTTGTTATTAATTCACTGTTATTTTTAAACTGATTTTAGCAAATAGATCACATGTTGGAAAAAGACACTGGAATAATTTTGCCAACATAAATGAATATTACATATCTACAACGATAGTCTACATGTTATAGAATGGACTTTCTGCTTTAACTGACATCCCCTCGCCTGAATTAGTCCGTTATATGGAGGTTTTACTGTACACTAATGCTATAGAGTAGGGTAGAATCCCTGCATCAAACAGTAGCTACACTTGTGTGTGACTGTGAAAAAATTATTATGCCTCATTGTATGGTAATTTCTTTATGTAAAAAATAAGGTGATTGGACTAGATGTATCATAATTTGTTTTTCAAGCTCTATACAGTATTTGATTGATGACTGTAGTCCATGGAATATAGAGACATGGGCTTATTAAGGATTTATAGGGTGCCATGTCAATGACATATGTTCAGGTTGGTAGCAGAATCTTATGAGTGGCTGTGGTTGATATTATCGATAATATTTTTAAGCTATTTTTTATTGGGAACCTGCTAACATATATACTATTTCATTAATCCCCCAAGAAAATCCTATGGAGCAGGTAATATCAGCTACCTTTTAATAGGCAGGGAGATTGGAGCTCACATAGGTTAGCTGACTTGTTTGAAGCCACCCAGATTCTTCATGGTGAATCAAACTGTCTCATGTGACTCTGGCTGTCGTGCCTTTTGCACTATCCTATGCTTGTTCCATTCGTTAAAATAGTTGTTTAATCTCTATATGACTTTCCTTTCCCTTATCCCACGGTGACTTCTCTTTCTATGTGCATCCCTCTGCTTAATAACAATATAACCCATAGTTAAATCAGTGCACTCTCTGCTGCATTGGGTGTTTTTGTAAGTCTCCGATCTATTATTATCTACTTAAATCTGTGTATTGCATAATTCAGCATTTTAATATTCACTTTGAAAAGTGTTTTGAGTCACTTCCCTGCAAAGGTGCTGTATTAAATTACATTCATTATTCTTCCTAAATGTAGACAAGTCATGGTTCAGGTGAACTAGAAAGTAACTCCCATTATCCTCAGCACATTCCATCACATTCGTTATTCTCTGTGACATTTATCAACATGGCATTTAGACCTTTTAAAGGAAGGGGGGAAATCACTTCAAATTCCGAAGCATTAAACGAACACTGAGCCAAGTTCTGCAGGTGAAAAAGTCACTTCCTTGCTACAAGTGACAAGCTGCCTTTTGGAGCACAATGAGCAGATCTAAAAGCAACATGCCAAGAACCGGAGGAAGGGAAGTACTTATACTTAACTCCATCTGCTGCAACTTGTTGCATCTTGCTTATGACTGCTCATGCTATCCTATCTAATAAAAGTGTAATATGCAAATTGACTGTCACGCCAATATACAAGATGGCTGCCCCATGTGGACACAAGATGGCCACCACAAGATGGCCAGCAGGGGAGGGCAGATGGGAGGGACCAGGTCCGCAAGGGAGGGCAGTTGTGTGAGATCAGGTCAGTAGGGGAGGGCAGTTGGGAGGTACCAGGCCTGCAAGGAAAGGCAGTTGGGGCAATCAAGCCTGCAGGGGAGGCCAGTTAGGGGTGACCAGTCTGGCAGAGGAGGGAAGTTGGGGGCGACCGGGCCTGTAGGGGAGGGCAGTTAGGAGCAAAGAGGCTGGCAGGGAAGCAGTTAGGCATCAATCAGGCTGGCAGAGGAGTGGTTAGGGGATGATTAGGCAGGCAGGCAGAAGTGGTAAGGGGCAATCAGGAAGGCAGGCAGGCAAGCAATTGGGAACCAGCCATCCTGGATTGGAAAGGGTGCAGGCTGGGCTGAGGGTCACACCCCTCCCCCACTGATACATGAATTTCATGCACCGGGCCTCTAGTTCTTAATAATAGCCCTGTCAATAGAGCTCATTTGGCCCTTGCACCAAGAGGTTGCTGGTTCAATTCCTGATCGGGGGCACACGCCAGGTTTTGGAGCTCAGCCCAGTAGGATTTGTACTGATTTGCTAGGGATGATGGCTTAAACAACAGAAATTTATGGTCTTACAGTTCTGGAGTCCAGAAATTCAAAATCAAGGTGTTAGCAGTGTTGCTTCCTTTTGAGGGCTAGGAAGGATCTGTTCCAGGGTTCTCTCCTTGACAAGTAGTTGGCTGTCTTCTCCCCATATCTCCTCATCTTGTCTTCCATCTATTCAGGTATCCATATCCAGATTTCTTCTTTTTATAAGGAAACTGGTGATTCTGAATTAGAGACCCACCCTTATCCAATATGACTTCATCTTAACGAGTTGCATCTGCCATGACCCTAGTTAAAAAAAAAAAAAAAAAAAGATTACATTCTGAGGGATTAGGGGTTAGGGCTTCAGCAATATGAATTTGGATGAAACAATTCCAACAACAACAGTGTTCTTCAGTTTTAAAAACTTCATTCAACCCATGTTCAGTAACCCACATTCAGACCCACATCAACTTCTTACCTCCTGTTCCTACTGTCTGGACCTTTAACCCTCTGCTTTGTACCCTGTTTATTTATTGTATTTCTCACAATCTTTAGTCCCTGGATGAACGCAACATAACAGGACAGTTGCAAAATACAAAGGACATGAGAAAATGCTTTGTAAACTATAAATTCCTATATGAGTTTTAAATTTCCATTTATTTAACATTTCGTCAGTATGAGCTCCTAGTTAGCACATGTCCCCTGGTTTCTCAGATTTTAGAGAAACTCCATCAGTGCAGGATGGTTTAAAGGAAGGACACAGTGATTGGGAAGCCATTGTGGTGTTGCACATTCAAAAGGATGTGAGGCGGAATGAGGGACCCACAGAAGAGATGCCAGAAAAGAAAAGTGAGACACATCTCTGAGAGACGGTTGCACAGATTTGGGAATTCATTGGATATCGGTCATGGGGAGAAAAGCAGATATTGATTTTTTTTTCTGTATCCATTACAATGATGCATGTAAGTTTTGTTTTATTTTACTTTATTGTTCTCCTACACTGCTGCTGGCTTCCTATTTACTGCCAAATACAGGCAAACTCTTCAGCTGACACCCTTCCTGACCTTGCCCCTGCCTGCTCTCCAGCCTTGTATTTCTCCATTTTCCCATCATATCCTTTTTCACATCTTACCAAACCACTTGCAGCTGAGCTTCTTACCTTTGTTACTTCCTGTTGCATCTGATCTCATCTTGCAAAGTCCTTCCCCGGTGGACATCTGCCTCGTGCCCAAACCAACCCTGGAAGCCAGAAGCTGTGTTGGCCTCCCTCTGGAGACTCCCATGCTTTCATGCTCCTTTCACATCTTGCAAATCCCATCATCATTCTTCTCATGGTGGACCACAAGCATTTCTTATTGTGTGTCCCCCTCATGAAATCATACACTTGAAGACAATAATATGTTAGATTCATCTTTGTATCTCCATTCTTAGCACAATGTCTTGCCCTTGAATGCAGCTAAGAAGTATGTGTTACATGAATAAATGAGTGTAGACACAGACTAAATCAGATGCTGGGTGATGCATTCCACCCCATCAAAAGGATCTTTCTGACACAGGAAAACTGGTATAGGAATTCTTTGGAGGCTATAATCCTGATTATCTTTTTTATATTCTGAGAAAAACATATACTGAGTGGCCAAATTATTATGATCTCTGAATGCATAATAATCCGGCCACTCTGTGTGTGTGTGTGTGTGTGTGTGTGTGTGTGTGTGTATTTATAGGTCCGGTGCATTAATTCATCCATGGGTGGGGTCTGGCCAGCCTGGACAGGGGGAGAGGACATGGGTGGCTGGCTTGCCTGCTGGTTGAACTCCTGGTCGAGGGGACAGTTTGTATATTAGCCTTTTATTATGTAAGACTAGAGACCCATTGCAGGAAGATTACTGCAAGAATAGAGCTTCCTGTGGCCTGAGCAAAGCTCCCTTCCATCTCTGCTACCTTGCTCCCATCTCCTCTGCTTTGCTCCCTCCCTTCTCCCCCACCCTTCTTGCTTGCTTCTCCGCAGCTTTGCTCCCTTGTGCAGTGCTTGGCTTCTTTCTACACGGTCTTCTGCACATGGATATACAAATTAACTGCCATCTTGGTTGGGTTAATTTGCATAATGCTCTGATTGACTTGTGGGTGTGGCTTGTGGGTGTAGCGAAGGTATGGTCAATTTGCATATTACTCTTTTATTATATAGGATATACACTGAGTGGCCAGATTATTATGCATTCATAGATCATAATAATCTGGCCTTTCAGTGTATTTCTCAGATGTGTCCTCCTTCATGATAATGTTTGACTATTGATTTAATTACCAGATACCTGCTCCCTGTAGCTCAGGTTCAAGAATACCTACACCAGAAGCTTATGGTGTTCTCTGGTGGCCACTGTGTCCACACCGGCACTGATAGAAGAGGCCCCTGATGTAGGAGAGACTGGCTATTCATAAAACAAGCTCCTGCCTAGCTAATGTCACAACTTGCACCTGTGACAAGGCGAGACTTCTGAGATATTCTAAATTAAGTAATTAAGTTGCAGAGACCAGAGAATGAGAGAGAGACTACTGGCCTGTTAATGGCTGCTGACCAGTTAACAAAAGATTTCTCACATCCCTGTTTTGCCCATTGGATTTTCGGATTAATTTTCAGGTGGCTATTTCCGCGGACTATTTTAGCCAGGTGCCATCTAACTCCAGGAGCCTCTGCTTGTTTACCTGCCGGCTCCCCAGGCTACTCCCTACCAGTGGTCAGCAAACTGTGGCTTGCGAGTAACATGCACTTCTTTGGCCCCTAGAGTGTGGCTCTTCCACAAAATACCATCTGCCTGGGCGAGTCTATTCTGAAGAAGTGGTGTAGAAGTAGTTTACCTTTAGAAAAAATGGCTCTTAAAAGAAATTTCAATAGTTGTACTGTTGATATTTGGCTCTGTTGACTAATGAGTTTGCCAACCACTGGCCTAGGCCAATCTAAGGATCAGACATTTCTTTATTGGGGCTCCACTGTCCCAGAGCTGAGCCTTTCCCCACCCCTTTGCCTATAGCTCATGCAAATTCTTTCAGATGAATTCTTTCTTCTCCCTCCCTTCATCTGGTGTATAAAAACTCTTGCAAAACTCTGCAATGGTGGACTTGCTATCTTTTCTGCCTAATCACATGGCTGGTGGCTTAGCCTCCATGCCCCAAGACAGGTCGTTTGGTTAGCATTGTGAGCTCAATAAAATCTTACTTAACGAAAAGGCTTTCAGCCCTGGAAGTTAAGAAATTGTGGTTTAACACATGGCTGACGATACTAAACTTCAACATATGCCCTATAAACTAGCTGAAGAGTCCAGGGTTCAAATCTGATCAAGGGTACATGCCCGGATCCCTGTTGGGGGTGTGCAGGAGGAAGAAAATCAATAATACTCTCTCATTGATGTTTCTCTTTCCCCCTCTCCCTTCTTTCTGAAATCAATAAGGTTTCCAATGTTTCTTTCTCTTTGCATTTACTGTAAGAATCTATGTGGTTGAAATTCTGCTATGTATAATACACTTAGATCTGTCTTGATATTTCTCTCTGTAAAAATGAATAAGCTATTAGAATTTATGCTTTAATTTGCTCTTCCTATATGGAATCTTCACAAAAAGCTTTAGATGTGCTTTCTGTTATCAAAATAAAACCTTATGGTTGGATTGAAAGACAAAAAGAATATTTTTAAAAAATAAGGCAAAGTGCAGCAAAAATAATAATTATTATTATTGAGACAGAAATAAAATTCAAAACTGGGCAATGCAAATTAGTGACTTTTGGACTTTGGGCAAGTTATTCAAAATCTCAGGTACCTCTTCTGTGAATTAGAGGTAATAATTACTGACCTTACCGCAGTGGGTAATGATTAAAAATTATGCAACCCATATGATAGGGCATAGCTCCGTGTTTCCCAGTGGAAATACAATTGACATTTGGGGTGGGGAAGACTCCCTTACATGCAAGTCTGTTGCCTACATTGTAAGATAGTAAACATCTTTGAAAGCGGAACTCTGAATGCCAGGACTGTCCTCACCCCCAGTCATCAAAGCAGCTGAAAATGCCTCCCCAACCCCACCACACACACACACACACACACACACACACACACTGCAACAGCCATAGGAGATAAAACTTATCAAGTGTTACTACATGCTAGAAAATGTTCCAAGAACTGTATTTGATTCATCTCATCTCATCCTCATAAAAACTTTATGATGCTCTGCAGATTAAATGTTGTCAGGCTGTATAACTGAAGAGTGGAGGGTCTGTGAGGTTAGTGTCTGAGCCATCCTGACCGGAAGCATAGTAGGTACTCAATAAGTATGCTCTCCTTTCTCCTTCCCAGTTTGGTTTCAGCTCCAGAGCCTTTGGCTAACTCCTGCGAGATCTATAATTAGAGTTCGTCTCCACATGTGTCTCAGGGGCTCCAGATGAACAGCTTTCATTGATCCAAGCCCAATCTTGACAAAACTGAAAACATCTTTTCTTTTTTTTCCCTAGTGAAGGGTATCTCCAGGCCAAATTTTTCTTGCTGTAACATGGCATAGCCCACTGCGTGCTTTCCCTGGGGATCAATAAATATTAGACCATACTTTTGTTTTTTTCTTTCACTTAATTCTGCTTCTCCTTTCTTTCCTGCAGGACCCTGTGCTGTGGGAGCGCCTCTCATTTGGCCGATTTTTGTTACCGCTGCGTGAAGCTTGGGAGGTAAGTGCCCCACACCCATTTTCAGTGTCAGGAAGGGAGCGATCCCTCCACATCCAAGTCATTCTCCAACTGGTTGTCCTGCAAATCAACTCAGTTCTGACTCTACCTGCCTGGGAATAGGGTCAGATTCCAGAGGTTGAGGGTATTTTTCCTCATTTACATAGCTTACACAGAGAGCTTTGTTCAGATGAGCCCCTTGGAGATGTGAGTGTCCCCTGTGACTGCCTTTATCTGGGAGAAGGTGGGTAATTTTCTGATGGGGGAAGCTGGGTCCTCCAGGATTGTGTGGGGACTAAAAAGCAAAAGAGTACAGTACAGCCAACCTCGATCTCCATGGGTACAGAGACCATAGGTTTAACCTCTTGCCAAACGAAGGGGCTCAGGAAGGGCTTTACAATCCATATGAGGAGACCTGTGCCTGCTAGCCAGGGCTTCCTGGACTCCGAAGTCAACAAATCCATAAAAGAGGTCCCTCTCCAGAATGGAGACCCAGCCACCGCCTGCCTTTCCTGGTAATAACGACAGGACTCACTCTCAATAGGACAGGTACTCAGAATCATTTGCCCGGCGTGGATCTTCTCCTCCCTTCAACCATCCCTGCATGGTTAGCCCTAGTGCATGTCCCGGGCACCGTGCATAGCTTCCCCCTGAACCCGGCAACCTCCTGAACATTGGTACATTTGCACCTATTTACAAAGGGCTGATTCATGGTTACAGAGCTGAGCAAAGTTGTGTGGCCTTAAGCAAGATGCTTCTCTAAGGGTGGCTTCATTCTGACTGTCTGCAATATGAGGTTGGTCTAGGATCGCAGACCTCTTTTAACTCTGACATTAAAGGGTTTCAGTAACGGTCCCTGAGGAGTCAAAAAGCCATGGTCATAGCCTGTGGCCTGGGTTCCGTCCGTGAGTTAATCAGTTCCTCGCTCTCACACTCGCAAGGTAAACAAGCACTAGGGTCTCCTCTGTGTGCTTCAGGCATCGGGGAATGCCCGGGCTATTCAGGGAGACAGCCTGTGTGCAGATGGTGGTGATCTAGCATGCTACCCTATCCCATAGCAATGAACATGGGGGCCAGAGACCTCCTTGCCTCTGGAAAAACAGAAGCAGGCTTTTCTACGGAGAAAGGAGTAAGTCAAGAGGAGAATGGGTCTCTCAGAACTAGGAAGGAGGCAGATCTCGGCTTCTTCACTTACTGAATATTAATGTTTTTCATTTCGCTGAGTCTCTTTTCCCATCTACTCTAGGAGGTGGTGATAATACTATTTAAAACTAATAATTACACTCCCAAAAGTTTGGGAAGACTCATTGGGGTAATCAATGTGAAAGTTCCTGTTAAACTGTAAGAAATCCGTTCTTGTTTATGTCTATTCCCCTCTCTCCCTTCCGTAGCAAAGAATTTAATATGGACTCGCATACTTCGAAATGCTCACTTGTCATTCTTCATCATTCTAGTGCTCATTTTCTGCCCCCAACAGTGAAATTGCTGCGTCACTCCTTAGAGATTTCAAAATCTTCCTACCACCTTAGGATTTCCTTTTACAACCTCTCAGGGCCTGAGAGAGGATTAGCTTCCATTTATGACCTCTCTTGCACCCTGCCCATTTGGAGGGCTGAAGCTGATAGAACAAATCCCCAGCCATTGATTTCCCGCCCAACATTAAGGTCAGGAGCTCTGTCTTCCCCACCCTTCTGTGTTATCTTAAGAAACTAATACTTCCTTATGTTCATTTAATAGCTGTAGGGGAGGGTGGCAAGATAGCTGAAATCTGCCTGATAGGTTCTCAAGAATTCAGAAGTTGGAATTGGGAAACCAGGTTTAAGATTCAGCCCTAACTCTGAGAACTTGGCTAAGCCACTGAATGTCTAGGAGCCTTGGAAAAATAGAGATGGATGTCAAATTATTTTTTAAATGCTAAAGCCCTGTGTAAGCATTAGCTGTGTAAGTAGTTATTAATATTAACATCGATAATAAAAAGCATTAACATTTATGGGGCTGTATTCAGAAAGAAAACAAACACCAAGGTGAATTTTCTTTATTTATTCCACATGACTAGCTACAGAATGGTAGGAGACAGTGTGGCCGTGTTTGCTGATGGCCAGAGGGTATTAGAACACATGAAGTCTGAATGGAGTGGCTATCTCCTGAAGTCTCATAGTATAAAAGGCAGTGCTGGCTGATGTGAATCAGTTGGCTAAGCATCTCATACACCAAAATGTTGCTGGTTCAATTCCCAGTCAGGGCACATGCCTGGGTTTCAGGCTCAATCCCCATTAAGGGGTGTATAGGAGGCAGTCAATCCACATTTCTCTCACACTGGTGTTTCTCTCTCACTCTCCTTCCTACTGTATAAAATCAATAGAAATACATTTGTCAAAAAGGCAACAAGGTCTCAGGGTTTTTTTTTTGCTCTTCTAATCTGGTAGGATTTCTACTCTCTGTATAAGGTATTGATCTTCCTGACATCTCCATGGCAACCAAGGAAGTGTTTATCTTGCTTATTTACAGGTTCAAGGTTAAACTTCAGTAGAAGCAGCATAAGCTGCATTTGAGTCATTATCACCCTCCCCAGTTGTGGGATGTGGATGAACCCTGTACTTGACCTCCAGCATTCTCACCCCCGGGCCTCGGATGTGCACCTTGACCAGTATATAAAATAATGCCATGGCACCTACAAGCTGTCACTGCTTTTGTTAGTTCCATATCAGTCCCATGCCATTAGACTCTAAGCACAGACCTGTAAAGCAAGTCTTTAATGCATGATCGAGAGTTAATACAACTAATGTGAATATACAAATGATTAAGTCAGAGAGGGAATGGGTGGGTGATTGGACAGATAGACGAACATGTCCTGGCTGCCTATGACATGGGGTAAAATAGTACATGCTGTCCTTCAAAGTAAGTTCGACTTTGGTGTCAGAGCCAATGACTAAAATGGCCTGACTTCTGTCCCTGCATTGATCCCTACATGCCTCTACCACCAACACCACTGTGGAAAGCCTCTGGTTTATCTTCTTTTTAATGTCTCTTCAAGTACTCAACTTCAACCCCAAGTTCAGCCGCTGGTCTGGCCCTGATCACTAAGACTCGTCAGTTGACCTCCCCGTACTCAGTCTCCCAAGGGCAGTTGTTCTTTGTTCTGGCTCTTGTGGCCACCACGACTATCCATTTCATCTCATAATACAACGAACAGGGAAGCTGAAACCCTCTAGAGGCACTACTGCCTCCCAGATGTTTCCCAGGCTGTCTCCTTGCTTTTGTCCCATCTGCCTTAGACTGCAGAGAAATTCCAGTGCAGCTACTTAAAGCTGAAGACCTTCTAGTACAGGTCAACAAACTGTGGCCCATAGGCCACATCTGGCCAGCTGCCTGAATTTGTAAATAACATGTTATTGGAACATAGCCACGCCTATTCATTTACAGATTGTCCATGGAGAGCTGAGTAGTGGTGAAGGAGACCAAATGGCCTAGTATATATCCCACAAGGTTTAGTATATTTATTAGTACTATCTACCCCTTTAGAGAAAAAGTTAACCAAACCCTTCTTTGTAAATTAACCCAAATGTAGAATTTAGCTGAGTAACTCACTGTGATAGAGTCTTGGGCACTAGGTTTGGCTGTGAGTGGGCACCATGCTTTTACTTCTAACCACTCCGAATTCTGACAACACCAAGAGAAAATGGCTTTGTTAGCAAGGACTAATTGGTAGACTTTAGATAATTCTAAAGTCTAAAAAGGAAGGAGAGAAGGAAGAAAAGGAGAAAGAAGGGAAGGAGGAAATGGGAAGAGAATGAAGCAAAGGACACTCAAAAAAAATTTTTTTGCTGAGAATATTATAAATGTTCTCCTTTCCCCGCACCTCCCATTTTCTCTCCTCCAGCCATTCCCCCTGCACCCCAGGCTTTTGCCACCCTATTATCTGTGTCCATATATATGCATACACACACATACTAGGGGCCCAGTGCATGAATTTGTGCACCTGGAAAGGAACTGTGTGCCGCAAGGCTGTAATGGGCACAGAGGCGGATCTTGGCCCATCCTCTGCACCTCTACCCAGCCCCTTCCGCTGCAGCCCTCTGGTGCCCTATCTTCTGGCAGCTCTGCTCCTGCCTCTCTTGCTCCCATGTTCTGAAGGTGCCAACCCCACTCGCACCCACTGACAACACACAGTGATTGGGGCCGGCACCATCAGTGGATGCCAGTGGTGGCTGCTGCCCCATCACCCCTCAGTAGCAGGGGGCAGTAGAGAAGTTCTCAAGGGTGATCAGGGCCAGCAGCCACTGCTTGCACCTGCTGACAGTGCCGAGTGATTGGGGCCGAGTGCTGGCTCTAGCACCAGCAGTGGTGTGAGTGCAGGGCATGTGGGAGCAAAGAATTTTCAGTAGCCACTAGAGGCTTACCCCAATTACAGCAACCAGCACCCCACCTTGGTCTGGTGTCCCTGCTCACCTGCTCCACCATTCCGCTGCAGCCAACTTCCACCATGTTCTGCACTCTGCTGCCTGCTGCCAATGCCCACCATGTTCTGCACACGCTCCTTGTGTTCAGTGCACATCATAGTGACCCGTTGTTCCACCCTTTGGTCTACTTGCATATTAGGGTTTTTTATATATATGCTAGAGGCCTGGTGCACAAAATTCTTGCATGGGGTAGGGGTCCTTCAGCCCGGCCTGCACCCTCTCCAATCCTAGACCACTCAGACATCACTCTCTCAATGCAGGACCACTGGCTCCTAACCACTCACCTTCCTGCTGCCTGATTGCCCCTAACCACTCTGCCTGCCTGCCTGGTGCCCTTAACTGCTCTCTCCTGCCAGCATGATCCCCCTAATTGCTCTCCCTTGCCTGCCTGATCATCCTAACTGTACTCCCCTGCCAGCCTGATCTCCCCTAACTGCCTCTGCCTCAGTTCTACCACCATGGCTTTGTCTGGAAAGTCATCTGGAAGATGTCTGGTCTAATTAGCATATTACCCTTTTATTAGTATAGACTAGAGGCCTAGTGCACAAATTTGTGCACAGGTGGGATCTGACCAGTCCATCCTAGTGGGGGTCCATCAAGCAGGGCCAGTGATGGGGAGGGGTTGTAGGCAGTTGGCCAGCTGGCCCCAGCCGTGATCAGGATTTTGGGGGCCAATTGGGAGCCAGGCTAGCCGAGTGGTGGTAGTGGAGGGGCATCAGGGACCCTATCAGGCTGATTGGCTGCCACAGTGCACGTCATAGCCACTGGCTGTATGCAAATTAACCACCATCTTTGTTGGGTTAATTTGCATACTCACGCCGATTGGCTATGGGCATAGCAGAGGTACGGTCAGTTTTTCTATTGTTAGGTAAGATATTAGTATAGATATATATGATCTTTGGTTAATCTCTTCTCCCTTTCCTCTGAGATTAGTCAGTCTGTTCTGTGTTTCCATGCTTCTGTTTCTATTTTATTCATCAGTTTATATTTTTAAATTCAATTGTTGATAGATATCTATTTATTGCTATTTTGTGGTTTGCATTTTTGCTTCTTCTTCCTCTTATTAAAGAATACCCTGCAACATGTCATGTTTGGTGCTGATGAACTTCTTCAGTTTTTTCTTACCTGTGAAGGCCTTCAATTCTAAATGCTAGCTTTTCTGGGTAATCTTGGTTATAGGTCCTTGGAATTCATTACTTTGAATATTTCTTGCCACTCCCATCTGGCCTGCAATGTTTCTGTTGGGAAATCAGCTGACAGTCGTATAGACACTCCCTTGTGGATACCTAACGCTTTTCTCTTGACTTTGCCCCTCCTACCAGTCTCCATGTGCTTTCTTCTTTAACTCTCTAGTTTGAGGACTTCCATTAAGCCCAGTTTCAGATAGTTCTGAATGATGGTTGATCTGTATTTTAGCTGTAAATTTGATGTGGTTGTGGGAGGTGGATAGTACCTGTGTTACCTATGCTGCCATCTTGTTTACAGCACAATAGATACTCTTGATATTAGCAGATCAACCCAGGGGACATAAGAATAGGCCTTTATAGTGGAAAAAAAATTACAGATGAACTGGACTGAGTTCTCTACCCAATCTGAATGATCATGATCTGGTCTCAGTTTCCTCATCTGTAAAATGGTTAGGATATTTCTCTCTGTACAGTATTTTAGATGATGGTCCATGAGGCAAAAAGGAGAGGATATGCATGCTGTGAGACTTGGCATAGGTCTTCCTGAAGTGTCTTTCCCTGGACACCCTGACTCCTCCCTCCCCAGCGCTCCCAGGCAGTTTTCAATTTGATGACATTTGATGTCAGAATGACACCAGTCACTGCAGATTGGATGCCAGTATGGGCGGGTTAAAAGTGGCAGAGAGTAAGTCGGTGACATGGCAGGCACTAATCACAGCTGGAGCCCGTCACAAGCTGGGACCTCACTGAACCGAATGCCATTCACACAAAGGGCAATCTGGGCATCCTGCCAGGGTCTTCCCAGAATAGTAATTTTTCATTTACATTTCTCCCGTTTCTCCCCCTCAAGACAGACCTCCTTCTCTATCAGTATCATAACTGCCTCATTCTCCCTCTCCTCCCATCCCTGTTGTAGAAGCAACGGGTTCCTTCTGGGGCCTTCCCAGAGACAGTGTTTGTGAACTCTCGCCAGACAGCATGCTGAGCCTTGTGCACCTTCTTCAACACCAGATGAGCCGTGAGGGTAGAAACAAGGGAGAGTTTTATTTAAGCTGTCGGGGTATCACCTGGTCCCCAGGTCTAAGGAAGAACGGAGAAGGTTTTATTCAGTATGGCCCTACTGGTTCTGAGACAGGCTGGATTTTCTCAGACCCAGGGCTGGAGAATAGGCCTTGCAGGAAAGAGAAGGCAGCTTAAGCTTGCTGGGATTGGTCAGTAAGGAGTGAATACTTTGGCCATTTTATACACAGAACACCATCGACAGGGATTAGGAAATGTCTATGTTGGAATTTCGCCTGAAATGTAATAGCCTAAAATACAATTCCAGTTAAAAACAAAATATAATTAAGACTTTGGGCAAGGATGAATTCTCATACTTGACTTTTAAAGCAACATAAACTATGATGTGTAATCCTGGAGATTTGCCAACAATCTTAGAGATGTGATTCTGGTATTCAATTCATTCAGCAAACATACTTCAGTTGTCTATTATAACTCATAACTATATAAAAATGTTTGTATAAAGCTTTAAAGTTTGTAGAGTACTGTACCTTGACTCTTAGAAACATTTTATAAAGGAGAAATTACTACAATCCTTATTTTTGCAGTTAAAGGAACAACTTCTTCAAGAACAAAAGTTACTTGTTCAGAGTCACAAGGCTTGACATTGATTGAGCTGTGAACAGAACTCATGTCTTCTGACCCCAAATCCCTGGCTTCATGCCTATATTCTCCTCCCCTCCACCTTAGCTAAATTGTCTAGAGTTATATCATAGTTCTAGATACTCCAGTCTTTCCCAGTTCTGATATTTGTTTTCTCAAGTCTCATTTACCTACACAAAAATATTTATCACTTCAGAACTTTAGGAGTCTAGCCCCTAAAGTTGCCTCCAGCATTCAACTCTTCAGATCAGGGGTCATCAAATACTTTCTGTAAAAGGCCAGATAGAAGATTATTTAGGCTTTGTGGGCCATTTGGCCTCTGTTAGATCTCAGCTCTGCCATTGTATTGGGGACGCAGCTATAGACAACCACATAAACTGTGTGGCTGTGTCCCAATAAAACTTTACTTAAAAAAAAAAAAAAAAAACTGGCAACAGGCCAGATTTAGTCCTAGGGCCATCATTTGCTGACCCTTACATTTCCTCTGAATTGTTTCCCAGTACCCTTTCAACTAGTAAATATCCTCCAAGTTAAGATTTTTTATTAACTGTTGAGTGCCCTAGTCATTCATAAAAAATGCTGAAGTTTGCCCTGGCCAGGGTGCCTCAGGTGGTTGGGCATTGTCTAAAGGTTAGGGGCGTGTGGGAGGCAGCAGATCAGTATTTTGCTCTCTCTATCCCCCTTCCTCTCTCTCTGAAAAAAAAATCAATTAAAAAAAACCATTTTTTAATGCTGAGATTCTCTACCCTTCAGGTCACTCATAGAAAGCACATGCTCATGAGAGAGATTAACCAAACTTTGCACTACAAAGGCCCAGCAAAAGGACCTCATAAGTGTGTTTCAGGGATGAGTAAGTCTAGGAAGTCAGGGAGTAAAGCAAGGAAGGCAATGATCATTTTTAAGTGCCTTTTATGAGCCCCCTCTGTGCAAGACATTTTCTGTATTTCATAATTCTCAAAACCATGATTTTATGCCTTTTGTAAATGGCAACATTGAGCCTTGGGTGACTGAGCATCTTGGCCACGTTCAAACAACCAGCATGCGGTGAAGTCAGAATTCAGACTCACTCATGCCTGCCGCCAATGCGCACAGTTTTTGAGTTACCATGGGGCCCACTTAGGAATGAGCTGGCATCCCTCACTGACAGGGATGTTAGCTCATATGCATGCCTGATCCTGAGCGCAAATATATACTACAGACAAATTTACTGTTAATACAGATATTTTTTCCTGTATTTTTAATTGAATTTATTGGGGTGACAGTGGTTAATAAATTATATAGATTTCAGGAGTACAACTCTATAGTACATCATCTATATATTATATTGTGTGTTCACCATTCTATCCCAGGTCTAGTTTTCTTCCATCACTATTTATCCCCCAGACCCTTTTCTATGGTAATAACATCAATAATAATATCATTGAAATTGGTGACCATTTTTCAATGTCTACTGATAAAAAAAAAAAAAAGCTAGAGCTGAGTATTGACTCTCCAGAATCATTTATTCTGAGCCCTTGTCCCTTCTGTTTTGGACCAGCTCAATTAAAAAGGCTTTATGGTAATTTATGAGGGTAAAACACTCTATTGGCCTGTGTGATTCACGAGTCGGTAAGAGCAACGTTATGAACTGAGAGTCAGCTGTAGCCTAAGTCAGAAACCAAAGCAAGTTTCTGGGCAACCAAGACATTCCTCCGAGCTCATAGACAACAGTGATGCATTGTTTTATGTCTTAGGGGGAGGATTCAGAGGAGATATTTGTGCTTAGTAACATATCTCTAAAGCACAGCAGCTCTATTTTTATAGAACCTGGAGAACACGGAGTTCAGAGGGTAGAAGATGAAATAGTTGTTATTTCTGATAATTTTCCAGAGTTGTGTTTCTTTTTCTGTAGTGGTGTAGGAACCTTGATTTGAATACATTTTTAGTCTGAAGATTACCTATTATTCCTATATCCATCTAAAGACAGTAAACCAGTTCTTTGGGGTTGTAATCCAAGTTCAGGACATTAACAAGATGTACCCCGAGTTTGACATGCTTGGTTGAGAACATTTAGAAGTGTCAATCATTAAGTACCTTACAATATTATTTCTCAAATTCCATTCTCTGGACAGGTGCTACTTGAGAGAAGGCTACGGGTGACCTGTAGAGAGGAGATGAAAGGAAAGCGTACAGAAAGTTATCAGTGACCAACTATTTTAGGAAGCTGTATCAATGCTCTATTTTACAACAAACTACTTTACTTCAGTGTTATCAACTTTAGATCACAGGCACCTCTTGCCTCACAGTTTCGGGGGGTCAGGAAGCTGGTCACTGCTTAGCAGGATGCCTTTGGCCCTGGGTGTCTCATGAAGTGGCAGTGAGGGTGTTACAGACGGCTACAGTAATCTCAAGGCTTAGTGAGGCTGGAGGATTTCTTTCGAAGCTCCGTCGCATGGCTGTTGGCAGTCTCAGAAGGTCCATTTCCAAGTGTACGCATGTGGCTATAGGTCTCGGATCCCACCTGGTGGGTTTCACCAGAGTCTTCCTGAGCATATTCGCGACCATGCGGTCCTAGAGCGAGAGAGAAACAAAGAGCCCCAGTCAGAAAGCATGGCCTGAACTCACAAGTGACACCTCGTCACCCTGCCAAAATGCTAAAATCAAGGTGCCAAACCAGGTCATGGTTCAATTCCATTCGGGGCCCAGGTGGTAGGCTCAGTCCCAATCCCCAATGTGGGGTGTGTAGGAGGCAGCCAATCACTGATTCTCTCTCATCTTGGTGTTTCTCTCTCTCTCCCTTCCTCTCTAAAATAACTATAATTACATGCGCACGCACACACGCACACACGCACACACACACACACACACACACACACATTAGAGACCCATTGCAGGAAGATTCCTGCAAGAATAGGGCTTCCTGCGGCCTGAGCAAAGCTCCCTGCTGTCTCTGCTGCCTCCCTCCCTTCCATCTCCACTGCCTCACTCTCTCCCTTCTCTGCTGCCTTGCTCTTTTCTGTATCTTCTGCCTTGCTGGCTCCCTTCTCCCCTGCCTCCCTCCCTCCCGTCTCCTCTGCCTTGTTCCCTCCCTTCTCCCCCCCCCCCCGCCCCCACTTGCTTACTTCTCCGCAGCTTTGCACCTTTCTGCAGTGCTTGGCTTCCTTCTAAGCCATCCTCTGCACCCAGATATGTAAATTAACCGCCATCTTGGTTGGGTTAATTTGCATACTCTGGCTGGTGGGCGGGGCTTGTGGATGCAGCAAAGGTATGATCACTTTGCGTATTACTCTTTTATTAGATAGGATATATATATATATATATATATATATATATATATATTATTTTAACAGAGAAGAAGGGAGAGGGATAGAGAGTTAGAAACATCTATGAGAGAGAAACATCGATTAGTTGCCTACTGCACACCCCCTACTGGGGATGTGCTCGCAACCAAGGTATATGCCCTTGACCAGAATTGAACCTGGGACCCTTCAGTCTGTAGGCTGACATTCTATCCACTGAGCCAAACCTGTTAGGGCTAAAATATACATATTTTTTTAAAAATCAAAGTTCAACCTACACTCAGAGGGAGAGGACTGCACAAGGGTAGGCGTCCCAGGAGGAGGGACTCAGTGGACCATTTTATATATTTTTATTGATTTCAGAGAGGAAGGAAGAGGGAGAAAGAGATAGAAACATCAGTGATGAGAGAGAATCATGGATCAGCTGCCTCCGGCAAGTCCTCCACTGGGGATTGAGCCCACAACCTGGTCATGTGCCCTTGACCAGAATCGAACCTGGGACCCCTCAGTTCCCAGGCTGACACTTTAGCCATGGATTTGGCCATGGCTCAGTGGACCATTTTAGAAATTGCCGTGCATGGAAGTGCTTGGTTAAACAAAGTTAGGAGGTTTCTTCAGCACAAAACTTCTCGAAGCTTTTAGTACACATATGTGTTTCGGTTCTCTCTGAGCAGGGGTCAGGAAACTGTCTTTGAGAGCCAGATAGTAAGTATTTTGGTCTGTGGATCTGAGGATTTCTTTACCAATGACTCAATTCTGCTGCTCAAAAGCAGCCACAGACCATACGTATAAATTGGTGTGGCTCTGTTGCAATAAAACTTTATTTAGAACAACACTACTTTTCCCCAACTCCTTGAATTATACGTTGTAACATTAGCTGATAGCATTTAACAATAACAACTCTTTGTCCTGAAATCCCTATCCCACAGAATAGTGAAATGTTGCTATATATGCCTCTGTGATTTGGTTAATAAGAGCAACAAATGTCAGCAACCAGAAAAAAATGCTTTAAGTGCACTTGCTAAAATATCATCGTTTTCTTCCTTGTTTAGATTCATGGAGCTCTTTCGAGTCTCAGGATTCTTGGCACTCTAGGTCACTAATTGCATGAGGGTAGAATCCTCATCTGTCCTGTGCATCTTCCACCACATTTCCCATGCCTAGCACAAGGCCAGAGACACAATGGGCGCACAGTCTTTTTGAATGAATGGAGGATTGAATAAATCTCAACACCCTACGTTTGTATTTGCCTTTGCCTTTGCCATTAGCAATGCTGTACTTCCCCCAGTGTCCACACTCTGGCAAATCGAGTGTCCTGACCTGTAGCTGACATCTTTCCCACGGCAATCTCCCTCCTTCCTGGCCTCAGTCCCACCTGAGTCTGCAACTCAGAATCATTGCAGTGATGGTCCCAGATACACTCAGCGTGTCTCTGCTTGCACTTGGCCGGAGCTTCAAGAGCTGAAGACGTGAGGAGGGCAGGCCGGCAGGAAGGAGCGAGAGAGAGATAAGAACAACATTTCACAAGCCTACAGAAGGCCGTGACTGAGCGAGGCCATTCTGCTCACAGTATGTCACAGCTTTATAATGGGTCTCACTAACTCCATTTTACAAATGAGGAAAGTGTTGTAGAGAGGTTCTCTCCCACCCAAAGTGACACAGAGATGAAGGAGAAACCCGGTCTATACTAGAAGAGACTCGAAAGCTCATTCCCTGACCCTCACATCTCAGGTGGCCTGGGTGATTCCCCTGGACCAATTAATAAAATCACCTTTTGTTCTCTCAGAAGTGTCCCGTTTTAGAAAGTACATTATCTCATCATCTGCCCACCGCCCTTTGTCTCCCCGGGGATAGCTCTGGCTCCTGCCATGGTTACAAGTTCAGTCAGAGGCCATGTTTAGGGTTTTACCCCAGACCCAGGGGCATTCCAGTGAGGAGACCACTAATTTACCCAAGTAGCCTGTGGATCTCTGGCCAGGCCACTGGCTTTTCTAGGGCACACACTGTGGGAGGGGGAGCATGTAGCGCGAATGCCATTAAAAAGGCCCATGCACAGGTGCACACAGGCAGAGACAGGCACGCACACATGCATTTATTTTTAATCCACCTTCCCCAGTACTTGGCTTCCATTTGTCTCATGGAAAGAATTTTGAATGCAGTCATTTCTCTAGTTGGAATCTTGTACCAAAAAAAAAGTTTCTGCCTTTCTCTCCTAGAGTCCTCATCACTCCTTCTGCTGTGGGTTAATTCTGTCTGCTTGGAAATTCACCCAACAGACAGCCCTCATGTGGATGTGGCTTAGGAATGCTTCCTGGGCACTAAGTGAACACTTATTTGCTACATCAATCTTAGTACATTGTTGGCAATTCTTTATATTGAGCTCCTTCTATCTCAGAAGACAGCTTATCATCTTCCCCTCTCCTCCAACCAGGATGCCCATGGCTATATGCTGTTTCAGAGCGTTCTCAGATATCCTATACGTTGTTGTATTTGATCCTTACAATAACCCTGTGAGGCTGCTCAACGGACCCACATGTTAGAAATGAGAAAACTGAGATTCAGGAAGGGGAAGCAACTCACCTGAAGTCACACAGCAAGTAAGAGCTGACAAAGTTGAGACAACCTGCAGAAAGAGATGACATCTGATTCATTTCCATATCCTGCAGAATGCCTTGCTTACAGCATGCACGCAAGATATCAGTGTTTAATGGCTGGTGGAATGAATAAACAATAGGATTTAGCCTCCATAAATGATTATGGTCACTGTCCTAGGTGGTATGGGATTTGAAATCGTGTCCAATGAGAAGTTACAGAAGGATATGTTTAGATTTTGGGGAAATGTCTTAGGGCAGTGGTCAGCAAACTGCGGCTTGTGAGCCACATGTGGCTCTTTGGCCCCTTGAGTGTGGCTCTTCCACAAAATACCACATTCAGAGGCCATGTTTAATCTCGCACATACAGTGTGATTGACACTTCGTGGCCCATGCGCAGAAGTCGCTTTTCGGCTCTCAAAAGACATTTCAATCGTTGTACTGTTGATATTTGGCTCTGTTGACTCATGAGTTTGCCGACCACTGTCTTAGGGTAAAGATGCAGTTGGGGAGGACTGAGAGCTTCCCTATGGAAGGAGGATTGGATTTGGGCTCTGCATCAGAGGGGTTACATCTGGAATTGTCACATGAAGGTCATAAAGACTTCGAGCCGTTATAGGGACTCACATTCTAGCTAATAGAATTGTCTAGACTTTAGAAGAATCTCATTAGAAAGTGAGGTTCCCCTCCCAGGGGACATGTTTTAACAGGAGTTTGACACATCATTGGCTAGAATGTAGTGAAGGGGAGCCGAGCATCACATATGGCAGTTAAAGTGGCTGATCATTATTCCAGCCTCCTTTGACGTGAGTGGAAGGTTTTCTCTGTAGATGCATTTTGATATCTGTATTTCATTAGATTGTTTCCCTAATGTGCCTTCAGGCTGTTTGCAGTGAAACATTGCTGAGCATTCTGCAATACTGACACAACTGTCCATGAATGCAACATCTTTGTTCTGTCTCCCAGCAACCATCCTTGTTTTGATGTCAAAGCCTGTGAGCCTTAACCACACATAAGTAACAACAGGTGTGAACCATTTAAAGATGGCTGCATCATAGTACCAAATAGAATGACGTTGATGGCACTGGGGCAGGCCACTTGGAGACCACTCAGTGCTGGAGGGCTTGACCCCTTTCCCAGATCTCAGTCAAGGGATTAGGTACTTGGAAAACAGTTCTAAGACATTGTTCCAATCCCAGGACCACAGAGAAAAGGAATTCCAGTTAACCAGTATATCTTTGTTCAGGTTAACCCAGGCACCAAAACCATCTCATTGACCACTAAGGACCACTGGCCAATGAGCAGTGGGAGAAATGGGGTTTATAGGTTTTTTGCTCTCACTGGACACAAGGAGAAATACAGGTGACTCATGAAATCAAAGGAATTTAGAGATTACTAAAACCAAGTCCTTACTTTTACAGATTAAGAAACTGAGGCACAGACAGGGTAATTGGCTAACCTTAAGGGTTTTCATTGAAACTTGGACACCTGATTCTTACATTCTCCAGCCTCCCAATCATCTGGTAAAAGTGGAAGGTACAAGTGCGTACCTAAGACAGAACCTAAGAACCACATTGCTATGGCAGTGGAAAGCACCCCAAAACACAGATGGTGGGAGGATACTGGCATTTCCCAGTGTTGAAAACAGTTGCAATTATCCATTGCAGCTTTGTCATGTTGAAGAAAGAGAAATTCATTTACCCCTGAATGTTTTTCCCGGGGCTCCAGCCTGGACTCTCAAGAGCTCCACCTGAATTCTGGGCCACTCCTCCCCCCTAAACCACCTCCACATTTTGATCTTAGCAATGAAAGCAAAACAACTGTTATTATACCCATTTCACAATCCCAGGACCTGAAATCCAGCCAGCCATCAGGACGAATTACAATATGTAGGGCAGCAGACATTTTGTCACTTAACACGTGACAATCAAATAAATTTTCAATTCTTGCATAATTACGAACTTAGAAAAGATGAGGATCTGATAAGAAAGATCAAATCATATTCTACATGATACACATGAGAAGTCTTTGTCTCAGAGAGATTAAGTGTCACAACTATTAATTGACAGGCCAGGATTAGACAGTCGAACCCAGCATTCTTTCCACAGGAATATACCGCCCTGGGGAGCTGATGGAGCATTCCCCATGACAGGCCTTCTCTGTCTCCTGAGGATTGCCTGACTCTGGTAATTCTTCCTCGTTAGAAGTCGAACATTGCCTCTGTGTCAGTGAAAGCTTGCGACCAATAATTAACTTGGAACTTCCATGTAAACCTCTAGAGATAGAACCATTTTGCCTGAGGTGATAGAACACGCATTAATGGCGATTACTTGGGCTGTTGCCTATTAAAGCTTGCACCTTCTTTGCTGATCACATAGGGATATCACACCCACTATATGTTTGAACCTGAGACTGGAACCCAGGACTCATGATTTCCAATCCAAGACACATTAACTGCAGCAGAAGCTTACTAAGCACTTATCATATGCTATGCACTATGTTGGGATGAGGATTCAGATAAGACAGTCATGGTCAACACGATCATGTAACGTAGCGTTAAAATGACTCACTTTAGAGGATGAAAGGGGCGATGACCAGAATCACTCAGAACTGCAGGCATGTCACAGGGCTAGCCAGATAAATGGAGGTACGTAGTCAACCAGCACCCCATCCTCCAGTGAGAAGGCAGGCAACAAATAAGGGCTTAAAAATTGGGTTTCCACGTAAGGTTTTCTTTGAGAAAGGGTTCATTCCTAACAATATTTAAAAACAAGGGAGCCTCACTTCCTGTTTTCCACCCTACTTTTTTTGGATCTCTTGGGAAAACTTGATCTTGGTTTAGGGCGGTTGGCTCACTCATTGACCAAAGGGTTAATAATAGCATAGCATACTGCCTCAAAGACAAGGAATTGCACCAAATAAATGTTGACACTCCTGCTTGAAAATCAACAATTCTAAGTTCCTGCAGTGCTGAGAAGGGGACCTTCGAGGACCCAGTGTGTGGTAGTTGACTTTCAGTGATCAGAACTTTGTCATCGTGGGAGGCCCCCATAAATAAAACACGCGCCAGCCAGAAAGTCCTTCCAGAAAAATGCGGCTGTCAACATCAAGACACAAGTAAGTGCTGTGATTCTGAGCTTCATTGAAAGAGTCACATTCAATCCACCGCTTCCTTGAAAACTGACTGCAGTACCGTGGCTCCAAGTTCTACAGGAGAAAAACCACAAAGTATGCACGAACCAGATGAACAGTCTGGGCTGATGACAGAAAAAATAGAAGGCCATTGAGGCGCACGGCAAGTTTGACAAAATGTCTTCTGTGCACGTCCTGGAAACATCGGTAAGAACTAGGTGCTAGAATCCGGCCGGACCTTTGATTGGTGGCCTCCAGAGAGGAGAAAGAGTGGCTGGACTCCTCCAGGCCAACAGATGGGACAGGGGCCCGATTTGGATGTAGGAGTGAAAAAGGAACAGGGCAATTTTGTGATATGGCTTCTGGGGCTGGAAAGAAATGTGCTGCGGAGGGAAAGAGACTTAGGACTTTCTTTCACATCTGCCCTGCCTTCAGAACAGAAAAGAGACCATGTATTTGCCTGGAAAACATTAGGAATTCATGGAATTGGGTGGAGTTTTTCTTCATATTCCAACATTAACCATGAGATTTCAAGCAAGCCTTTCAAACTCTCTGTGCCTCAGTTTGTCTCATTAGTAACGAAGGGATTTAAAGTGTCAACCATGTATATCTGACATATGTATATATATGTTAAAAAGTGAATACTTGGTGCTCAAGTATTTAATACTTCCACAATTTTTGACAATCTCTAAATCTTTGAATACCACTCATGTAAATTCTTTCATAAAAAGGCAATACTACAACTATACTTTTTATAAAAGTCCTAGAAGCCCAATGCACAAAGATTGGTGCTAGAATGGGCTTTCCTTTCCCTGGCTACCAGCATCGCCTTTCCACTCGCGCCCAACCTGTCCTCTCTGGCCCCACCTTCCCATGCTGCCCAGAGGCCCTGAGAGACCAGGGGTGGGGCAGAAGGCCTGCGTCATCGCCATGGCGATAACACAAGCATCCTGCCCCCTCACTCCACGCCTGTGTATGCAAGTTAACCGCCATCTTTGTTGGGTTAATTTCCATATCAATCCTGATTGGCTGGTGGCATAGTGTCGGTACAGTCAGTTTACATGTTTGTCTATTATTAGGTAAGATGAATGAAAAATTGAGATTCATACTTAAAGACACTTGCCAAGTGTTACAACATTTCTCTGAGAAGAGAAAAACAAAGCATGGGCAGAGTCTCAATTATGATATAAGAGTGTTTCTCAGACTTGCAGAGATTATGGATGCATAAAAAATTGTGTTTCTTTAAGAGACTATTCTAAGTTTTTCATGATTTTATTGTAGTTAAATAAAATCATTTAAAATAAAACACAACTACTATCTAGCTTCATTTCATAAAGCAGTAATGTTTTTAAATGTTTAGAAAAGTTGGGAGAATAATCTTAGAATAAAAGACAGTCTTTCCCAAAGAAATACAGCTGGTAAACTAACACAAATATATGAAAATACAGAAAAATCTCAATATGCATTGACAGATGATAGTATTAGAGTATGCAATTTTTTTATGCTTGTTTGAAATTGGGCATCTATATTCAACACTCTCACATAAAGTTGAACTAAAATATGCAACCCGATCTGGAACACCATTGTTAGAAATCTATTTTCATGTAATGAGAATGAGAACAATGCCCTCAATGCTATTCATTCATTTGCAAGGTCATGAGCAAGTCAGACATTTACCTGAGACCCCAGCTCAGAGTCAGAACACGGCATGGGTCTTGGTCATGAGCAACACTGCTTTATGGACCAGCATTTGAGAACCATGTGATCTTAGTGGATCAATCTTCGTGGCTTACAACCCCCATGATTCAAACCAGGGCCCTGACAAAATTAGAAATTAAACCCTTAAGTGATATTACTACTAATCCAATGTTTCACAACGAGGCGATGGAGCCATAGAGATTAAATAAAATACACAAATTCACACTAGTCGTGTCTGATTTCCAGGACCCCTAACTAACATCATCAATACCAAATAATAATAGCTAGCATTTCGATCATTGATTATGGACAAGGCATCATGTGAAATATTTGACATGTATTCTGATACCAGAGTCTCACAATAACCCTATGGGATGTGCTCCATCATTACTCCCACTTTATAAGATAGAAATAGAGGCCAAGTGCTTAAGTCACTTTCCCAGGTGCCTACAACAGTTATATGGTAGAACAGGAATTCAAACCAAGCTATCTAACCCCAGTCCTGCCTGCTTAGCTTCTAGTATTTGCCTCTGCATCTCAGGTGTATAACTTTGGTGATAATGGCACTTCCATTTCTAGGGAGGTAGTAGTAGGTCATGTTCCAACTGAAATGGCTAGAAAAAATTAATTATCCCCCAAATCATAATTTTAAGTACATTGACAAGTTAGGGGAGCTCAGAGGACTGGGTGAGCCAGAACTGTAGAGAAGAGTCCTGCTTAGGTTAGCTTAGAGTGCCTATTATTTTCTTACCAGTTCTGGACACAGACTAAGGATCAGGCTTAGCCCAGGTCAGTGGTCGGCAAACTTCGGCTCAGGAGCCACATGTGGTTCGTGAGCCACGGTGTGCCGCTCTGTTGACTAATGAGTTTGCCCACCACTGGGATAGGGGCTTAATCACAAGGAACAACAACAACCTGTAATTATTGGAATCGAAAGTCTAGGTCAGTGGTCGGCAAACTCGTGAGTCAACAAAGTGGTAAACTGCGGCTCACGAGCTGTATGTGTCTCTCGAACTGCAGTTTGCTGACCACTGGCCCTAGGCCAATGGTCTCCAATGAGGAAAAAGAGAAAACAGTCTGACAGCCCCTGGGGTGGGGAGGTAGAGGGGGTGGCGGAATGCATTGGTGCTTGGGGAAACCCTGGGAGTTTGTGCTAAGTGCTGGGCAGGCAGAGCAAAAATCTGTAGCCTTAAGATACTTATACACAAGGTCCCTGCAGGAAAAGGGGCCAGCAGCAAGCATCCAACAGGTTTCCGCTCAAGGCATTTGCTACACTTTGATGCTGTCTGGGGTTGGGGGCTAAAAGAGCAAAATTTCTGAAGGGTAGAGATCATCCCTCCCAAAGGATAGTACAGAGAAAATGGAACAATTTTTTTAAATACATAATTAATCCAGGAGAAGTTAGCAAAAGAGAAATCAAGGGCAAAGAGATAGGACAAGGAGAAAACAAATATCAGGGTGTCAACGCAAGGCCAATATTATTAGTAATCACATTAACTGTAAATAGATGGCTCATCCCAGTTAGAGGACAAAATCTGTCAGCCTCGGTTGAAAAGAAAAGGTGCACTGATTTGTTGTTTATGAAACATATTTAAAAGGAGGTTGGAAGTGAAAAGACAGGAAAAGCTATACCACGGGGACACCTACCGAAAGCCTTGGTGGCCCTACTTGTTTCAGGCAGCGACAAGGTTGACTTTAAGGCAAGACGTACCCTCAGAGAGGTAAAAGAATAACAGATTTTATAACAATAACAATTCTGCTCAGCAAGGAGACATAATGCCAATTGTGTGCACACTCCACAAAATAACTTCCAAACGTACACAGGTCACGGCGGCGGATGGGCACCAGAGTGGAGGAGAGGCAGTCACCCTGTGATAACGTTTGCAGAAATAGCCCTGTCTGGTTCCACAGCCCACCCCCTCATCTTACAAGGCCAATGCTAAGCGGACGTCTTGCCCTCGGCTCGCAGAAGCTGTGGTGATTGGCAGTGTCGGTGGCAGCTGTGTTCACGGGGGCCGTCACCTCGTTCACTTTATGATGCTGTGAAACTGGAGAGCGGGAGGTGCCCCCAAGCAAAAGAGCATGTACACTAAGTCCTTCGGGTTTTATCTCTTCTCCTTACATCAATAGTGCTCAGCTTAGAACTCTTTGTAGTCAGGATGCTAACCAACAACAGTCCGTGTTTACTCTGCAGAAGGCTAAGTCTCCTGTGAGCCTAGCTTTGGGCACAGTCTGATTAGCATGTGCACAAATGTCACACCTTCCACTGGGCGAGGAGCTGATTAACAAAAGCCTGAAAGGACCACAACTGTGTATGGTTTCCTACAGTACGTTTTTCTTCCCTCTGAACCTTGCCCCTTTAAAAGGTTCTTAATCGCACCTAGAGATTTGCTATCTCCCTTCGATTTGAGGGTAATTTAAGACATAGGCAGTGTCAAGGCCAACCCTCGGCAGAACTATGAGGAAGGCAGTTTTATATGGGCCACAGAGTGGAAAGAAGTGGTTTGCTTCCTGGGAGATATCCCAGCCCACCACACCCCCTCCCAGAAGATTGTAGGTCTCATAGTGTGTTCTTTGATGAGCGCATACTGAGAAAGGCAAAAGGTGGCATGGAAGGGAGCAATTGGGAAATTTGGGAATCTGAGAAAGAGAAGACTATCTAGAGCACATCCCAGAGCTGCCAATCCAAGGGGTAGGATCAAGGCCACATAAGGAAGAGTTCGTCTTGGTGGTGTGGAGGAAAGCCTGGCATTCTCAGACCGGAGAAAAGAGAAAAAATGGAAGTGGACAGAGAGAGCATGGAAGAACACTGAGGTTTTCGTTTCTTATGATCTCAGGGGCAAGGTTTTCCGCTGAGAAGAAGTTGCCAAGGTGCTAGAAGAGAGGGATCAAGGTCTGAGGCAGAGAAGCAAGAGCTGACCAAAGGGCTGCTAGAGACTGGGGCTCAGCAGGGGTTGGGTTGGGTTCTGGTGTGCATTCCCCAGGCTGAAGAGATTGTAACTTGTTTCCAACATTGGTACTTTGCTGGGTGGGAAGGTGGAAGAATGGGACATCCGTTTCTCTTCTTTTCACCCCTACTCTCCTAGGGATACAATGCCTTGACTTAGCTGAGTATCATTACAAAGATGAAGGGAGAGCCAAGACCGGTTTGGCTCAGTGGATAGAGCGTCGAACTGGGGACTGAAGGGTCCCAGGTTTGATTCCGGCAAGGGCATGTACCTTGGCTGCAGGCACATCCCCAGGAGGGGGCATGCAAGAGGCAGCTGATCGATGTCTCTCTCATCGATGTTTCTGACTTTCTATCCCTTTCCCTTCCGCTCTGTAAAAAATCAATAAAATATATTAAAAAAAAACAACAAAGATGAAGGGAGATACCAACTGAGTCACATGGAGGTTTTAGGGGGCAGTGTGGTATGATGAAACTGCCTGTGACAGTCTTAGGGTTCAAATGCTGACTTCATCACATAGCACATATTGTCCGCTGCTTGACCCTGGGGTAAGTTACTCAATCACTTTGAACATCTGTTTCTTCATTTACAGAAGAATTCGAAGCATTGCGTGAGCTTATATCCATACAAACCGTGATTTGTAGTAGACATAAGAATATGCTTGTCCCTCTTTTCTTTATCAACACCTCATGAAGGAATGTCCCTTGTTAAACTGAGCCCAGAGGAACTCAAATTACTTTCTCCTAGTTGAATTTCCATTATGGCAGAACAATTCATTTGGAGAAATAAATATATATCCTCACTCAGTTGATTAAGCCATGGAAAAGTAGGATAATTCTTTAAAAAGTATGATCCCCATCCTAACCTTCCATCTTTTTAGGGGTTTAATGTAGCATGAGTGTGTCTACCTGAGTCAGTGCCACCACAAAATACAACCATATCTACTCTCCATCTTCTAAGAAGACAAAGACTGAATTAAGCCCACAGATACTTCCTGCGATCACCAATCCAAATCTCTGACTTACAGAGGGGAGTTTACAATCATTTAATTCATATTTGTAACAAATCAGAGCTTCAGATACTAAAAGGCAGGCAACTCGCCCTAAAGCAAGGCTTTTAGTGAATCAGTCTTTCTGACTAAGCGCATAGAATAATTAAGAAGCAATCTCTGTACTCACACTCAGCATCCATCATTTCCACTGTCAGCCATTGCCAGCAGAAGGAAGGGCATGACTAATATTTTCCTGAACAAACCACTGTTTACTTCCGATTTGTGCCATAGGAAGTGCCCACAGTTCCTTCTCTCCTACCATGAATACCAGGGCAGACCATCTTGTGAATCAGCTGTGTGGTCAGTCCCCTGTGTGAGTCACAGCTGTTTCTGCATATGCCCAAGGGCTGTGTTGACAGAGGAAAAGAAGGAAATCTGCGTGGTAGCTTCCTTTCCCTGCCCTTCAAGTCACTGCCACCTGAAATTGTTGGCTGTCCAGTTCTCCTTTGCTTTTTAGTGTCTAGCCAAAGTGCCTGGTACCCACTAGGCACTCAGAAAAGAAGTTTCTCGACTTGAGTCCTCAACCTGCCTCAGGAGGGAGGGAGGAGAAGGGATAGGGGAAGAGGTTTTTCATGCTTGTGGAGGGAAGTTCTCTTAAAAACTAGGAAGTAAGCAGAAATAAGTGAGATCATCATCGCAAATATATCCGATCGTAGAGATGAAGTGGCTCTTAGACTCTGCATTGCTATTCAGGTAGGGACAGTAGCTGCAAAGGTGGGATTGTGTGTAGAAGAGTAGTGAAACGAGGTGACCTCCTTTATACTACAAATCTCTACGGAGTGTTTAGGGTGCAGCGGCTGATACGCTGAGCTTTGAGCATTGAGGATTTCTCAGTGAATCAAACAAACACAGGCAGTTTTTCTGGAGGATATCTTTAAGCTGTCTTCCCATTGTTCTCTGATCCTGGACTTCACTGTCATCTATCAGGTAGGGTGTCGGGGAGGGAAGCGTCCCTTTTAGAGCTGGAGTAGTTGCACAATGGAGGCCGTTAAATCTGCCCCATTTGTGAGTCCTTCTACCTGCTGTCTCCCAGGATGGCGCCTGGTGGCTTTATTGTCTTTTATGAAGTCATTCTTCTCTCTTCTGGGACATACTGAATTTCATCCGGAGGTGAAAACTTCATTGCAAAATGGAGAAAACCACTAAGGAATCTCTAAGCCAGAAAAAAATATATACCTTTTAACTTCAGCCATTCGCACCCAGGACAATGGGTCCTTTTCCCTTCTACTGATGGAGGCACACAATAACCCTCACTGCTGCTTAGAGGGGAAGAGGAAGAGACCCTCTTAGTCTACCCCTCCCCCATCCTGACAGCCTCTTTCTCTTGTGCTCCCAGGATGGCTCTGGGCTGTGAGACTGTCACCATGAAGTGAAGGGAGTGTTCCTGATTGAGAAAAGGTCAAGTGGTCAGAATAAGAGCTGACATTTATTGAAGACTGACTCCGTGCCAGGCACTGTTCTCAGCCCTTCACATGCATAAACTCATGTCATTTTTACGACAGCCCCTCATGGGGCTGCTATAAATATCACCATTTTGCAGAGGACAAAACTGAGCCCAGAAAGCGTCACTGAGAAAGAGTAGAGCTACGATTCAAACCCAGGCCAACGGGCTCCGGAGTCCACTGCTTCTCAGACTCTGGTCTGGAGACGGTGCGGGTCCATGACCTGCTCCCAGTGTGTGAGGAGACAAGTACAGAAAACACTGGGAAATTTTTATAACCATTTGCTGTGTGTTTGGCATGCAAGAGCATGAGCAGTTCTGGTGTGGTTTGGGGTGCATACTGGTTATGCACAGTAGGACCACACACAGATGCGTGAGTGATTAGACATTGAAAAGCCAATCCTTCCCCAGACATGGCTTGAGAAGCACGGCTCAAAAGCATGGTGCTCTGCAGCTAGCAACTCAGTGCTTGCTATGTATGGGATACATCCATGAGGTAAAATGTGTGAAGGGAAAGAAACACCAAGTCAGGAGCCAGAAGATAATGAACAGTAAGCAAGGGATATTGCATGTTCACTGTCAACAAGGGCCGTGCATCGGAAAACTTAAGGAGTAGAGCCGGGTAAGGTGCTGGAGTTGAGGGAGGGGCTAAGTACTAACCAGAGGTCATCAGGATAGTTTGTGACCATTCCCGGGGCAGATAAGCCCCTTTGGTAAATGTTTGACTTTGCCTTGGCTTCTCCCTGCCACTCCCTCTCACGTGTCCCGGTTCTCCTGTTTTCTCTCTTAATCTCTTGACACAGAATCATTAAAGCAAGCAAAACATAACAAGGCGATTCATTCTTTGCCAACCAGGAAAGCCCAGGCTATCATGATATGTACGCCAACGCTCAATTATGGGTTTGGAGTAGATGACCTCTGAGGTCCCTTCCAACTTTAGAATCCTAGTACTTTGACTTAAAAAAAAAAAAAAAAGGTTGTATACTGCATGCAGGGCAATAAACCTCATCAAAGAGGCTCATTTGATATGATTCATGAATTAACTTACTAATTTATTCCCTGTTCATCTATTGAGCATCTACTGTCAGGCACTGTCTTAGGCATTGATGTTACAGTGACGCATCAGATAGAGATTCTGCCTTTGAGAGTTTCAGAGTTCAACAAGCAAGCCAGACATGTAAGGAAATCAAATTTCAACACAGGTCTCAGGTACCACAGCGCATGTCTGAACAGAGCGTCGTGAGCATGCGGGTGAGGGAGCCTGTGATTCCTCTGGGTAACGGGAAAGGGAGCATCGCAGCAAGATTGAGAGGTGGCAACATGTACTCTAGGTTGTGAAGAATAAGGAGGAGTTGGCTCTTTAAGAAATTGTATGATTTTATTTATTGAGTGGGGAGAGAGAGAGAGAGAGGGAGAGAGAGAGACTTTGATTTGCTATTTTACTTATTTATGCATTCATTGGTTGATTCTTTCATTAGCCTGAACAGGAATTGAAACCATAAACTTGGTGAATCGGGACAACACTCTAACAAACTGAGCAACCTGGCCTTTTTGAGGAGGGAGAAGGGAGGCCAACTCAGGGAGGAAAGTACATGTGGAGGCATCCAATTGGGCGACCTATTTAGGGACTAGAAGAATAGCTTAGTTTGGTTGTAAGATTGGATGCATGTGTGGATCATGACTAGGCTTGTTTGTTCTGTGTTTGTTGGGAATATCAGTATTTTCCCCAACGTGTGATTTCAGACACGCACACATGCACGCACACACTCAGGGTTTTCTTTCTCCAGTCCTCCATTTCTTCATTTCTAACAAGATGTAGGGTCCCAGAGTCATTATCCCGCAAATTTCACGAGTGATTCATCATTTGAGTTCCAGTGCCCACCCAACACACACATACATACAGGCACTTAGATTTGGTTGAATGAATAAATGAATCAATAAATGCATCAGTTTTTATCATTAATTATCACTAATATCCTTTCAGCTCCGTATGCCATTTCTAGAACCTTTACATGTTCCCACAGCTTCGGATAAACCATCCGTCTGCATGCTCCTGACAAGGGATATTTGTGGGTTAAGCATGCATATGAATATACTTACACACTTTTAAATAAATAGGCATACAGGATGTCAGAGCATTCAAGAGACATGGGGGAAAGGAACTAGCATTGGAGAGAGAGTTGGGTGATCAGAGAAAGGCTTGACTATCAAATTAATTTTAATGATTGAGGGGAAGCTGTCAGCTTCTCATCACTTTCTCCCACTTCCCCTTCCATGAATTAGAGCTGACCGTATTTTTCTCATCCATCACTCTGCTGCGATCACACGCTTGGCATTCATCTCAGTCACATTCACAGAAGGAAGGGGCTCCAGATTGAAGCACAACAACCCCCTTCTTGGCACGAGCCCCTGAGGATGTTTCCAAAAGTACACACAGCCTTTCTAGAAGCTCCTCCACGCCCCCAGGATGACTTCACCCACTTACATAAACATCGCTCTGAGTTCTTTTACTATAGAAATGTTCTAACATAAAAAGAACACTCGAATCATCTCCCTATAGCACGCGGCTTCCACAACACTCATAATGTTGCCAGTATCGCCTCTCACCCATCACTGCCCTTCCCGGTTGTGTGTGTTTGTTTCTTTGCCTGCTGGATTGGTTTAAAGCAAATCCCAGATGCTGCATCATTTCGTGTGTAAATGCTTTGGTATGAATTTCTGGATGGTAAGGTCATGCTCTGTTTGTATGGTTTCCCTAACACCACGGCAGTAATGCACCTAGTAAAACCCACAGCAATTCACTTCATGTTATACATGGGCCACCCTCAAATTGTTCTCATTACCTAGAAGATGGCTTCATACAGTTGGTTTGTGTGCATCAGGACTAAACAAGATCCACACGTTGCATGTTGTTGTTTCGATGTGGCAATTTTAGGCAGTTCACTTGAAATGTTTCCTTCCTCCCTCCCCCCCCCCTACCCCGCCCAGAAAGGCTGAAATATTCAGGAAAGGGAGAAGAAAAGCTGCCATAGTACAGCCTGCTGCAACAGCACCATTTTTCCCCCATAAAGATTTTCCCTCAGTCCATGCTAATGGCAATCCATAATATGCAGATGCGGGCTGGAGTCAATATGTCTTAGTATGTAGCCTCCGCATTCTTCCTTCTAGGAATACAAACCAAGGGAGGTGCACTCAGGTGAATACCCAAAAGGGAGTCACCTTGGTCTCCCCTTCTTCTCTGATATCATTTCACTTTCCCCTAATAATTATTGTAATGGGAATGCCACACCACATTGTGTATCATATTTGAGGGTTTACATAGTACTTCCACCTGTATTCAACTTACTCTAGCCAAGAGTCCACTTGTTCTGAAAAATATTTCCTCTCACATGGTTTTCCATGAGCCTGTGAAAGGAGACAGGTACAACTCCTTTTTCACAGATGTTGGAATGGGCTTGGGGATATTAAGCAGCTGTGACCCCATAGTCAGTCAGTGGAGTTAAACATTGGGTCCCAGGTCAAATGATTTCAAGCCCAAAGACCTTGGACCACATATACCGTACCTTAATCTTACAGAAAACCCTAGATGAGCCTTCTGCACAATGCCCTCTAAGCCAGTCACTATCTGGTGAAATGTCATGGATTCCCTTTAGGGCTCCCTCCAACATTGGGGTGCCCTGGGTAGCCCCTGTAAACTGATCGATTAGATTAAGAACCAAGAGAAGGAAAATTATTTGAGAATTGTATGGAGGTATACATAGAATGATCAACCTTCCCAGTTTCCCCAGAGAGGGAACTTTCAGTGTCAAAACTGGTCTAGTTCTGGACAAATAGGATGAATCAGTCACCCTATATGGATACACATGAGCTCCATGACTAACTATGGTAGCTAACAGCCAAGTCCCACTTATGTGCACGGAACTGTATATGCTAACTACTCTCCTTAGCAGCCAGTGGTGTACCTCTGTTCCCTACTTATAAAGGCAAAGAGGTTACTCTGCGCAGTTCTGTTTGAAAATGATGACGCTGGAACTGACACACACATTAGCTTGGATTTGAAAATGGCCTTTTCTGTCTTCCAGTTGTGTGGCCTTGAACAAGACTCAGGGAGTTTTATCAACTCAGCCTTTAAAAACAAAAACAAAACAAAAAAAAACAATGAATGCCATACTGAGAGCAGACTGTGGGGGTGGGAGGAGGGAAAATCCATTAGGTGCTAGACCCAGAAATGGCAAATCTTATAACCAAGGTTATTTTTAGAAGCTGGAAAAAAAAAAGTGAGAGGTGCAGACTTCAGAAAAGCAAACTATAGGTCAAGGCATGGGAAAAATGAAAGCCCAGCCACTTATTCAAATGAGACGAGACGCTACAACTTAAAGGTCAGGCCGTGTGTTCCCTGGAGCCACATGGCTAGGATTCAAACCTGGATGCCACCATGTATTAGTTATTTAATGTTGAATGAGTCACTTACATCCTCTCAGTGGAATTTTCTCAATTGGAAGACGGTGGTAATTATGATAGTTCCTGCCCAACATCTCATGCACTGATCAGGTGGAGAACGGAACAGGGTAATTTATGTAAAGTGCTCTGGGTATGTATCTGGCAGTGTCTGGCCAAGAAACCGGCATCGCTTAGATCTTTCAATAAAGATAATGTGACCCTTGGAATTAGCTACTCGGGTGATGAAAAGCCTAAGTGAAATATGGGACAGCGATGCAGCTCAGAGATGTACGGCAGCAGGAAACCAGCATCCCTGGAGCCCCAAGGACCTAGTCTTCAAACACACGGGAATTCAGACATAGAGCAAGGAAGAGAGCTAAGTACCGGAAAGCCTAGGTATAAATGAGACACGACATCAGGCCTGGCAGAGGCCGATCCTGGGACTGAAGACACGAGGCAGGGTAGGACTGGCAGGACGAAGAACTTGCCGCTCTGTCCCTGGAGGGACTTGCCTGGGGCTCTTCTGAGTCTCAAATGCAGATCACTTGAGTGCTCAAGGCTGAGACTGAGCAGAGCCTTAACAGACGCTCCACCAGAGAAGCAAAGGCCGGGAGGAGTCTGACACTTTCAGATCATTGCTAGACCGAGTGTGAAAGGCCAGATCCCTCTTTGACTTTCCTTCAGATGCAGGGTTCTGTGACTCACTCTCGTAGCATTTGCTTTATTTGTTTGCTAAGTAGGACATAAACATTTTCTTCTGGGGGGTTCCAGTAGAAAAGTAAAAATAACAGGAAGCACTCAGCTCTGTTAGTTGTGCATCTTAAAGTGGCATCAGGACATTTGTCGCACCAATGCATTTCCTCCTGATGCTCACCTCAGATGCTTCAGGAAGTCCAGTTAATCTTATGGGAAATTAAGGAGCACTAAAATTCTTAGCCGACCTAGTCTAGACTCCGATATTGATCATGGAACCTACAAGTTGGAGGAATGAGGTAGAGTGGCCATCTTGTGTCTTAGACATAAGTGCAAACACTCAGTGGAGAGTGACCTTTAACGAGTGCCAATCTACTTTATAAAGCACCACATCTGTGACCCTCTTCACAGAGTGTGCTAATGGTCAACTAGATGGTCCATTCTCAGCTTCCTCTGATTCACTTAGGAGAGCTCCTGAGAGCCCACTAAAGGGTTTTATATGTTTCTCATTGACGTTTGCTTTTCAAATGTTTGTCAAGTTCAGGCATTTGTGTAGGTCCCATTAACGTTTAAAGAATGAAACGAGGAAATGTTCCACAATAAATGGAAAAATAGAGTCTCCTACTAAAGACTATATATGCCATCTCCACCATCTTACAGCCCCAGGAAATCCAAGTCCCAGAAAAATTAAGAGGCATCAGTATGGAAGATTGGTAAACATTTGGTTCTCATTCTTAGCCATGCCATGCACTTGTTATGCATAGTTAACATTTGTACTTAAATTCTACACATTGGAAATAACGTATAGAATTGTCTCATACATGCCATGTGAACACCTGGCATATACAGGCACTCAGCAAATAATATATATTTTATTAGAAATATTTATGAAACACCTGGCTCTAAATAAAGCTTCTATGTTCTATGCCAACATCACAGGACACTAATTTCTAAAAGGTGTGAATCATTATGTAGTCATCGTTTTGCTTATCATTTAACCATTACATGCAAGTCCTTTTGCTCGACTGATATTTGAAGATTTAGACTAAATCACAGTTTCCAAAGTGTTAGAGTTGTAAGGACCTACAGGCCTTAGCAGTTGTGAACCTAATCACCCACAGGATGTTATCGTTTTTTCTCTAGGAAACCTGGCCAGTGGCTATCCTATCACCATTGCAAATGATGACGGGAGCCCACTGGACACCTAGACAGGTCATTACACACTGAGGGACCCACTGGGGACTGTTATTCCCTGAGAAAGATTAGAAGTGTTCCTTTATTACTTCCACACACAAGCTGGAGGCTCACTTTCAGCAGCCACCCAGAATACAGACTCCCTGCAAGTATTTGAGAGCAGATTCATCTCTCTCCTAAGTCTTCTTGAATCTTGGGAAAAGTCCTTCATCTCACATAGACAGTCTGCCTGATTCCCAGACCAACTCAACCCTAAGCAGTGACCACCCTCTTACTGGATGCTCTTATCTGCACTGGCTTCAATTCATTGATGCCTCTTATTATTATTTTTTTAATATAGTTTATTGATTTTTTTTTAGAGAGAGGAAGGGAGAGGCATAGAGAGCCAGAAACATCGATCAGCTGCCTCCTGCACACCTCCTACTGGGGATGTACCCGCAACCAAGGTACATCTCCTTGACCAGAATCAAACCTGGGACCCTTCAGTCCGCAGGCCAACGCTCTATCCACTGAGCCAAGCCAGTCGGGGCCATTGATGCCTTTTAGGAAGAATTGCCAGCAGTATCCTCAGAAGTGGTTTAGCCAATGGGGAAGATAGTGATCCATTCTATGTATTTCCATTAATGGAATTAATGTTATCATCCTAAATGATAACTTTTCATTTTTTAATTCACCTCATTAGTTTCTTTCAGCATTTTAATTTGTTAAAGTCATTTTGAATTATATAATCTTTATATTTCCTATGTATCCCTGCTGTGGCATCTTTTAAGTAACAGACAAAATTATTGAATAGTCCTTAGTCATCAGTCTCCACGCCAGACACTTCTCTGTGACACCACGCCATTATTAATATTCGTAACTCCCTCCACAATGCATCAGCTAGTAGCATCATCCTGAACAGCACTTGTCAAAACTTCATCCCTGGGGATGTCAAAAGAGGCACTTTATCAGAAACTTTTCCCAAAGCCTTATTCAAGTGAAAAGGTCTGTGGATTGCATTTCTTGTTGAATTGTCATGTTTAACAGTCCTATGTTCTCAGAATTTAATATTGGGGTCTTGGGAAAGTACTTTCATAGATTTCAACATAGAGGTCTCTTGCAAATCCCAGCCCAGGTACCAGGGTAAGACTAGATCAAAAGTTCTTATCTTATACGAATCTATGCATGAACTTCAAAAACTCTAATTCCCCTAGAATTAGTGTTTTATGGTTATGTGAATGTGTGCATTTTCTTGGAATGAAGTCCCCAGCTCAAAAGACACCTATATTCAAACACTAACCATTGAACAAGATAAAGTTTAATTAAAGATGCCGCGAACTTAAGCCTGTCCTAGCCTTTCATCATTTGTCCTATCTGTCCTGTGCAGGCCATACAGGCTCACTTTCATTCTCCATTCCTTTCCGATGGCTCCAGAGACACAAATGGACTGTGCTTACACCTACTGGGGCTACTGTGCAGTGAGACAGGGACACATTCACACCTGCAAAAATTGCATTCAACATAAATAAATATTCCTGGGGGCCAGCTCAACCCCTTCCGGTGGATTAGTCTTCTGATCTAGTGCTTATGAGAAGAAATTTTGTTTTTTTATTGAGAATGAAACATGTGGCAGAAATGAAACAAAAGGTGGAGGATTTGGGTTTTAGAAAGTGGGGAAAAGTATAGGTGAACTGATTTTGGATCAAGGGTGCAATTAGCAAGGCCAGTCCCTGAGTTCGTCCTTGGGATCATTACACAAAGCATGTGGGCACCCAGGAGAGAAATGTTTTCGGGAAGATGAATAGAACAGCTTCAAAAAGGGAATGATGACCACTTCCTGACCAGAACCATCATGTATCTATGTGGGAAGAGAGAGAATGCACTCTCTCTTTATATGCGTCAGTTAGAAAGTCCCAAGTCTCCCTGTACTAGCTCATGTCTGCATGTCCTTCTACATGCTGTCCCCTGTTCATGGAGGCCCTTTCTGCTTGTATCAGTTTCTACAGTGCCCTACTGTCACCTTATGACCTTATCTAGGGAGACTTTGCTGACCACTTAGTCTGATTCAGATGCTCTCACTGCAAGCAAAGTACAGACAGAGATGGAAACCTTATGGTGAGCTCTGGCTCCACCAACTCAAAGCTATAAAGTGACCACAAACCGCACAGGGGCAATAAACCTGGTCCCTTCTCTCTGTCTGGGGTATTGTGAGAATAGATGTATGGAAGCTCTTTCAACCCTTCAGAGAAAAGGTGCTATCAAAATCCAAGTGATTATTCACACCATTATCCAACACAAATTGAACCTCCATCCCTTGGAGACTGTTTCATTCTTAATTTCACTGACAGCAGTTGATAAAGTTGACATTTGGTTTTAATGGCAAGAGCTAATAAGCTGTCAGAAGGTTTCATAATCTCATCAAGTATTAGATTACATTACAGATATTAAAATTAGTCTTGGAATTAACATAATCTACATTGGACACTCCACTGAATTAATCTGATAGGATATTCCACGTTTTGTCCTTTTCTTCTTCACCCTAGGAGGACTTACATCTTTGTTGGATATGAAGAAGAGATGTTTACAGATTGTTCTAAGTGTGTGTGTGTGTGTGTGTGTGTGTGTGTGTGTGCATGTTCTGCCTATCTAGTTCTGATCATGAATATTCAGTCCGCGTCAGAGTAACTGGCATTTTGGCTCAATGTTTTGAACTTTTGAAAATACACACAAACCTGAAGCACCTGGCTCTGCTTAGATCCCTTTATAGCTTTCATTTTTTTGAGCCCACTCCAATAGCTATCATGGAAAGAGTGCAGCATTTAAAGTTAAGCTGAAGATGACATCACTATAATTGCTTCTATTTATTGATAGTCTCCTCTGGATTAGTGCTTTTCATCATTATTAATTTATTTTTGCTACAACCCTTTAAGATAACTTTATCAATTTAAACCCTCATACTTACAAGTGACAGAAAACCCAACTGGTTAGAATAAGAAAGAAAATTTATTAACTCAAATGCCAAGTCCAGGGTAGAATTCAGACCTCGGACATAGCTCAACCAAGGACTCAAATGTTGTGCCAGAATCTTTTTTTTCAATCTGCTTCTTTCAGATGGACCCTATTCTCAGGGTCCTTGTGGTGATTCTCATTAGCTCAAACTCACAGTATCCAATCTAAGAGAATACCTATTTCTTCCATCAGTTCAGAAAAGAGTTAAATTTTCTTGGATCTGATTGGCCTGACTTAGATCATGTGACCAGCTCTAAGCCAATCATCAAAGCCTGAAGGATGGAATGCACTGGTGTTTTGTATTGATTGCACCCTCAGGGGGAGGGATAGAGACAAACTCATCCAAAGCACAATAACCAGTGATAGGGTGACCATAAAAACAAAATTGTGATGATGTTGTCAGAGGAATGAAAATGGGGAAAGAATAAACACAAGACAGCAATATCAATAAATATCCGTTACAGACTGACTGACCTTATCTTCCTATTACTGAGGAGGAAGTAGAGGCTCAGAGAAGTTAAGAGACTTATGTGATATCATCCTATCTAATAAAAGAGTAATACGAAGATTGACCATCACTCCAACACACAAGATGGCTGTACCCATGTGGTCAAAGATCCTGTCCCCATGTGGACACAAGATGGCCACCACAAGATGACCAGCAGGGGAGGGCAGTTGGGAGGGACCAGGCCTGCAAGGGAGGGCAGTTGGGGGCGATCAAAGCCTGCAGGGGAGGGCAATTAGGGGTGACAAGGCCTGCAGAGGAGGGAAGTTAGGGTGACCAGGGCCTGCAGGGAAGGACAGTTGTGGGGGGGGACTCAAGCCTGTAGGGGAGGGCAGTTGGGGGGGACCAGGCCTGTAGGGGAGGGCAGTTAGAAGTGATCAGGCCTGCAGAGAAGGGCAGTTAGGGACAAACAGGCTGGCAGGGTGTGGTTAGGGGGTGATCAGGCTGGCAGGCAGAAGCAGTTAGGGACAATCAGGAAAGCAGGCAGGCAAGCAGTTGGGAGCCAGCAGTTTTGGATTGTGAGAGGGATGTCCGATTGCCTGTTTAGGCCTGATCCTACTGGATATCCCTCGAGGAGTCCCAGACTGTAGTTGGTGCAGGCTGGGCTGAGGGACACCCCCAACCCTGTGCACAAATTTTGTGCACCAGGCTTCTAGTTCATCTAATAAGTGGCAGGACCAGAATTTGAAACAGAAACCCTATGACTCAAAGCTAATGCTCACTGTCTTCCAGGACATAGCAAAATGGTAGCCTACATGGGAAGGAGCATATCTAACCAAGCCTTAGAAAGGCAGGTCCCAGATGTCTGCTGTCCTTGGGATAGAGTGAGCTAGAAAGCAGAGACATCTGTAACCTCCACTGAATGCCCTCTGTGAAACCAAAGGGAGAATCAAAGAATTTGCATTGGTGGAAACAATGGTGGGGCGGGAGGACATTGGCATTTTCAGCTGCCTTCCTAACATTTCTTCCAATCTATGCCTTCCCTAATCCTTTCCCATTAACTATCATTAATTACTGTGTCCTGTTATCTCATATCTGATAAATCAGTAAGTTCCTTTGACTCCATCTTCCTCCAAATCATAACAGGGGTCTATCCTCTTCTCTCCACCTCCATTATCACCACTTTAGTCCACCCTACAGCTTCTCCCCCCATTCCCTGCAATAGTCCTCTAACAGATCTTTCTGATTCCACTCCCTCCTTTGATCTACGTCTAGACAGCTGGTAGAGAAAGCTTTTAAACTTTGCATCACATTACCCCGCTTCCCTGCTCCAAGCCTTCAGTGGTTTTTGCATCATCCATGGATAGGCTCCAAAATCCTGTATGATACAGCCCCTGCACACTTTCTGATTTCATATCACGTAAGTGTTCTCTTAGCTCACCATGCTCCAGCTTCGGCAGCCTTCTTTCATTTCCTAGGACTTCTGCCTTAGAGACACACCACTGGATGTTCCCTCTGTTGGAAATCTGCATGCCCTTGATATTTCACAGCTGGTTCCTTCAGACCAAGCAAATTGCAGCTTATATTACAAAACCCTCAAAAGAGTTCATCTTGACCACCCCAATTAATTCAACTATCCATAATGCCATCACATAACTTATTTTAACTCCCTGCGTAACATTGACCATTATTCATTATTTTCTTCTTTGTTCTCACAAAGATGTACATTTTACATAATCAGGGACTTTGGATTATTTACAACTATATTTTCCAGGTCTAAAACAATGTCAGGCACTGGTGAATGAATGAATGAATGATTTAATTATGAATTACAGCTTTTATTTTGATTTTTGTGCAGTAACTTTGACACCTGCTCTCCTCTCTCCAGCGCTCTCTCTCTCTCTCTCTCTCTCTCTCTCTCTCTCTCTGTGTGTGTGTGTGTGTGTGTGTGTGATTACTAACTCTGTAAGGGCAGGAACAAGCCCTGAGCTTCTATTTTCCTGGAACCTAATTCAGTGAATTGAATCAGACTTTGTATTGATCTCACCATAGAGAAATGGCTCAGGATTCCCTGTAGTTAGGATCTATACTTCTCTTTGGCGTAAGAGGGCTGTGTGGTGTTAGGGAAAGAGCTTGGATTCAAAGACAGCCAGGCCTGATCAGGGGTTCCTACTCCATCATTGGCTGCTCATGTATCCTTGCCTTAAGTTACTCAACCTCTCCAACCTGCTTTTTTTTTTAATCAATTGTACAGGGATAATAATAACAAGTCACCTCACCAAGTTCTTGTGATATTCAACAAAACCAACCAGGACTCCTGACACATGGAAGGCAGCCAATAAATATTCCTTTTCGTGTAACCAAATGTGTCATTAATTATACTTCACACAATTCTTGTTGAGAATATTGTACTGTCTAATGAAGAGGGAATAAGCTAATTGATCCTCATGCTGTTGCAAAGATGGCGGGAATATGCTAATATTGAGGGAATATGCTAATTGACTGCCACACCCTCAAAGATGGCAGAGCCCACAGCCACAAGATGGTGGTGCCCAGTCCCCTCAGCCCCCCAACTGCCCAGGGCCAGCTCAAGGCACATGTGAGCCTTGGATGGCGGCTGCCCAGCTGACGCCCAACATCTAGGCAAGCCTCAGATGTTGGCTGCCTAGCTGTCCAGGGCCGGCCTGAGACACAAGTAGCCAGGGCTGGCCAAGGCTTGTGCTGTTGGCAGTGGCAGCACCAGAGAGGAGATGGGGCGTCACCTTCCCCTGATTGCCCGGTCACCTCCCACCCCTAAGGGCTCCTGGACTGGGAGAGGGTGAAGGTGAAGACCAGGCTGAGGGATGCCCCCTCCAGTGCATATTTTTATGTTCCGGGCCTCTAGTATTATATATACCAGACACTGTAGGTATTGGAGGAGAGGGATTACACAGATGAAGAACTCTTGGTCACTGTGTGGCTCTTTTCTACTGGTTCTTCCAGATTCACTCTTCCTTCTTCCCAACATGCTCCCTGGTCTGTGCCCTATAAGGCAGGCCTACATAACAGTATCAATGGGTTTTCTTGCCTCTGGGTTCTGGTTGGGTTTGACAAATAGAGAGCATCAGCGGGACACTGAAGAGAGGGAATATGGTCAGAGGATTTCGTCCCCTGCCTCCATCTCTTAGAGATGGGTGAGGGCATAGTGCCTCCTTCAACGGAGAGTCACAGCCCTCTGCTGACTGGCTCCCAGTAACTGCACCTTCCCTTTTCCCGTTTCAGCACAGAAGTGCTGAAGGCTCCCATAGTGGTAATTATCCCCTGGGGTTTCTGCGCACCCACTAACACATTTGTAAATATGTATTTAAATTTTCCTCCAAGTACCCAATTTGAGAGCACCATCTCTTTGCTACCCAGATCCTGCCTGAAACAGTTCCCGTCTCTAAGAGCGCATCACGCCAGAAATCAATAATACTAAATGGACCAAAGCAAGAGTTCTTCTCTGCCTGCACCTACCTCATGGTGCATCATGATATTAGCTTCATTCATTACCCATCTTCCACAAGAAGCCATAAAATACATATGTGTTTATGATACAACAGACAGAGTTGATAAGTGCTGCAGGTTGAACGCTATTTCTCTCTGATTAGTGGTTCTCATCTGATCAAGCCATCTGAGGAACTTTTAAAAAATACCCATGCCCAGGCCAGCCCTAAACCAATTGAACTGAAACCTAGGCATCTGTATATTTGCAAAAGCAACCTACTTGTTTCCAATGTGAAGTCAGGTTGAGAACAATGGCTTCCAATATTCCTGGAGAGACCAAAGCAGTGGCTGCAGGGCTAGGTGAGAGGCCGCATGACCACTTGCATCCTCACATTGCAATTGCTCCCAGACTTTTTGTTCTCTTCCAAACTCATCTCACCTTAGCCTCTACTGATTCTGTCTTAGCCATCATTCTTCAAGTAACTCAGATTGACTTGGCCGTCAAAAAGGAAGGGTTCGTGGCATAACTTGTTTGGCATTTCCTTTGAGTGTACTTAATAGTGGCTCCCTGGTCTCAGTCTTCAGCTCGAACGATAGAAAACATGTTGCCATGACACCTGCCCAGAACTCCCCCCCCAGTCCCCAGCCTGCCAGGTCAGCAGTGCCCTGTGGCCTCCACCTTCCGTGATGACTGGCCCCGTGGGGTATACACTATATAACACTACAGAAAAAAAAATTATTTTCGGGAATGGGTTTCACCAGGGATACATTTGTCACATCACTTAGAGTGCTGGGCATATTCGAGAGTTCTCATAATCGCTATCAGCAAAGTAGACTATCAGTATCCATCCTTAAACAGATCAAGGGACCTTGGTAATGAACTCATTCCAATCTCTTCATGCACATGGATTTGTATACTACTGTGTCTACCCCCAACAGCTACTAAATACAATAGCTCTTTGTAAAATATAGAATCTTCTACAAATACACGTGATTATCATTACTGTCTCTATGACTAGAACTTCAGACCAAAAAAAAAAATGTTGCAAACATATTTAAGATAAAGGAAATAAAAATAAATTAGATGAATTTAAGCCAATTTAATAATAGTAATATTGGGAATGAAATGATGTCCACTGATACAAACTTTACAGAATAGAATATTATGAATCTATGTCGATTTAAGTATGGGCATCCAAAGTTATGTCACAACAACATATCTGAGGCCTATTTCCTGGTAAGAAAGTTGAGCAGGAAAAGGGGTCAGTAGGGTGGTGAGTAAAGAGGGAATGGTTATTGGAAGCAGCAACCACAGGGCCACTCATTTGACTAATACCAAGATGAATTAGCTCCTGTTGACTCTCCAAGTGGCAAACCATTCTGACTAACTTCCAGTCAACCAAGCTGCTGAGGTTTCCCTTCTTACTGGTGACTCTACCATATCACCTTGGACTTGAAGAGAAACTGTCTCCAACTGAAACAGAGAAAGCTGGCTGTTCTCCCCACATGACCTTAATGTCAATTCAATGTGAATTACACTTGACGTGAAATCTAAAGAAATTATTTGATGTGATTAGCACACATAATTAGAAATTGATGTATCATGGACTTTGTGGCCTGCTGCAAGAAATTCGTGCACATTAAAAGGGGACCCAGAGTCAAGTTCCTGCCCAACCACATGTGCCTCAAAATCATGTGAGACCCAGACCTGGCTGTCCCCCTTCCCCCTGCATTGAGCTAGATCCTGACCCAGCCAGTCCCATTCTATCAAGCACCACTGGGTAGGGGGCATAGCCTCAGGTCCCCTGGCCTGGTGCCAGGATGGGGGGGCATGGCCTGAGGTCCCCCAGATGGAGTGGAGGGCTTGTCTTGAGGTCCTCCCTTAAGCCCCGCCAAGTGGGAGGAGGCACAGCTTCAGTTCCCCCAGCCCAGTACTGGGAAGGGCACGCAGCCTCAGGTCCCCCGTCAAGCCCCCCTGGCAGGAGGACACAGCCTCAGGACCCCTATCAAGCTCCGTTGGGCGGGGGGTGCAGCCTGAGTTCCCCCAACCCAGCACTGTGGGTGCACCTTGAAGCCCCCATCAAGACCCGCTGGGTGGGGAGCACGGCCTGAGGTCTCCTGTCAAGCCCCGTCAGGCAGGGAAGTGCAGCCTCAGCTCCCCTGACCTGGTGCTGGGGTGGGGGGTGCGGCCTGAGGTCCTCTGACCTGGTGCTGGGGTCCGGGGCATGGCCTGAATTCCCCTGTCAAGCTCCACCTGGTGAGGGGTGCATCCTGAGGTCACCCAGCCTGGCACTGGGGCAGGGGGAGTAGCCTGAGGTCCCCTAGCCCAGCACCAGGACAGGAAGTGCACCTTGAGGTACCCCATCAAGTCCCACCAGACGGGAGGTGTGGCCTCAGGTCCCCTGACTTGGTGCCAGTGCAGGAGGTGTGGCCTGAGATCCCCCAGCCTGATGCCAGGGTGGGAGGCACAACCTGAGGTCCCCTCTCAAGCCCCACAGGACCGGGGGAGGGCTGTAACCTTAGGTCCCTGCTGATTGCTCTTTAAGGCTCCTTAAGGGAACTTGGTGCAGCCATCTTTGTGACAAAGTGATGGTCAATTAACATATTCCCTCTTTATTCGATAGGATATTCATACATCTGCTCAGGAAACATTGCTCGAGCAGCTAGAGAGCTCTTGGCACCGTGCTGTGCTGTGGTGAGCCATGAGAGCTACAAGGCCCCGGACCTCGCTGCTCTAGCACACACGTTCTTACCTTAAAGAAACAGACATGCGATTTGAATCAAGCATATCAGCTAAGTGCTGTGACAGACACGTGAACAGAGCAACATGGGGCCACGGAGAAGGGAACCTTGGGGCTTCCTGGGAAATAACCAGGGTGGCCCTACCTTCCCTTTCCTTCTGGATATGTAACTTGTAAAACTGGTTAAGCAACCTCAAATAGTCCACGTTTTAAATAGCTTATATTCGTTAAGATGCCAGATGTAAATGGTCCTCGTTGTCCAAACAAGATATGATTTTCAGATCCCTCTCAAGAACTAGGAGAGCATATGTTGTGTGAGTAAATTGGAGCTTATCCTATCCTGTATTTGAGGGAGATGGAGCAACCCCATGAGAAAGTGGCGGGGGGGGGGGGGGGGTGGTATTTTGAGTAGGTAAAGCTCGCTTTGAGTCCTGGATCTGCCCCTGACAAGCTGTGTGTCTTCAGGCAAATTATTCGGCTTATTAAAGCCCCAGTTTCCCCACCTATAACACAGAGGTGTTAATACCTGTCTCACAGCTGTGTGTACAGTGAGAGAATCTCTATAAAGGTTGAGTGAATAGATGTTGGTTCCTAATGCCCTCTGGTTGTTCTTGATCATCCTGTAGCCATTCCTACCTAAGGATGCCGAGAAGGAAAACACCATTGTCAGGCTCCCAGCTTCAAAACTGCCAAGCTTGCTTCCCTCCCAGGGAGACCACGACCTTGACGCCACCTGATGCCAGAGCGAGGAATGCATGTCATAGAACCTCCACCGCTGCTTATTTTTCTTTCTATGTCTTCTTTGTTTTTAATGTAGAAGAAACTGGGACTCGGATGGGGTGACTGTGGAGGACAGCGCAGAGAGGACTTGAGGGAAGCGACACTGTGTACAGCAAAGAACGCTTCTGATGGCAGAAAGCAGCTTGGGAAGATGGCGCATGGATGAGGTGCCTCTTGCTGAGATGGGGACCGGCACAGCCCACCCGTGTTGGGACTCGGGAGAGTGACAGAACCACAGGACTGCGAGCAGGTACCCAAACACGAGACACGACGGGGGGAGTCGCTCTGTGGTCACTGCCTCCCGTGTCCGGCATGATCCCTGGTGGGTTTTCTCCTGTAGTAGGCTCCATTTTTCCTACTCTCCATGTGCCAGCTGTGTTCTGCTGGGAACACTGCTTTTCCAGATGTTGATATCATGATGTCGGGAGATCACACCTACCTAAGAAGATGATGGAAACCAGATGTTTTTACTAAATCATGAACTAACAAAGAGGCTGAAATTATTTTGAAAACTAGAAAGGCGGGCCAGAGTACCCTAGCTTCTTGAGGACTGAATCCCGACAAGTGCCAGGCAGTCCCTCCTTACCCAGCTCAGCTTCCAACCCCTGTGCGGGCCACCTCCAGGGGGGAAAAGAGGTCAGGATCATTTTCAAATTAAAAGTTTCAAAATCGTTTTTCTAAAAATAATTATCAAACAGTGTCTCTTCCCGTTCCATTCCCAAATACCTCAATGCAAAGATAAGGCGGAGGAAGGCAGCTGTTTGGGGGTGAAGGGGCAAAGGGAGGCGGCCCCGCACAGGATGTGGAAGCTGAAAAGGAGTTGGGAGGGTCTGCCTGGCAGGGCTGCCCCGCACACAGAGAGCCCAGTCAGATGTTGGGGGGCACCCCAGCAGAGTGGCAGCCTGCCATGGGACGTCAGAACCTGAGTGGGCTCTGGAGGGCATTTGTGTGGGAGTGGAGCCCTAGCAGGCTGCAGGGAGCAGGCGCAGAGGGGCCGGCAGTCCTGGCCACCAGGTATGGGCTGTCAGAGCCCGAGAAGGATGAGGAAGTGTTGGTGTAGAGGACGTCCCAGCACAGTGCCAGAGCCTGAGTGGGGGCGGGGGGGAGTCTCTACATGGATGGAGAGGGTGGCCCAATGCAAGATATCAGTGCCTGCGCAGGGTGCAGGTGTCCCCGCAGGGGCACAGCAGCCGCAGTGGCCCAGCCATGGGGACTGGAGCCCACGCGAGGTGAGGAAGATAGGCCACTGGGAGAGGGGCAGCAGTGGTGGCAGAGAGGTGTGTCAGAGCCTGGGCAGGGTAAGGAGGCGTCCATGACTGACAGTGGCACTGTGGAGGGCGTGTGAGCCCAAGCGGGTGGTCAGGTGGTCTTTGGAAATGTAAGGGATGGCAGCTGTGACAGGAGACTGGCTACATACAGCGGGAATGATCATTTAAGTAAACGCATTAAGGATAATGGAGTCAGTATTCTCACTATTTAAAAAAAAAAAAAAAAAAAAAGAGGCCAAGCCGTGTGGCTCTGTGACTGAGCGCAGACCTGTGAACCAGGGGGTCATGGTTTAATGCCTGGTCAGGGCACATGCCCAGGTTGTGGGTTTGATCCCCAGTGGGGGCCCTACAGGGAGCAGCCAATCAATGATTCTCTTTCCTCATTGATGTTTCTATTTCTCTCTCCCTCTCTGAAATCAATTAAAAATATATATTTTTTAAAAAATGGATCAAAATAAACAGGAGCCCTGGCTGCTGTGGCTCAGTAGGTTGGGCATTGTCTCTGCACCAAAAGGTTGCCAGTTTGATTCCAGTCGGGGCATATGTCAGGGTTGTGGGCTCAATCAGAAGGCAGCTGTTTGATGTTTCACTCTCATATCAAGACCCTCCCAACTCCATTTCAGCTTCCAAAGGAAGAAAATTAAAATGAACTCTGTAATGTTGAATTGGAATTGGAGGTCTCTTGATGTAACACCATGGTTTTTAATATAGAACAAGATCCATACGGAAATGAGTAGGAAGTAAATGTGCGCGCATGTATGTCTAAGGAATGTGACATATTCCTTAGCTCTGAACACAAAAAGGGACTAAGAGCAGCATCATTCCAAAAGCAACAGTCACAGCACTCACACCTTGGCTGCTAAATACTGAGTTTCTATGGAGAAAAATGACCGATTCCAGGGTGGGACAGGGAAAGCACAAAGTGAGCCTGGAACATCTTTCCTGAACTTAAAGAAGTCCTCAAAGATGGATGGCGACACATGGAGGGGACAAATAGGCCAGTTCAAAAGTGGTTCCACTGATCAAATCACAGACAGCCTGTCAGAAAATAATAAAACAATGGATGACAACCTATTGAATAAAAGCAGAATCCAAGTGTCCACACTGACGTAAATAAATAAATGCATAAATTGGAAGGTTGATGAGTCATGGATGTTTATTTAGTTTCATACAGAATAGCTCCCTTCAAGACACAGTAACCACAGTGGAAAGAGGAATCATTTTAGAGTGGAGCCTGGCAGGGCCACTTAATCAAGTGATTGAAGTTAACATCACCAGGACTGGGACCAGTGGATGGGCGACCTGACAGAAAACAAGACACACACAGCATCTCGTCCATGATATTCCCAGCCCAAGGTGCACAGATTGAGTCTGATAATTACGGAACACCAAAAAACAAATCAATCAAACAAAAAACCCAAAGCAAGGGGCACTCTGCAACATAACTGGCCTGTGATCTTTCAAACATATCCAGGTCTTGAAAGTCTCCCCAAAATACTTTTTAAAAAATGAGAAATTATCCAAGACTAAAAGAAGCTAAATAGATGTGAAATCTAAAAACAACACTAAACTGCATCTTTTTGCTAACACTACGACACTTGGAGAAACTTAAATGGGATCTGAGAATTAGACAATAGTAATGTACCAATGTTAGCTTTTGATTTGGATGGTTATTTCACGACTACACAGGACACTGTTCTTGTTTGTAGAAAACGAATACAATTATTTAAGAATAACGGAACATTATATGGGTGAATTACTCTCAAATGGTTCGGAGGGGGCAGGGAATGGAAATTATGCAGTACTTGCCATAAATCCATTATTGTTTAAATTTTTATTTAAATCTAATATTGTTTAGAAATCTCTCTGAAAAAGTCATTGGAAGGTTTCCTCACAACCTAACACCAAATTTCCACCCCTGGATCATTTTGAATATGCAAACTTAGTGCTTAATGAGTATTCTCACTTTTTTATAGCAACTTCTGTTGAAGGAACTCGGACCTATTCTTAGGAAGATAATCTGGGTCATAAAATTCACAGGGTAGTGGTTGGCAACATGACAATCCCAATGAGATTTCTTTTCTTTTTTTAGCTAACCGGTTCCACTTAGGAATGAAAGTTTAAATATTCTGCTGTGACCTTTCTGCCTGGGAGGAGAGTTTAATTACCTGCCCAGTTTACATAAATTATGTCGCCTATTTGTCTAAAATTGAATCCGAGGCAGAGATCAATATGGCCTCAGAAAACGCCAGAGCAAATGACTTCTCTCAAATGCCATCAAAGGTCACTGGGACCTTTCCTGCTTGGATGGGGACACACTCTGTTCGACAACCTAGAGCCTGTCACGGGCCTGCTGCCTTGGGTTCCAGGCACAGGAGCATGATTGATCATCAGTTAGAGGACACTGGGTACAAACTCCCCCAGGAGTCAGCTGTGTGGAATTAATCGAATACCATGATGAGTCTGATTCATCATTCTCCAAAAAGGGGCTGGGGGTGGGGAATGGCTTGATGCATGAGGTCTCGTGGAAGTAGACTGCAATTTATACTCAGAATCCTGGTGGTTACAGGCTGCACATGTGCTATTTGTTTGCAGCGCTACCCAAATATCTAGGGAACAAAGTATATTTGAATCTTTCCTTCATTCTATTATTCTTCCCTCAAGGAAGAAGATTGTTGGTGAGGGCCAACTATGTGTCTGGCCTTATTCAAATGACCACATTGTTTATACCTCTTGGCATGAAATAGTTTATAAAGTGTAAATTAATTTCAGAGAGAGGTAGCGTTTTCATCTTGGAGACAAAAAAGTTTCAGAGAAGGTATGATATCTGACTGCTAATTGGGAGAAGGTGATTGTAGTCAATATTTGGAAAATGCAAGAGGAAATAACAAGAACAGTGGCACAGACATTGTGCAAATCTCAAGTTCCGCAACTTATCACTGTGACCTGAATGTCAAGGTAAAAACATTGAAATGACGGGACAGCTCATGGGTCCTGACGTCAGGCCCTCAGAAAGCCTGTGTGTTTAGTTAGCACAAAGCCACAGAGAGAAGATCCACCAAGAATCAAAAACAGGTGGAAAAACTGGAGGGTTCCATGAGCTTAATGACCAAAGGAAGAGAGATTCCATTAGAAAAAAAATGGTCAGTAGGAAGAGAGAACTGAGAAAACACTACTGATAATGCAAGAGCAATTCCAGCCTAGGAAAGCATGGCGCACACCAGATCTCAAGGGAAGGGAAGAGAGTCTATAGTGAAAGTCAGTGCAGTAGATGTGGGTTGAGCTTTCACATGGTTTGGTGGAGACAGGATGGAGGTAAAGCCAGCAGTGAAAACAGAATAAGGAAAGGAACAGAAGGGAATAGGTTTGATTGTGATAAAACACTGTGGTAGGGAGAAGGGTTGAGTGTAACATAAAATAAGGAACATCACAGGTAATTGTTATATCAAGTTGAGGTGGTGAGGCGATGGAATTGAGAGTTCTCGGGTATAATAAGATTATCTCTTTCAGAAGAAGGAAGGAAGAGGAAAATAAGAAATTTTAAGATAGGTGTGAAATATGTCAGATCTCTTAAGATTTAGAAAGTTCTTCCCCAAAGACAGAAACACAGACAGACTATCCTGAATTATTCAGGAACTTAAGCTTCAAAGTCTGAAGAACATCAAGGGCCACAGGCTTGCTGGAGCTCTCCTTGGTGCTGAGCACTGGCTGGCTGCCTAGATCGCTACACTATGAATGAGAGTCCCACAGAACACCATGGTGCATAGACCTGGAGGTGCGCTATAGGAAATTTCCTTGAACACTTTAAGGTTCATCCACTTGATGAAAAGGTTAAATCAAGGAGTGGCAGAAGACTTGGACTGAAGGATAATCTGAAACATAGTTCATTGCTGTCACTAATTCTCTGATGATCTAGTCAAGCCACTTCTTTCCTCTGATTTTCACTTTTCCCTCCTTTAAAAAGCTGATAATGGGCTCAGGGAATCTGGTATGCTTTCCTAGTTCAAAAAATAAATGTGTAGTAAGGCCTTTTGAAGTTGACAATCTTTTCTTCTGTGGTCTCATGAAGCAGGAGTGTTGGGGAATGAGACATTCTCCAACACTGATGTTTGGGATACAGATTTTAACTCCTTATGAAAGTACACTGTGGAAGGTACTTTAATACAGGTTTTAGCAGACCTAGGTAAGCTCATGCTGAAGGAAGCCAGGAGACGTGGGTGTCTCTAGAGAGTTGTGTGCATTTGAATCTTGAACTATGGATTTGAATTGCATGGGTCCACTTATATGCAGAATTTTCCAATAAATACAGTAAATATATATTCTTTGCCTTATAATTCTCCAACATTTTATTTTCCTAGCATACTTTATTGTAAGAATACTGTAAATAATACATATAACATAAAATATGTGTTAATTGACTATTTATTATGTCAGTAAGGCTTCTAGTCAACAATGGGATATTAGTATAGTTAGCCAATGTATCTGTGGATTCTAAACCATGGATCAAATATATTATTTTCACTCTGCAGTTGGTTGGATTCATGGACTGTGAAAGCTACAGATACAAAGTACCAACTGTAGTTAAGTTTTTGCAGAGTCAAAAGTCGTACCCAAATTTTCAACTGCATGGGAGATCGGGGTCCTCAATCCCCATGTTGTTCAAGGTTCAACTATATGATCATCATCATAAATAATAAAGAAAATTAAAATGTCCAAAATCAGTAGGGGTATTAAATACAATAGTATATGCAATCATTAAAAATAGAGTTTTTAAAAGTTTGGTTAACATAATGGATATTGAGAAATTATTAAAATGTCTGGTTATTTAAAATAGTAGATATAGGGCATGGCTTTCAGATCTGATAAATGTCAATGCCTACAAACACTCTCTTGTATATTTCCTTAGCTCCTGTCACCACCTGAAATATATATATTTTCTAGTAACCATACTTATTTTTTTCTCTCTCCAAATTGGGTATGGTTCATGAGGGTCATAATAATTTTTGTTCCTTCTGTTCCTTACTTAATCCTAATTTCATAAAAACATACTTGGCAGACAGTAGGCATTCAACAAGTATTTCTTGAATAAATAAATTTAATGTCAGAAGAAAAAGCAGATAAATTTAGGTAAAGAGCATGGTGATTCTCATTGCACAAAGCTAAATATATGTGTGCATGTGAGTCTGAATATGTCTTGGGTATTTATCATTAATTTATAATCATCTTGAAATGCAAAAATATACAAGAAATGCAAAATAGCCATTTTTTAAAGCATAGGTGGTCTTGTTAGACTTTAAGTTCAATATGTGATTATCAGTGAGACTTAGGAGTGTATGTCTGTAGTAATGCTGTGTTGCCTATTCCTGGTCTCTTCTTCCTATTGTGTGGCAACCCTGGATCTTTCCTATTTCCTTCATCTCCACTGCTTCCTCTATAATCTCAGCTTCCACCACCATCTCTTGCTTGAAGTGCCTCAAAGCCTTTTAGCAGATCTGTCTAGAAAATCACTCTTGATCCTACAATCCATTCTACATATAGCTTCTACAATTTAAAACTGTAAAATTGATCCCACCATTCCCCTATGAAAAACCCTCAACAGCTTTCCTTCATGCTCAGAACGCAATCCAAACTCCTTACAAACCACAGCCTAGAGATGCTGGCCAACTTCACCAACCTCATCTCCTGCCAAGCCCTCCCACATTCACCTCGCTCAACTACACTTTCTCCCTTGTCCTTAAAACACAGGAAGTTGGGCTTCTCTCAAATCTTTGTACTGGGCCTACTTTTGCCTGGAATGCCCCTCCCTCTGCTGATTTCAAGCTGGCTGCTGCCCACTCTTCCATATCACTTCCCAGGGAGCCCTTCGGGACTGCCATCCACTCCAATTTTCCAAGCTTATATCCTTTCTATTGCCCGGTTGTATTGAAGTTAAAACCTGTATCCTTGTCTCAAATTGCCTCGCCAATTCATTTATGTATTTATTGCATGTATCTGTTGCCTTCCCTAAAAAGTAAGCTTCCCAAAAGCAGGGATATTTTCTGCCTTCTCTGTATTCCCAAGACCTAGCACAATCCTAGATACATGGAGTTACTCAGCAATTACTCGATGAATAAAATAATGATTTCCACCTGAGCTCATACACACTCCCAATCGTTGTATTCTTCTCAATTCTCAGGATCTTTCTTTCTGGTTCTCACTATTAATCTTTTCTCCTTAACCCTGCTTTCATGAGGTTTTGAAGGCAGACTTGGACTTTGAATGATAAAGGAATGGGTAAAGATATAACCAGGGAGTATTCTAGGATGAGGACATGGGAGAGCAAAGGGACAGAAAAAGGTAAGGGAATTGATAATGTTCATGAAAAGCTATTGTGAGGTCTACAGCTCCCATGTTAATCCAAACTCTTTTGTTTATAACAAACAGCCAAAACAACCTGCTTTTAAGCAAGATAAATCAATAACAGATTTTAAAAGTGTGGGAGAGAGAAAGCAGAGGATTTATTGACTCATGTAATAAGAAAACTTAAGAATATATTGGCTTCAGGAATTGGCGAATCCAGGTGATCAAAGAATATGATCAGAAATGTGTTTCTTTCATCTTTTATATCTGTTTCTTCTACACTGGCATTTACCCTTTCCTCAGGTAGAAACAACCACCACATTCTCAGCCTAGCAATCTCAGTAAATAGATATTACTTTTTCCCCAATAGCTCCAGCAATCATTTCAAATGGTCTTTTACTAGCCAGCCATATTTGTTGGCTCTGCAGGCCTTGTCTGGGCTCCTTGTATGCCTGGGCAGAGGCAGACCAGCTGTTCTAGAGTGACCTCAGATGGGACAACTGCATTCTTCTCCACGTGTCCCTTATCCTCCAGCACCTTCATCCAGAACAGTGGTCAGCAAACCGCCGCTGGAGAGCCCCTTGAGTGTGGCTCTTCCACAAAATACCATGGCCTGGGCGAGTCTGTCTTAAAGAAGTGGCATTAGAAGAGCCGAGACCGGTTTGGCTCAGTGGATAGAGCGTCGGACTGCGGACTGCGGGGTCCCGGGTTCGATTCCGGCAAGGGCATGTACCTTGGCTGCGGGCACATCCCCAGTAGGGGGCGTGCAAGAGGCAGCTGATCGATGTCTCTCTATCATCGATGTTTCTGACTTTCTATCCCTCTCCCTTCCTCTCTGTAAAAAATCAATAAAATATATTTAAAAAAAAAAAAAAGAAGTTGAAGTTTGAAAAATTTGGCTCTCAAAAGAAATTTCAATCGTTGTCCTGTTGACATTTGGCTCTGTGGACTAATGTGTTTGCCGACCACTGGCCTAGACTTTTCTCATGATGGAGATGGTTCTAAGAGAGGCGGTAGAAATCCCCTTGGCAGTTTGAAGTCTAGCCTTCGAATTCGCGCAAGACGATTTCTGCTGTATTCCATTGGCTAAACTAAGTCTCGAGGTCAGTCCACTTTGAAGAGACTGGGAGGAACTTGATGGAAGTTCAAGATCTTGTTGCAAAGCGCATGGATATAGGGAAGGTGGGAAACTGAGATCATTTTTTTTTTGCAAGCAGCCTCGCACTGGACAGAGGCCCATTGCTAAGTCCGTGACTGTGAGCTGCGTGTGGGCAGAAAGCTAGCGGTGATGGTTTCTATGGGGAAAGTGAACTGCTGTCCCCATGAGAAGTGATGATGAGGAAGCAAACGCAGCCGTTTCCACTCGTGGATGTAGAAGCAGAAAGGCGGTTTACCATAGCGATGCAGAGCATAAGGTTTTGATTCAGGCTGTTGATGTTGACATCGTAACGCTGCCCCTTACTAAGTGTGTTTAACACATTACTTAACCTCTCACATCCCAGTTTTCTCATCTGCAACATAGAAACGCTCACACTTTTTCCCTCAGGGAACTCTTTTGCGTATTCAGTGAGACAATACAAGAAAGTGCTTAATCATAGAGAACTTAGCATTTCCTACGTGTTCACTAAACTTTAGCTGTTTTGTGTTCTTCGGTGGCAACAAGGAGATTTTTTAAAATGTTGACCAAAAAGAGAGACATGTCAGAAACATCATTCAAAGGAGAGAAGCGTGGCTTTTCTTTATGATGACAGACTGTGAGTCCTCCTGTTTATAGCCACCATTTTTGTCTTTCTGTATTTAGTTTCTAGCATCATATTAGAGCCCTGGAGGGAAAATATTCTTCCATAAAGAAATGGAGGTGAATTTCAGGCTTAAGAAAACAAGAGCTATAAATATTAGCCCGTGGCAAGGGCACAGCCTGTGTCAGCACAGTTCCAGGGCACCATCATCAATTATTAAACAAGGTCAATATTTGTGGCTCGGAGAAGCATTTTAGCATATATTATTTATGCAGATGGTTGTAATAGGCACTCCATCCTTGAACCGAGAGCTTCAGAGTGGACTACTATTAACAAGAACACTACTTGCCCAGGGTATAAGAAAGCATCTTTTCCAGGAAAATATTCCCTCCCTCTCTCCCTCCACTATCTTATTTCTCCACGAGGAACAAATCTCTAATAAATCCGTAATTGCTTTGCTATATATACTAGGCTGTAATATAATGTTTGATATTCTTCCCAGTACTCAAGGGAAGGTGCAAGAAGGTTTCAGGAAAAACAAATATTGGTTCTGGCCCTCCAGAAGCCTCCAATCCGGCTGAGTAAATAAAGTGCCAAGGAAGAAGCAGGGGGAAAAATGGTGTATAGCCGTGGTCAGCAAATTGCGGCTCGAGAGCCACATGTGGCTCTTTGGCCCCTTGAGTGTGGCTCTTCCACAAAATACCACAGTCTGGGTGAATCTATTTTGAAGAAGTAGCATTAGAAGAAGTTTAAGTTTTAAAAAATTTGGCTCTCAAAAGAAATGTCAATCATTGTACTGTTGATATTTGGCTCTGTTGACTAATGAGTTTGCTGACCACTGTTTTAGGCAGTTCCTGTGATTGAGATAAGGACTCCACCCATTAAACAAGCAAAGGACAGCTTAGGACGATGTGGGATCATGTCCCTGTTGTGCGTGGGAAGGATAAGCACTGTGATAGCTCATTGACAGCCAGAGAGATTGGAAAATATACAGGACTTTGCCTGTACATGGGATAAATGACCAGGTGGGGCATTTTTTTTTAATGTCAAGAGATTAGAATGATTAAAAAATGAGTGAAGAGGCAAAGGCCAGAAATCAGAATTCACAAAGTTTGGATCCAGGTGTGGTGGACTCCTTATCTCAGTGTCCCCCACTCCTGTCACCTTTGTATTCACTTCATTAGTCCTCCGTCTCCCCATCTGCAGAATGGTCATTGCGGTAGTAGCTACTGCACATGCTTGCCATGAAACCTAAAGATACCACATAGAACGTGGCTCACAAGCACCTGCCACAGAGGAATGACTCAATAAATGTTAGAACTATTAACTTCTGTTGTCAGTATAACTTGGGAAGCTATAGAGTCAGAATATTGGAGCTGGAAGGGATGTGATACACCGCCCAATCTAGCTCAGTATCATCCAGAGGTAGTGAGGTTTCTCCTGACCATCTGAGGATAGGTGGTCATTCAGATGAGTTGAGCAGGACCATTTTATTTACATTTATCTAGTGAGATATGTCTGTTGATTTTTTCTCTAGCAGGGCCACACTAGAGGGCCTTTATAAGACCAATCTAATCCAGTGTCTTCCCCCATTTTCATCAGGAATTGCAACCAGGGTCAATCTATATAGAGATGAGCTTTCAACAGCAGCAGCGATTTAATTATGCTCAATGAGTTTCATCGAGAAACTCTTCCAGGAGAGCGTAAAATATGCCCAGGTTCCTCCTCTGTCCCTTTATTAGTGAGTTAGAGGACACAGAAACTCAATAAAAGTGACAGAGGAGGCTCGCGAGCATCATTGAAGTCATCCTTAACCAGGGGCCACCTGCATCTCACGAAGCCCCTTTTCCGTTCAAAGGCTTTATCTCCCAGAGAACGATGTGGTTCTCCACTGGGTTTGTACTACTTGCAGCGTAAATGGCTCCTTTCAGCAGTGCCCGGGCACCATGCGTGCAATTGGAGCCCCAGTGCTAAGGGATCTCATTGGCTTTGCTCTGGTCTTGGCTCAGTCCCTTCCTGACCCACACTTTTAATCAAGTTTTAACCCTCATTATGTCTTACCTGTCGAGAGAGCCTCACAACTGGTTCTCTTTCTCACGTAAGAGAAAGAGACCTGTAAATCCCCTACTGTTTTCTACAGGCAGCCACTGCCTCCTCGTTTAGTTCTTAGTTCTTATTGCTGCCATTGTTGATGTTATTACTATTATCATCATCCTAATTATCCTATCTAAATAAAGAGTAATATGCAAATTGACTGTCACCACAACACACAAGATGGCTGCCCCCTTGTGAACGCAACATGGCCACCACGAGATGGTCAGCAAGGGGGCGGGGCAGTTGGGAGGGACCAGGCCTGCAAGGGAGGGCAGTTGTGGGAGATCAAGCCTGCAGGGGAAGGCAGTTAGGGTGACCACGCTGGCAGAGGATGGAAGTTGAGAGTGACTGGGCCTGCAGGGAAGGGCAGTTGGGGGGCGCGGGGACCCAGGCCTACAGGAGAGAGCAGTTGGGGGAGACCAGGCCTGCAGAGGAGGGCAGTTAGGGGTGACTAGGCCTGCAAGGGAGGTCAGTTAGGGACAAACAGGCTGCAGGGGAGCAGTTAGGCATCAATCAGGCTGGCAGGGTAGTGGTTAGGGGGTGATCAGGCTGGCAGGCAGAAGCAGTTAGGGGCAATCAGGAAGGCAGGCAGGTGAGCAGTTAGCAGCCAGTAGTCCTGGATTGTGAGAGGGATGTCTGGCTGCCCATTTATACCAGACCCCAGTAGGATCAGGCCTAAACAGGCAGCCGGACATCCCTCAAGGGGTCCCAGATTGGAGAGGGTGCAGGCTGGCCTGAGGGACACCCCTCCTTCCCCACTCCCTGTGCCTGAATTTCGTGCACCAGGCATATAGTTTCCAGATAAAATCCAAACTCCTTGGAATAAATTCAAGATCTTTAAAATCAGTCAATATTTTTAGCTTTATAATAATTGGGATGAACACTATTTGTTGACAATAGTATGCCCCAGATCCTGTGGTCAGTGGTTTAATTCCACTATTTCATTTCAATCTCATAACAATCCTGAAAAGAGGACTTGTCATACTCATTTAACAATGAGGACACTGAGGCTAGGAAAGGTCATGTATCTCGCTGCATGTCACATAGCCAGTAAGCAACAGATTTGTTTCATTCTCAAACCCACACTGTCAACCACCATTCTCTTGGCTGCACTCACCATGCACCCCTCCCACACCCTCATCTCTCCTATACTTGGTTGCTAACTGCTCTCAAGAAGATGGATCTCTCTTGTTATTTTGGGCTATTGCATACTCTTTCGCTTCTCCATGGAATTCTGGAACCGATTGCAGCAAAGGAGTCACCTCCAATGTCCCTGTAGCAGGTGCTGTGTGTGCCCTACCCAGTTCCCATGTGCAGTGCTGCTGTCCTCATCTGTCAGCAGCTGCAGGACCTGGCTGCTAATGCGAACCAGTCTTTCATGCTTCTTTCCCTAGAGAGCATGCCCTTGGCTTTCAGGAGCCACACCCTCTGGAGATATTTAGGAGGTGACCACACACTGCCAATCACCCAGGACAAATGGTTGACTGATGAGGGGGAATAATAGCCCAGGCCCCTTGCCTTCTGTGGTGCAATTTGAAAGCACATCTTTGCATAGGTATTTCTTCTGCCCCATCCTGCTTCCCTTACTGCCTGGATCCTCTAAGTAAACACCCTCAATAAACCCCCATCGCAGGCTCTGCTTCTGGTGCACTGACTTAAGGCAGCCACTGAGATGCCATTTCTGACCTCCCAAGAAACACTTCACATCTTTGTGGTCAATGCTCATAGGGTATAGTTCCATTATAGCATCGAGGGCATTGTTCTGATAATATCGCATTGAAAGTCCCTCTCCTCCCATAGATCATCAGTTATTTAGGGTCAAGAACTGAACCTCTTGAGCCTCTGAACTCACACCACACAGTGACAAGCATTCAAGAGGTATTCCTTGCCTTCCAGCTCACTTGAAACCTTCTCATCCCTCCTGTCAGTTTGTCAGCCCTGATCCAAAGAACCTTGGTTGCTACTCTGACCTCCCAACCCTCCTTCCATCATGACCCAGACTCGCATCAGCACAGCACGTTCAATTCCTCTCCTCCTATCAGGGCCAGCTTTGCCTCTGCTTTCTCATCCTTAGGCCTCCTCTCCTTTGTCTTATTTTTCCTACTTGGTTTATCTTTCTTTCTCTCACTTTCATGTCCCAGACCTCACAGCAGTGCAAAATTTAAGGTGACAAATCATCTCATCAGCGCCAGCCACAGGACCTCCCTGGGCAGGACGCAAATGTATGATCTCTTTACTCTATGAAGGTCATGCTTTTCAGAGGGAGGGGCGAAATCTCCCATTAAATGACATACATCCCTCTAATCCCATTAATAAGCTAATAAAAAAGTTATATAGAGAGGTTCATGAAGATAGACTGGCTTCTGTGATAGTCTGTTGACTAAAAGAAACGTTAATAAAAACGCAACACGTGTCTGTGTCAGATCCTAAGTGAGGAGCGCTGCGACTCGAATTGACAGTGAGAGGTTTTGCTCATTTGTCTGGGGTGTGGCTTCAGTGTCCTTTTGAATCTGGGTTAGTTTTTGTCATGATCAATTAAGCTTTAACACACAAGCTGGATAGCTATGAAAACAGGGAAAAAAAGAATTATTCACTGAGAATTGGATGCTCTAAATACAATGCCTCAATTAACGATCACACCAACCCCAGAGGTTAAGTATTCTGTAAGCCCCTGTGCTATGCCATTGAAGATTAGAAAGGGTGATTTATTTATTTTATTTTATTTTTTGCCCAAGATTTTTTTTGGTCTGATTCTTGCTCTGGTTTTGTAGCAACAACCAGAGTTGGATTGGAACCCTAGTTGACATGGCCTCAAAGTCTATTCTGTTCACTGCATCGTTTATTGTGAGTTGGAACAAGATTTGAACAGTAATGATGAAGGGTGATCAAGGCAAGGCCAGAAAATGCTTCTTTGCTTTAAATAAACTCATGAATTGGGGGAAAGGCAGAGGAGGTGGGGTGCACTCCCAGCAATGAGAGGAAGCCTTTTTTTTTTTTTTTTTTTTTTTTTTTTTTTTTTTAGCACATAGAGTGTTCTTTTTCTATCGTTTTGTATTATATAAGACTAGAGGCCCAGCGCACAAAATTGTGTGCCAGTAGGGTCCCTAGGCCTAGCCTGCAGTCAGGGCCATCTTCTGCCTGCTTGCCAGTTTCCAGTCCTGCCCCACCGCCTCCACCCATCCTGGTTTCTTATTAGCCAGGCAGCGGCCCCCAGTCACGCCCTGCTGCCACCCATGCCAGTTCCCTGTGGTGCTCCATTGGCCATCCAGCGATCAGAGCCTGTGGGCGGGGGGCAGGACCGAGAGGTGGTCAATGTACCTCACAGTGACTGATTGATCCGTTGCTCTGGTTGTTACACCGTTACAGTCGCTGGCCTTTTATTATATAGGAGGGGATGGGAGGCTAAGTCATAGTATCAGAGACAACTGACCACGAGTGTTGTTTAACCAAAGCAAAGGAATGGAAAGGCAAAGGAGGGGGGCGGCCCCTTTCTGGATGGGTGAATTTAGTCCAATGATTAAGAATGAGGAAACAAAGTCCATCACTAAGATCCTAGCCATGGATTGGGAGGAGTTCCCGGAAGAAAAAAAGAATTGTCACTTGTGAAAGCCAGACATGATAATGTAGGGTTTCCTGGGTGAGAAAACAGGCATAAATCCAGTTACTACTTGGAATTCTTGGTTTCTGAGTAACAAAAAGGCATGGGATGAGAGCTAGACGAATGGTAGAAGTCAGAGGTAGACTGCAACAGTCTCAGGTTTGCAAGCTAAGTCCCTCTCTCATGGCCCCCGGAGCCATATTGGCCTCTTTCCTGCCTCAGGACTCCATGTTGGCTGCTCTTTCTGCCTGGGACACTCTTCGTCCCTTCTTCCCTGAGGCAATGTCACACACCCTTTAGGCTGAGTGGAAACATTCCACCTTGAGGGACACCTTCTCTAATTGGACTATCCAGCCTCACAGTATGTTCAAGAGGTCAAGTTCAGTTCATTTCATGGGACTAGTTTGGGTTTCATGGCAACATCCAATTGCTGTAAAAGTCTCCAACTGCCTACTTTCGTTTTATTTTTTTTTATGTATTTTTATTTGAATTCAGAGAAGAAAGTAGAGGGGAAGAGATAGAAACATAAATGATGAGAACCATTGATCAGCTGCCTTCTGCATGCCTTCTCCTGGGGATTTGAGCCCACACCCTGGCAGGTGCCCTTGACCGGAATCGAGCCCGGGATGCTTCTATCCGCAGGGCAACGATCTATCAGCTGAGCCAAAGCAGCTAGCGCTCCAACTGCTAACTTCCAGCTTCTGTACTTTTGTCATCAGCATCGGGTCAAAAACCAGCCTTTGCGCAGCTCCTGCTCTTTGTATCGCTCCGGCTCGCGACCCGCCCAGATGAAACAAAACATGTAATCATTGTCCCAAGAAAGGAGTTGGAAACAACCAGCAGCAGTGTGGCGCTTTGTCCTGCCTTCCCAAGCTCGCAGGGAAACCCGAGCAGGAGAAAGTAGGCTGGATGAACACGCAAGCATGTCTGTGACCGAGTCCCTGAAAAATATCTTTGTATTAAAGGACTAATATAAACTAGTTGCCTGTTCATTACCTGAATACGTAGATGATACATCACAATTTAGAGAAAGATTTATAGAAATATAAACACTGAGGTACAGGCTGGTAATTCTTCCCTATACTAAACTTCAATTATCATCAATCATAGCTTAATCTAGCTCTGATTCCTGCATTATCTCATTCATTCTTCATAGGATCTGGGCTCTGCATGGTAAACAGCCTCTGCTTTCCGTGCGCAGGGCAACCCCATCTGTCTATGCCAGCCTCGTCTAGCCCCTTTAACACTGTAGATAGCAGACATTTCTTCATTCCACGAGTCTCCACTGGACTATGTACAACCCTCCAGAGAGAAGGAATCTCTCCAGCAAGCCAGTTGAGCTCCCTTTCTCTGGTAAAGTAAAAAAAAAAAAAAAAAAAAAAAAACCCAACACAAAAATAAACACAAAAAAAATGTTCTCTCCTGCTTGCAACTTTTTTCTTCCTTCTTGTTCCATAGACAGAATATAATTTCAGGTTAAGAAAATTGGATAGTGCGATGTTCTTTGAGCCAACAGGAAAACAAAATAAACAACAACAACAAAAAAATCCTCTAGGATAGTCTTAACTCCAGTTGGGAGAAAGGGCCTTGGCGATGAGTTCTGATGTCACCACCGTCTTCTAACATGCCTCCTCCATCGAAGAAGGTCTCATTCCCACTCAGAGTGCTCGTGGAAGCAGGACCCCGACAGTTTCTAGAACTCGTCTGATCCCTTAGAACCAATTGCTTTTCTCATCTAGGGAACGATTCTCTCTTCTCTCAAACGTTTAAAAACGCACTTCAGCAGAGTGGAGGACACACGCTCACCAGCGCGGGTTGTCCCCTCTCACCCTGGGTGCTCGTGGGCTCTGTGGCTGTGTTGAAGGCAGGAGACTTGCAGGCCGGGAGAATTCCTAGCAAAGCAAAATCCCTGGACCTGGGGCCCTAGGGGAAGGATGAAGGGCTGGGCTGGTGGCCAAGCCCATGCTGGCCACCCAGAGTCCGCTGCGATAACAGGGACAGAAAATGGAAACTGGCTTTGTGGACACTATGAAGGCTCTTTCTGAAGAAATTCTTGATCTGACATGCACCACAGTGACCCTGAGAGCCTTTTCGTTTTGTTTTCAGTTCAGTCAGCCCTTCCCTTCCTCTCACATATCCGCAGAGGCAGGAGGGTTTCTGGGGAGTGTTGAAGCAATAGACAGCTGCTTTGAAGTTTCAGAATGTTTTGCAAGCAGCTCAAGGTACAAATGGAGCCGCCAGCCTATTCCTCGCTTTGAATTTAAGAGTGATTCTAAAATCTAAAACTGTTGACGCTGTAACGTGTCATTTAATCCATGAGGTTCCCATTTACTATTGGTGCCTCATGATCGAAGCGTCCCCACTCGGGGCTCTGTGTTCTCTCTCAAGAGGAGAGGGGTGTGAACATTGCATGGGGAGGAGGTGGTTGACGTGTGAGCCAGGTGCAAGGTAGTTTGCAAGGTTGCTGCAAAATATCATCTCAACACATTTGCCACCATGTCCTGTGAGCAAGCACCACCATCTCCATTTTTATTCTGAGGAAGTGAGACTTAGATTAGATAACTTGCCCAGGTCCCTAGGTCAAGCTGGCGTACTCTCTGAGATCATGGCTAGACACCTGGACTTCACTCTCTAGGAATCTCATGCAGTCCGTGGATTACGTTCCAATTATACATGGCTTACTGCCAAGATCTAAGGATCATTCTGAAGTGTGAATCATGTCTTGTCATCTTCTTTCTTACAGCATCTCAGAGGCTTCCAAATACCTCCACCACAGCCTTACCACCACTCACAAGATGCAGGTAGCCCGGCCATTAGCTCCTCTGATCACATCTTCCTCTACCTCCACCCACCATGCTTTGACATGCCAACAACACTGACCTTTCCATCATCCAAACACATTCTCTCCTCCAGTTTCCATTTTATTTCTTTACTGTCTCAGCTAAGTGCTCCAACTCCTTTTTTCTCCATAAAATTGATCAGTACCAGGAAGTATCTTATTTGTTTGTGTTTATTCTCTATATGCTTCATTCAGAAAGTCCCAGGAGTACAGACATTTTGTCTCTAAGAATGGTGAGCAGCACGGAGTCGAAAATCACTCTACCCTGGGACACATCCTATCTCAGGTTGTTTGTATATATGTTCTGCTGGAATACTTCATCTTTGCTTGGCTAACCTTCACTTTCATTTTATTATTGTTAAATATATTTTATTGATTTTTTTACAGAGAGGAAGAGTGAGAGACAGAAGCATCGATGAGAGAGAAACATTGATCAGATGCCTCCTGCACACCCCCTACTGGGGATGTGCCTGCAACCAAGGTACATGCCCTTGACCGGAATCGAACCCGGGACCTTTCAGTCCACAGGCCGACGCTCTATCCACTGAGCCAAACCAGTTAGGGCCCTTCACTTTCATTTTAAATGTCACTTCCTTGGGATGCCTTTCCTGACTCCACAAACCCAGAGAGCGCCGGTTTTAAGTTCTCGTAACACTGCTTCCTTCAAAGTTTTTACCGATATCTGTAACTGTGGGTGGGTGATGGTACTGTGATTTGCATGTGGCTCCTCCACTAGACATAGAGAACTACAATAAAGGAGCCATATATGTTTTATTCCATGAAGAATCTGCTGAGCCTATGTCAAAGAGCTTGGCACGTAGTAGATGTTCCATAAAATGATATAAATAAATGAGTGAGAGCACAGGAGGCAGATTCATGGAGCAGTGTGGAGACAGCCTCCCAAAAACCTTAAAGGAATTTGTAAATTGCAGCTGCCATTGTCTGGGTGGGGACTCCATATCAGGCAGGACAGTTGCAGAAGGACCAAAGTCAGATTCCCCACAAGGTAGCACAGATGAAGGTTGAAGGAGGGCCACTGGACCAAGAATGTGTATCATTAATATGATGACAGTTAACCTGTGCAATAATTTGCAGGATTTCCATGTGTGGAAAGAGATCAAAATTGAAGGCCAGAAGCAACAGATACAAGGGCAACGAAAGAAGAGATAGAAAGGGATGTCCAACTGAAGAGGCACGGAACTAAGGAAGGTCAAATGTCGGAGAGGAGATGGAGAGAACAAAATGGAGTGAAAGCATCTTAGTTCAACATCTATGAAAAGATAACGCCTTATTAGAGTGGCCTGGAGTCTTAAAGAACTTCAAAGGCCCCAAAACAATCAGCTTACAGTAACTAAATTATCACACAGCTTTTTCTGCTGGGATTTTTCAACCACATGAGAAACCTCTAAACCTCGCTTCCAGTGTGTTAGCTGCTGCTCTCTGGCAGATTGCCTCTTCAGTAAGTGTCCTCCTTCTTTCTTGATAATAGCAATACTCTCAGCCAGGAAATAAATTGCATTTCCTAAGCTCCTTTGCAGGGGAGTGGCCAACGATGTGTAAGGCAAAGCATTTAGGTGGAAATTCCAGTGGAGCTACTTCAGCACAAGCTGAATCAAATCGGAGGGGAGACCTGTAGCTCCTCCTCGCGCCTTTCTCGTTCTCTCTGTCTGGAGTGATGGCTGGAGCTCCAGCTGCAGAAAGGACTAGGAGGCAGCCTTGAGCGTGGACACTTAAGTGCTCAGGAAGGTGAGGGAGGACAGAAGAGGCTGGGGCTGACATGTTTGGAGTCTCTCTTTTTGCCCTGGACTTGGGTTATGTGCATTAAAGTGAAAGCCTTCCAGTGTTGAGTGGCTTTTGTGTATATATATATAAAACCATATATATATAGCCACACCTGATTCCAGTGGATACATAAAGCAAAGCAAATTTGGCACGAAGGCCATTCTTCACGCAAAATCACTTTCAGAGCAGTGAGGCGGGAGAGGCAGATAGACTCTTTGTTGTTTGACTTTCAGCAAGAACCTTAATATCTGAGCTGAGCCTCTGTTTCTTCCTCTGTAAATTATGGCTCATAATTCCCTCTCAGGGCTTTTGTAAGGATCAGAATGCAGCTTGCACAAATCCGTAGCTCAATAGTTATTCTAAGTGTACAAAATTTCATTTGTTTAGAAATAAGTCTATGTTCATTTATTTATTCAGTCAATATTTTAAACACCCTGTTTTGATGCAGAGCAGACAGAACAGCAGATCGTCCCGATAGTTATGGCACATTAGCTGATTGGTCTAGGCCCGTGGTCAGCAAACTGGCTCATGAACCACATGTGGCTCTTTGGCCCCTTGAGCGTGGCTCTTCCACAAAATACCACAGCCTGGGTGAGTCTATTTAAAAAAAATACTTTATATTATTGATTTTTTACAGAGAGGAAGGGCGAAGGATAGAAGAGTTAGAAACATCCATGAGAGAGAAACATCGATCAGCTGCCTCCTGCACACCTCCCGCTGGGAGTGTGCCCGCAACCAAGGTACATGTCCTTGACCAGAATCGAACCTGGGACCTTTCAGTCCACAGGACAATGTTCTATACACTGAGCCAAACCAGTTAGGGCATGGGCGAGTCTGTTTTGAAGAAGTGGCATTAGGAGACGTTTAAATTTAAAAAATTTAGATATCAAAATAAATGTCAGTCGTTGTACTGTTGATATTTGGCTCTGTTGACTAATGAGTTTGCCAACCACTGGTCTAGGCTAATCATAGAGAGTCGCCATTGGCAGTTGGTAGGTTGAGAAGAAAGGAGCAAGTAGTCAAAGCATAGTGAACCACAGACAGTGCCTCTGGCACCACGTCTTAACACCTTCACTCACTGTGACTCTTGCTAATGTTCCCGGACAACTGATTTCAGCTCCCTTTGGTGTTCACTCCGAACTGGGATTTTCTGTCCTTAGCATTATTGGTGCTGTGGCACTGGTCATTCTTTGTTGGGGAAGACTGTCTCACGCATGATAGGACGTTTGACAGCATCTCTGACCTATCCCTATTAGATGCCAGAAGTGCCTGTGCCCCTTCCCAAATCAGGACAATAAATTATGTCAGGAGACATTACCAATATCCCCTGGGGGAACGTACCTCCATTAAGAATCAGCACAAGGAGATTTAACTGTCCCAACACATAGGAGGCCTGCACCTGAGCTGTGTGCTTTGCACAGAGGCTCCACCTCACTAAGGACTAGCCCTGGTTTGGGTTGTTAGCTGCAAGATTCCAATTCTTCCCACATAGCTTCTACAGGATGCCTTCCTTGTACCTGTTGTTTTTGCCATTGAGTGCATCTGAGACCACTGTCTTGGAACAGTGGCATGGGTTCAGCTCCTGGACAGTGTCAAGTTCATCTCCTTCCCCAGGACTTCAGATACCCTGTCATCTCCTTTGCTGAGCTCACTCTTTTTTATAGAGAGGAAGGGAGAGGGAGAGAGAGTTAGAAACATCGATGAGAGAGAAACATCTATTAGCTGCCTCCTGCATACCTCCTACTGGGGATATGCTCGCAACCAAGGCACATGCCCTTAACCAGAATAGAACCTGGGACCTTTCAGCCTGCAGGTCAGCACTCTATTCACTGAGCCAAACTGGTTATGCTCATCTCCCTACACGACATTAGGGAGGTGAAGGATCACCACCACATTTGAAGGATCACCACCACGTTTGAAGGATCACCCAGCACTCAGTATTTCCACTTCGTTAACACTTACAGCTTGAATTATGCCTTGAGGAACATTTGCTAAAGTCCAATGACCTTGTTAACTTTGAACCTTGCTGTGGGAAGGAGCTGTGTCTGACCTGTGCACTATCCCCAGCACAGTGTCCACGAACCGGCATGAATCAGTTGTTTAGTGAATGCAAACGGTCATAAAAGAAAACACGAAAACCAACGAATCTTATGAACAATTTAAGTGAAAAAGCAAGTGTCTTTATGGGAGGCAAAGATTGCTGTACTGATCACCCTGCCTTTTTAAAGAGTGCCCGGATGTCAGAGAGAGACGCGAGCATTTGCAAAGCTGGCACTTGCCATTCTTCCTTCTGTCAGCTCCTCTTCTGTGTTCTCCGGATTGAACTGATGGGAAGGATTAGAGATAGGAACACATCTGCTAGTCCTGGGAATATCACAATGCAGGGCAAGTGTTGGAAGCTTCTAGGAAGCGAGCGGATCCCGGAATTTACAATTCATTCATTTCAAATGTCCAGCATGCTGGTGTTTCCCAAATTGGAACGTGTAAAAAGAACACATAGTTCAGGCCTCATCATGTTTAGTTCATATAATCAATGAGAATCCTTCTAAGAAAGTCTCTGAAGCTTTTTTGTTTCAAAAGAGAAGTCACCAAGGGGGAGTCTCAAGGTTCTGTCCAGCCAACAGGACGTTTGGTTGGTGTTTACATGAAACAGACCGAGACTGCCTAAAGGCTGTTAAAATCGGTTGCCAACATTTAAAAAACCTGGATTTCTAGCTTTTGTGGGAAATCAAAAGATCCACCAATGCTGGGACTGCCTTCCTTCATGTCAATATTTGGCGGGACTGGAGTCAAGTTCCACCATTAGCACAGCCAGCCTTCCAGCTCTACGGCAGCCATTGTGCCTGCTGGTTGCCAGCTGGCCCTTGTGGGCTTGAAGCTTTGTGATCTCCATTTCCTGCCTCGCCCTGTTCTTATCCTTAAGAGGAGTATGTATTCCTAACTTATCTCTGATACTATGAACCACACAAATATAAATTCACATAACATCTATTTCCAGTCATGGATATATACACTTTTCACTCTTGATGAGTAATTAGTCCAACCTCCCAATCTTTAGAGCTGTGCTCTCCCCCATGGTAGGCACTAGCCATATGTGGCTATTTAAATTTAATTCAACTTAAATCAAATGAGGTTAAAATTCAGCTTCTCAGCCACAGTAACCACAGTCAAGTGCTCAAGAGCTACGTGTGATTAGCAGCTACCATATTGAAGAGCTCAGACTGAAAATTCGCCACCGAAAATTCTATCAGATAGTGCTGCTCTAAAGTATTTCTGATAAATGAAGAAGTTGGAAGAAAGAATATCACGTGGAGTTTTAGAGAATTTACTCATTATTATGGATTGAATTGTATCCCTTCAAAAAATGCATATGTTGAATTCTGAATCCCCAGTATCTCAGAATGTGATCTCTATGGTGAGTAGGTCTTTCTAGAAATAGTCAAGTTAAAGTGTGATTATTGGGGTGAGCCTTAATCCAATATGATTAGTATCCTTATACAAAAGGGGAAAAGGAAGGGAGGAATGGGAGGTATCTATAATACTATCAACAATAAAAATATATATACTTTTTTTTAAAAGGGGGAAATTTGGACAGAGACAGGCATAGTGGGAAGATGAGAGAAGAGATATGGAGAGAAGCTGTGGCCATTGACTAGTGAAGGAGAGAGGCCTGGAACAATACTCAGAAGCAAACAGCACAGTGACACCTTGATTTTGGACTTCTACCTTTCAAACCTGTGAGGCGATGGATTTCTTTTGTTTAAGCTACTAAACTTGTGGTACTTTGTTACACAGACTTGGCAAACTAGTACACTCATAAATCGTTCATTTGTTGACTAAGGTTCCTAAACACATACTCAGTACTAAAAATAGCAGTAGGTGTATTAAAGACTATCAAGATAATTTGATCTTTTCCCTAAGATTTATGGTATAGTAAGGATGATAAAAAACATTATCTAAATAACTATAAAGTAGAAAGAGATAAATGCCTTCTGGGGTTTTCTGTTGTTCCTTGACATTAGCTAGAGGATTTAAGTGGATACAAGTTCTCCCAAGCCCTGCTGCAAGGGCTCATTACAATGAGGCTCAATATCAAGCTCTTAAAATAGAACGACTTATTTATTTCAGTGGGTGAAGCCCCTTCCTTCCCACACAAATCTCCCACCTCTGGGAACAAGGCAGAAGACCCCCACATTGGCCTTAACACTTTTCTGCATGGTGGGTGCACCTGGTGACAGATATGTTAGTGAGCTCACTCAGTTTACAGCTGGCTGTTTAGTGGGTCTCCAGCGAATGGTTATTCTTAGGTAGACCCCCAAATTGTATCAGCCAATCAGTAGAATGAGTACTGCAGAGGGTGTGGGTTTTACCAAGGCTAACCCTTAGATCCTCCTGCTCCCCAAATCTCCTGTTATTAAGAGCAATCAACTGATACTCACTCACTGGCCCATCTCTTCCAAGATTATTTCATCAAAGATCAGGGCCTTATTTTTCATTAGTTCACTTATTTCTAAGACCAACTTTTTAGAATTAATAGCCCTCTCATCACTGGCTCAACTATTTGTTTCATTTGGAAAGATGATTTACTCACTTATTGGAGAGTGAGAGTTCATAGTCTGACACTCACTTTCTCTCCTCAATTCTTAGACAGAATCACAAATAATGTCATTTGTCTAATGAAGGTTCTTGTACCTTGCTTAGCTTCTCATTGTGGGCAGGGCCCATACAGCAGATACTTCATGAATGTTGAATGGTTGAGCTAATTAATTTTATGAACCAACAAGTTTTAATGTGAAAAGTGTTTTATTAATAATAAATTAGTTTTATAGACTACAAAAAGACTATGCCACTTAAGAGGGTGGAAAAATTGCTTCCTGCCAAAATTATCATGAACAGCTTTGTGGAAGAGGAAGTATGTGAGTAGATTCTTTAAGGGTGAGGGGGCTTATTGTAAGTGGAATTGAGGGACCTGATTATATAGAACAGCATAAGCAAAGCCCTGAAGACAGAAATGCATGAAAGAGAATTATAGTCAAATTGGAACAGTGAATTGTAGGCCAAATTGGGAAAGAACCTTTTATTTTTTTCTGTAAAGAATGAGGAGATATTAAAAGATTTGAGAAAGAGATTGATATGCTCAAAACAGTTTTTCGAGAAAATTAATTTGGCAGTAATGCTTGAGATTGATTGAAGTGGAGGGAAATTGAAAGCAGAGAAAAGTATCAGAGAAGGATGCTCTTATGCCTCTATGTTTATATATTGCTCTTCATGCAGATGCTGTGGTTATTGTACAGTATTGACACATTCATCTGTCAGACTGGGAAAAGCTGACTGTCATAGTATCAGACGATGCTTTTGTAGTTCGTGGATTTTGTGTTTATTTCCCATCTGTTTAATGTGGTTTTTTTTAAGTCTTTGGAAATTTCCATCCTGCATTGATGTGCAAGAGTTTTGCCCACTCTTCCAGTTAGAGAGTTGGTGATTTGAGAATTGAGGCCTCTTGGTCTAATTTGGTGGTTCTTAGCCTGAACCTCACATTAGAATCTTACCTGGAGAGGTATTTAAAGCCCCCAAGGCCTCAAGCCATAATCTTTGCCAATATAAATTAGAGTCTCTGAGAGCAAAACATAAAGCATCAGTATTTTCTAAACCTCTCCTGATAATCCCCAAAGCACCCAAGGTTGAGAACTACTAGTCCTGAATCTCCCTTCTCTCCTGCAAAGTCCCCATCAAAAGACAAACCTTGGACACGTGTTTTTGTTTCTAAATACCATGTTGTCCTTGCGGTAGAAAGTCTATTACTCTGATGAGAGAAAAGATGAGGAGCTGTATTAGGGTAATGGTGGAAATGAGAGAAGATGGCATGAGTGAAATCACAGAGGAAAAATCAGCCAACAGGAGTTGGATTCAAGGGTGGAGAAAGGAAAGGCTTACCTTGTTTTCTGGCATATAAGACTACTTTTTAATGCAGGAAAATGTTCTCAAAAGTGGGGTAAGGGGATCGTCTTACACGCCGGGTATAAAAATACCATAGCTTGCAGTTATGATGGGCATTGCTACCTCACCAGGGACTTGCCCGGCACTTGCTCTCTCTCTATTGCTATCATCATCAGTTCCAGTCGTCTTATACGCCGGAAAATACGGTAAATCAAAGTTAGCACTGAGCATTAGACCTGCACAAAATAGGGAGCAGGATGATGAATCGGTTTGGTAGGGAAAAGGTGAGCTCAGCATTGCAGAAATTGAGTTAGAGGTGCCAGCAGGACATGAGGTGCAGATGTCACATAAGTATTAGATATATATGGATGAAGCTTTGGAAAGAGGCCATGCTGGGAAATAGATTTGGGAGTCAGCCACATCAAGGTCAGTGCAAGACATGACACCGATGAGCTACTAAGGGGAAGGCCCTGAGAAGAGAACCCAGAATAAGTCCTGCTCACACTTCATCATCCCGACACCTAGAGATCATCACTTCTCTATCCGTGGTTCTTGTTACTTTCTGCTACGTCAGAACATTTCTCATGGCACATCGATCAACCGCACGTTTACATCTCTGTCTCCCAGCTCTGCATTCAACTTTGTCAAGGGCAAGACCATGAGCAATTAATCCACACATTTACCAATGTTGAACCAGTGCCCAACACATAGTTGGTCAATGAATAAATGTAAAAGTGAATTAGTAGACACTGTGCAGCCCCCCAGGGCAGTGGGCACAGCCAGGCAGCCTGACAGCATCCTTGGATCAACTTGACCTGTCACCACCATGCCATCCTATCGGTCTTTGCTCCAGCTACTTAGGGGTCATCACAACAAATAATATTAAACCTACACTTACTGGATATCTATGACTGTTCTGGGAAAAACAGATTGTAATGCAAAAATTTACAAAGATATGGTCCTTGCCTTTAAGGAGCATGTGACCAAGTAGAGGAGATAGGTCACCCTTGATACTGCCAAGCCGAATGAGGCTCTCTCTTGGATTTTGCATGTATTAATATGTCATTTAACACATTTTTCTCTGATCCTTTGATATATTTCTGTCTTTACAGCAGATAAATAAACATCATATTTACATCCCAATATCTAATATACCCAAATTGGACTACCTTTGTTTTAAAATGCTATTTCTTGCTCTGACTGGTCTGGCTCAGTGTATAGAGCATCGACCTGCAGACTGAAGGGTCCCAAGTTTGATTTCAGTCAAGGGCATGTACCTTGGTTGCAGGTCACATCCTCAGTAGGGGTTGTGCAGGAGGCAGCTGATCGATGTTTCTCTCTCATCGATGTTTCTTTCTATCCCTCTCCCTTCCTCTCTGTAAAAAAGATCAATAAAATATTTTTAAAAATAAAATGCTGGTATTTCTTCTGCTACAGAGTATTTGCATATGCTAGTCCTTCTGCCTCAAATGTTAATTCCCAATTTCATCTGGAGGTAAACTACTTTACCTAAAATTTTCATCTTAAGTGTCACTTCCTCCAGGAAGCCTTCACAGACTCCAGGTTCCCCGTAGGATACCTGGTTCTCCAAAATTATCCATGGCTCACAGTTCTTGCTTGAAAGCGTATACAGCTTCCCCACCCCTTCACATTGTATCATAAGCTTGTGAAGATGAAGAGTATGTCTTGAGTTTACTTACTTGAGTCCTTAGAAACAAATGTAATGCCTGTAACATATTAAACTTCCAATAGAGATTGAATGAAGGAACCAGCAAAGTAGGCCTTCAATATGTTGGCGAATAAACTGAACATACAGATATGCAAACAATAAAATATATAACTAGAGAAGAGCATGTGTACTATGGATGTGAGTGATGGCTGTACATGGGACACAGGTCATGAGCACAACGGGTTCAGAAACAGCCAGTCAAGGAAAAGCAGTGACCACCAGTGTCCAGGGCATTCTGAATGACTCAATAGGGGTTAATAGTAATTTAAGCCATTTTCTGTACTTTTAACATCTTGCATTGTGATCACAATTAACAATATTATTCTTTTCTGAGGCAGTGTTTAATGAGTTTAATGATCAAACTTTTGAGAGATCGATAATTAAGGTTTTGAAAATTATAAGCATCTTTTTAAAGACAATGAATCTAGGAGGTGCACATGATGTGTTTAAGAATGGATACAGACAGCAGTGCGGTGGCTGCAGGGTGAGGAGGGGTATGAATGGAGGAAGAAGAGGGTATAGGGGAGATAAATGGTTATGGGGGGAAATAAAAAATATATATTAAAAACGAGTACATGTTATAGAAATGTTTGATTTAAAAATGTTAAATAAACAAATCCTCAAGATAAATACGAATTTGTCCAGTCACTATATACCTGTACCTATTATTCAACTTTATAATAATATTTGTACAATAATCATAGTTCAAATGTGTCAACTAGAGACTTGCTTGTTCATTGCTTCAAGATCATCTGGACAACACAGCAGATTGAACCTTGACCAATCACACATAACTGTGAGATAGATGGATGGATGGACAGACAGATAGATAACAGATGGAAGATGAGGGACAGACATAGGTAATTCATTTATTGCCTCTAATAGGTGAAATACGGTATTATATGTCTTCTACATTCAAGCTAATTTACTACCATGGGAAAAAAGAACTTTGCTACTCACTGCTCGTTCATTAGAATACTGAGCTCAGAAAGATTATTTAATTAAGTACTTCAAAACAAATAGGTAGCTGAACCAGGCTTGAACCCACAACAAACCTCACTCCAGAACTTTGGAAAAGTCTGTGCTGCATTGCTGTGTTGTTTTTCAAGACCAAAAAATCAATTATTGTTGGGATCTGCTCACAACTCCTTACCCTGAACCCAGCTGCTCTTATCAAACAAGTGATAGGGCTGCAGACCCACCCAGGCCCCGCAACCCCCAATATGGTCTCAACATTAATCTTTAACCAGCTGAACCCGGCCGCCCCGGATGGGCTAATGACCCTGCTATCTTGAATGACCATGTAAGGGATGACATATTCAAATAAGAATCATCCTTGGGGAGAAACCACTACTGATTAGTCACCAAGAAGATGAATTAATGTGATGGTTGAATCTATTTGATTTAGGCTCTCCCTGCAGTAATATCTTAATGGATTCTCTAACTCAGGGCTTAAAAAGCATAACTGGAGGGTTGGTTGAGAGAAATTACTTCCCCCCAACTCACACACATATACACACAGTTATATAATGTGCACATGTACTAGTACAGTATATGTAAATCTATCCATGTATCCAGGTGCATGTAACTTACATGGTTACACACGAACTGAAACCCAAATACGCATATGCACTTGCATGCCTGCATTTGGCATTCAACAAGGAAGGACTTAGCTGGGACCATCCACCAGGTCACCTGCCTTGGACTCTCCAGCATGGGAACCTCAAGAAGCCAGACCCCCCCGCCACCGCACAGTATCAGGGCTCCCCAAAGACCATGGCCCAGAGGCAGGAGGTGGGAACTGCTGGTTTCGCTCTATCTCGCTGTTCGGAGGAGTCCCAGAGCTGCCTGCGTTCCAGGAGAGACCTCCGAACGTACATTCAGTGCCTGGGATCGGGAAGGGATGGGAGTGATGTTTGCAGAGGGACCGTTTTCACTGCCTCCAGGCGGTTAAGCTCCCCCTACACAGGTGTCTTCCACCTCAGTCCTGTTGAAGGACGGACGGCATGCTTCTTTGAAGGCGGGGGAGAGGGTCTGTCCTGAGCAGGATAGAATGTCCAGCAGTTTCTCCCGCCTCTATTCGCTCTACTCGCTCAATGCCAAAAGCAGCCCTCCTCATGACAATCAAAAATGTCTCCAAACAAATGTCCCCCGGGAGACAGAATCGCCCCCAGCTGAGAACCACGGCTCTAGGCCAGTGGTCGGCAAACTCATTAGTCAACAGAGCCAAATATCAACAGGACAACGACTGAAATTTGAGAGCCACATTTTTTAAACTTCTTCTAATGCCACTTCTTCAAAACAGACTCGCCCAGCCCTTGGTATTTTGTGGAAGAGCCACACTCAAGGGGTCAAAGAGCCACATGGGACTCGAGAGCCGTGGTTTGCTCTAGGGTAAGCACCAAACACGGAGACACAGCAGTACAGTATCACCGTAAACCCTCAGTAGAGCGTAAGGGAGGTACTATCATGATTTCCATTTTACAGAAGGGTAAACTGAGGCTTGAAGAGTGATTACCCACATTCACTCAGCAGGAAAACAAAACCCCAGGTCCTTCTGGCAGCAAAGCCTCCATTGTTTCTACCAAGCCCTTCATTTCTTCTCCTATTTCAAAACATTCCGAATCTGGCAAGACCCCAGTCACATACCAACTCTGCGGAGGCCCAGCTGACTCAGCGAGCCTTGCTCTTGGGCTGCTGTAGGCCACCTCCAGCCCAGGAGCCATCGAGCGGCTCAGAATTAGCAGGCCCTCTGCTCCCTGCCCTGCTGCTTGCTTAGAGAGGGAATCCGAGCCTCATTTAGACGGGGCCTGGTTCCGGGGCCCCATGCCAGGCCTCAGCCCGGGCACGCTGTGCTCACGCTCTCACCCGGTGTGCCATCTATTTCAGGCTCCGGCCTCGCTGCCGCTGCTGCAGGTGCCTCACAGATGCTGCGTGCCCGGCATTCGTCCGGGGTCAGAGATGCGGCTATTTCTGGTGCAGGGTTGTCCCGGCCGACCTTCTTTTCACAGTCTGCCCACTCGGCGCCATGATGACCTCTGCCTCCCCTCCCCCACACACTGCCTACCATTCTCGCCCACCCTGCCCCCCTCCTGAGTCATATAGAAAGGCTACTGATCTCTCTCTCTCTCTTCCTTTCTCTAAACCATGTCCTCAAGTGAGGATTAAAAAAGAAAGAGCAAAAGAATCTATGCACAAAGAAAACTTTTCCCCATAAACATCCTGGATTAAATACTGAATCAAGTATCAAGAAAGAAAAGCCAGGATGGAGTAACAGAAGCCAGAGTCCTACCTACGTCTCTGTAACTTCTTTCTTATAGGTGTCTACAAATGATTTCACAGTTTTGTCCCTCAGTTTTCTCACCAGTAAGATGAGAAAGTTGGAACAGATGATTCCTAATGTCCATTCCAATTGGAATGGCTCCATTCCCTTATGTTCTCCATGAGTTTTCATCACGGCGCACCAGCCTTCTGCTTCCTTAGAAATAGCTGCCAATCTCAGGGTTCCATAGGGCCATCCTCAACGAGATGGGGGAGCTGGCTAGCAACTTCCACAACCTGCAGACGTGCACTGATAAGCCCTGCTGTAACTTCATTGTGCTCAAGCCCAGATGTTGCTGATAAATATTAGCCAAGACAGGCCTAGAGGGAAAGGGATCACCATCTCTTGGGAGGAAGACCAACATGCACCTGGCAGTTAGGAAGTGAAGGGTAGGACAGAGCTGGGGATGCAACGAAAGGAGTGGACCATTCAACTTGGAGGCTTAGATCCAGGGAGGCTTCCAGGAGGAGGTCAACTTGTGGAGCTTCTCCAAGAAGAGCAAGCGTGAGGAGGACTCTCCAGCAGGAGAGGAGAGGACATTTCAGGCAGAGGGACTCTAAAGGCTCCGTGTCCTGGAGCCACCCCCATGCCCTGGGATGAGGAGACCGTGAACTATGGAGGAACGAGCAGGGAGGGAGCATGGGCAGCTGGGATACTCCCTGTCCGCAAAGGGAAGGGCAAGCCTTTAGGGGAAGCTTGAGAAGGGGGTGGGCTAATTTCAAAGATGAGCCACCACCTCTGAGCGGCATGGCTTGGAGAGCGTTGAAAGTGGAATGCAGGGCACGGATGGAAACCCATTAGGAGTTTGTGCGGACGAGTTGCACTTTATTCACTCAACAAATAGGAGTTTCGTCCCTCTCCTCGCTGCCAGACATCCGGCCGGACGGCTCAGTGAGTGGTGAGCGCACCTGCCATTGCCCAGCACGTGGGACTCCCGTTCAGGTGAGGAGGACGGTGTTAAACCACAGGCAGGATTCGTCACAGTGGAGAGAGGAGAAGTCCTCAGAAGGAGGAGTGGCCTCTGACAGTGCAACAGGCATGAGACCCAGCCTGAGAGCTGCTGCCAAGATGGGGGGTAGCTTCTCTTGCAGACCTTGTTAGTCATCATTTCAGAGGCGAAGCAAAGGCTCCCAGCTTGTGAGTGAGCAGCGGCAGCAAGCTCAGAAGACAAGGAGGCGGGTCCCAGTGAGACTCCTTACAAGGCCTGGTCCTGCCAGATAGGTGACTCGGGTTTCAAGAAAGCTTAGCAAGCCTTTCCCTCTCTCCCGCCCTTCCTTGCTCCCCACATTCCCCCCACCCCTCTCTCCAGACTCAACTGGTTTGCTGAGCAGTGAGGACAGAGCCAGCCCGAAGGGCACAGTGAGGTGGAGATGGAAGGAAGCTTGCAGCTCCTTGCATCAGAAAAGCAGAGTGCGCCGCTCTGGCAATGGGCCGCAGACACACAAGAAGCTTGCGTGCAAGGTGACTCAGCTCTGGCTTGCTCAGCAGCACTCCCCCCCCCACCCCATCAGCTCTGACAGAGACCAGGCAGCTTTAAGGAGACCTCCAGCTGCTTCCACAGCAAGCCACCGCCCCCCTGGGGCGCTGCTAGGCAGGCGGTGCTGGCCAGTGCTCCCACAGGGCATGAGCATAAGGCGGCTAGTTCAGGCAGGTCTTCGTGTCCTGGTTAAGTGTGACATGGGTCTCTGTCTCCTCAAAGGTGACCCTGGAAGCAGGTGCACACCTGGCTGACTCATTCTGCATGGCCTCCACATAACTAGAGGAAGATGGCCCCGAACTGAGGAGGGGAGGGGTCCACGTGCACCTCACATGCACCTCTGGTCAAGCACTAGTGCTCGTGGAAATGGCACAGCCTGGGCACCACCTGGATGAACTTGGAACTTCAGCAGCTGGGTGGCCAGACTTGTCTACACCTCAGTGCGAGCGAAATGGAGGGAGGAGATGGCAAGGACTGTCATTAGGGTTCTTGCCCTTCCCTTTACTTCATCATCTCATCTGGTTTTATCCTCATCACCACCCAGAAGGCTGTTTAGAAAGTGATCATAGTGCCTACATTATTTCTGAGAATCAATGAAATGATAGAGCCGAGTGCCTAGTACCACAAACCTAGGAGGTATGGTCTGTCGTGATTGCTATGACGTAATAGCCCCATTTTCTAGATGAGAAGCCTGACTCTAAGAATCCACTTGGCAGGCATTCTAATCCAGCTCTGCCTGGTTCCAAAGCCCCTATTCTTAATTGTCAGAACAGTTCCCCGCTTCACCCCCGTCTCTCCCTTCCTCCCCCGGGGGTTGGCTCAAACCCACTGGAAAAGTAAGAAAATTACAACTGAGTCAAATGTTTCTCGAACAAATAATTTCATGATAATTAAGCTTATTAATAAGCCATTAATAAATCAAAGTCATCCTATCTAATAAAAGAGTAATATGCAAATTGACCTTACATTTGATCAGGCCACAGTCACACCCATCAGCCAATCAGGAGCAAATAATGCAAATAAACCCCAACCAAGATGGCTGCACTCACTGAGAGCAGGAGGAAGGCTGGGTTTCCCTGGCAATGGAGGAAGCCAAGCTTTCCACCTGCTGTTGCCGGCCTAGGCCTCCACTCAATGCTACAAAGTTTTAATTATAGAAGATACATAATCCCAACAGAAATGGCAGCAGCCATGGAGCTGGAGAGAGCAGAGGCTAGGGTTGCCTGGGTGATGGAAGAAGCCATGCTTTGGAAGCCCTAGTGCCTAGGCCTCCACTCTAGGCTACAAAGTTTCAATTATAGAATTTAAACAGAAATTGCTGTTGCCATGGAGTGAGCAGAAGGCTTGGCTCAGCTCCAGGCTACAAAGTTTCAATTGTAGAACATAAATTAATCCCAGGGCCCAGGGCCTCTACTTGGGTTGCTGCAGGGCGTGGCCAGCCTGCAAACTACCACAGGCCCCTCGCCCAGGCTGCCCCATGCCCCAAGGGAACCCCCACCCTGATCCAGGACACCCTTCAGAGCAAACCAGCTGGCCCCCACCCATGCAACAGGCTTCTATCCTATCTAATAAAAGAGTAATGCACAGATTGACTGTCACTCCAACACACAAGAGGGCTGTCCCCATGTGGTCAGAGATCCTGCCCCTGTGCCCTTATGTGGACACAAGATGGTCACCACAAGATGGCCAGCAGGGGAGGGCTGTTGGGAGGTTCCAGGCCTGCAAGGAAGGGCAGTTGGGGATGATCAAACCTGCAGAGGAAGAGGAAGGCAGTTAGGGGTGACCAGGCCAGCAGAGGAGGGAAGTTGGGGGCAAACAGGCTGGCAGGGGAGCAGTTAGACATCAATTAGGCTGGCAAGGTAGTGGTTAGGGGGTGATCAGGCTGGCAGGCAGAAGCGGTTAGGGGCAATCAGGGAGGCAAGCAGGTGAGCAGTTTGGAGCCAGCAGTCCTGGATTGTGAGAAGGATGTCCGACTGCCCGTTTAGGCCTGATCCTACTGGGACATTCCTAGAGAGGTCCCAAATTGGAGAGTGTGCAGGCTGGGCTGAGGGACACCCCATGCCCCCACCGCCCTTCCCCCATGCACGAATTTCGTGCACTGAGCCTCTAGTGTATTAATAATGAAGAGTCCACAAATATTTACCAAGGGCTACTTATGTGCTGGTCACTGTACTGCTATGGGAGATCAAAGGCATTGGATAAGAAATCCGCCTGCTTACAGCTGATGCCTAGCAAACATGCAGAAAACACACCAGTAGTGGTAGGATAACTGATCATCATCGTCAGAATCAAATAACGCTCCAGCCCACATTGCTGTGTATTCCAGACGAGTAGGCAGCATTTGCATGCATCCTCCCTTCAGCATTTTATCTGTGATAGGAATCATTCCGTTTTAAAGAGGAGAGACCAGAGCTCAGAGACGTTATGTAATATGATAAAAAAAATTCTATGATTTGGAAGTCAGACAAAACAAAGAAGCAAACTCAGCTCTGTCTGACCCAAATGTATGCACCTAACCATTGAGCAACAGCCTACGTTGTTCTCCCTACCCAGCCTCTCTGCTTACAACTGTCACATCAAACTAATGCGACCGTGGCTTTCATAAAAGAGTAATTAGACCATTTAGTCCTAGGAGGGAAGAACAGCAAATAAAATTGCGTGAATTCCTTTTTGGCCTGCCCATTTCCTATCTCCGGGCAGACCAGTTCCAGGCCACGCTGTCTGGCTCACCTGCATGAGGAAAACACAAATCCTGCATAACACCGCCACATCCACACTGCGGGCCACACACCTTCACCCACACAGTGCGTTCAGGGCCCCTGTGACAGCTCCTTCCTTCCCAGAGGCATCTGCCACCACCCTGCCCCTTTAAACAGCCCTTCACCAAACATTAGCCCGAGTCTTCTTCTGAGGTCTATGTGAATGACGTTACTGAAGAATAAAATAATAACGCTATGTCTCTCATTCTCTCCTTCAAAGCTGCCCGAAGATATCCAAGCCAAACACGGATAGGCTTGAAGTCATGTAATCGGAGACAAGATTGAGGGCAAGAACTAAACTGTAGTTAAAAGAATGCTCCCTCCAAAGCACACCGAGAAGAGAATTCTCAACAGAAGCATCACACTCTTGCTGAGTGTCAGCAGAGGGAGGAACAGAATGTTTCACTGGATTCCAGGGATTTAGGGTGGTGACACTCCCAAGAGTACATCATCAAACACTCTCCCTGGCCACAGCTGCCTCCCAACTCCTCTCTCCCTCGCAATCTTACACACACTGTACTTCAATCACACAGAAATCCCTTTATTATCCAACACACCACAGTGCTCTATCCCATCCACAAGCCACTTCAAGGTCAAGGTCCAGCTAGCATTCACCTTATTGGTGAAGCCTCCCTGATCATCTAGGCTGGGAGGCTCAAGGTCTTCTCTCATTGTGCCCTGCTTCTCTCAGCTGTGGTCATTGTCTCCGTGTTGTGTCTTGAAATACCTTCCTCTCTCACTTAATTGACAGTCTTAGAGTGGCCTTTAGCTAGAACCTCTTTGTTGTTTTATTTACTGATAAGACAAAAAAGAAAAACATTGCATTCTAGTAGGGAGACCATCAGAAAATGCAAAAGCAAACACATTAACAAGTAAAATATTACAGAGTATGATAAATGGGCCATATAATAGAGAATCAAGGAAAATGACAACCCACTTAGCATGGACAATCAGGAAAAAACTCTGAGGAAGCAGCATTTAAGCTGAGATAAAGAAAAAGATCTAGGCCCACAATGAACTAGTCCAAGAACAATTGGTAGAAGGCCTTACCAGTGCAAAAATCTTTTTTTAAATATATATTTTATTGATTTTTTTTTTCAGAGAGAAAGGGAGAGGGATACAGAGTTAGAAACATCGATGAGAGAGAAACATCGATCAGCTGCCTCCTGCACACCCATTACTGGGGATGTGCTCGTAACCAAGGTACATGCCCTTGACTGGAATCGAACCTGGGACCCTTGAGTCTACAGGCTGACACTCTATCCACTGAGCTAGACCAGTTAGGGTCAATGAAGAAATCCTAAGGCAAGATCTGGGTGAGTGGGGGAACTGGGAAACCAGGACGATGGGAAACGGTGAGAAACAGGGACGCTAGGTAGGTACAGAAGAGACTCAAGGCCAGGGCAGGTCAGGCTGGACCTTGTAGGCGACACTAAAGAGTCTTATTCTAAATGTAACAGGACTCCATTAAAAGCTATTTAGTGGGGCAGTGACATTTTATTTACATTTTTTAAAAGGCCATTCTGACTTCTGTAAGGGAAGAAAATGGATTGAGGTCTCCGAGCAACAAGATTAGAAGTAGAAAAGCCATTGCAGGGGGAGGAGGAAGAGGGTCATGTTCCACTACCAACTACAGTGTCTGATACGGTGCAGGTGTCCAATACAAGAGAATGAATGAATGAATGAGCGGGTGGGTGAATGAGTATCTGAATGGGTTAGATTACACTGGGGCTTACAGAAAACCTGTGGCCACCCAATGCTTTCCCAGCTGGAGTGATGATGTCTCCCCCTCTTCCTGAGCAGCATTCGACTTATTATGAAACGCTTTCTAAGAGCACATTCTGGAAATGCCTCATCACTGGCCCAGATTTCTGATGTCCCAGGCTTGCAAAAAACACCTTCTCTTTGTGGTAATATGTGATCGTGCCTGACATCATTTCTTGCCACTGTTCTTCATCCCTGTGTACAGGAAACAGCCTTTTGTTCCCGGGGGGTTCGGGGGGAGCTGGTTCTGTCTAACCAGACAGAGAAGGCAAAAGAAGGGGGCGGATTATGATGGGGACTTTCATCCCCTTTTCAGGAAGTCTTGACTTTAAACCTGAAACCTCGGCATCCCCAGGGGAGGCAGGAGGGCGGGCTCTTGGCACAGCGACTTCCTAAGCAGCACTGGTCCCCGCTTCTCATCAGCACTCTCCTGCCTCATTCGCTAAAGGGCTCTGAAGTCCTGACCGGAGTTTGGGAGTAAAGTGGTGTGGCAGGCTCCGTTCCCAGGGTGCTCCGGAAAGGAGACCAGGGCTGCTGAACATGAGCCACGCTGGACACCTGCCTAAAACAACAGGAATCAGCTGCTCCCCGACAGTGGAGTCTGCTAGCAGCTGGGAAATTCTTCAAGGGGAACGGGCAGAGGGGAAGAAGGTGTGGAGCATTCCGTATGGACAGGACTCTAGCAGAGACTTTCCCCTAATGTCTTCCAGCCCCTGGAAGAACCATGCAAAGGGACGTTGAAGTAACTCTCCAATAAACATACCCGTAGATATGTAAAATCAATAAAATTAAATGAATGTTTGAGCCTGAAGAAAATGTAATGGTCATCAAACAGTCCTGTTTCACATGAGCAAGTTGGCACACAAAGGCATGGACTAACTACCAAAATTTGCCAAGCTAGTCAAGGACACAGCAGAAAGATGTCCCAGGAAATCAAACTCCACTTGCCCAGCTCTTTCCTGATCACCTGCCCGTTGTTCCTCGGGAAGTCCTGTAGGTGGTCATTAAAGACGCTTTATTCTCGGACATCCTCTGACACTCCCCAGAGCTGTGACCTTCCTCCCAGGTCTTTACAGGAAATACACGGGAGTAACATCACTTGCCTCACAGACACAAGTGAGACAATGACTATAATGCCTGTGCCTATGTGATCACCAAACATTTTACTTTCTGCTGGAGGTTGGGATGACTATGTTTTCCAGCTCCTTTGCGCTGGGTGGGGCCATGTGACTAGTTTTGGCCAATGGAGTGGAGACAGGATAGAATGCTCCAGGAGGTTTCCCACTTCCTTCCACAAAGACTGCTCACTGAAGACGGCCTCACCAAGCAAAGGAGCCAATGTCACAGAACAACAAGGACTCACTGAAATAGAGATCAAACTGATGAAGCCAGAGGTTAGGGGAGCAGGGAGGCAGGTGAAAAAGGTGGAGGGAATTAGAGTCAATAATGTAATATTATAACTTTGCACAGTGATTGATGGTTACCAGACTTAGTGAGACGATCACATGGTAAGGTACATAAATATCAAGTCACTACATTGTATACCTAAAACTGATCTATTGCATACTAATTAAAGTTAAATTAAAAAATAATGACGACAACATCAGGAGGCTAGATCCTGAATCACTGCAGGAAGGAGAGTAACCTAACCCATGACATCCACCTTGAATTCTACGGCTGAGAAGAGAACACCTTTTGGTTAAGCCATAATTCAGGGGATGGTTTATTGTAGAAGCTACAGTTATTTAATATAATTAGCACTTGTTAAATAATAGTTATAAATGGCATACGTTTGCCTTATTCAGGGTCTACACAAGCTACCGATTCTTATAAGCAGTGCTTTATTCCACAAAACTGAACACTGACAACTAACATCAACTCTGGCGAGAGGCACCATCAGATTCTAAATGCTATACGTATATAGTATTTTAATTGGACAAAATCCTTGTAATTGCGAGAGTTTTCATTTTTTGTTGACTTTTAGAAAGAGAGGAAGGGAGAAGGAAAGAGAGAGGGAAACATAAAGTGAGAGCAGAACTCTGATCAGCTGCTTCCTACGTGCTCCCTACCAGGGAAGGAGCTCACTCCCTGGGCATGTGCCAGGACCGTGGATTAAACAGGCTACCTTTCCGGGGACAGGATAATCCCAACCAACTGAGCCACAGTTGCCAGGGCGTGGATTTTCCTTTTTTAAGCATTCATTTGGTAAGTGACTGCTAAGCTCCATGCATTGTCCTAATTACGATCACGAGTTGTCTTACCCTATCCTCACCATAGCCCTGTGCGATTGTAAGATAACTATTATTCCAACCATGTCCATGCCCCACCGCAGATCTCTTGCCTTCTCTTCCTGTCAAGAATATTCTTGCTGTAGACATCTGCCTGGCTCACACCCCAGCTTTGTTCAAATCCCTGGCACTCTGTCTAAAACACTGTCCCTTTGCCATCCACATCACCAACCTCCATTCTCCTCTATCTCATGTGCACAGATTTTGCTATTCATTCTTGGCGCTGTTCAACCCTGGCAGACCAGAGCCCCATAGTTTCTGGTGGAAAGGGTGCTCCTTAACTGATGCCCCATTGGGTTCTCATTGTCCCTCAAAAGTTATTATTTCAAGAGTAGGAGAGATGAAAGTCTGAGGCTATTTAAAAAACACAATATGTTGAGGGTTGCCTAAGCAACTTTCTTTTTTTTTAACAAGATGAGAAAAGGATGTGCCTTCAGGAAAGTATGAATGAATGTGCTCCTGTGTATTTTTAGGCCATTCTTTAGAGATCTTACTCCTTCTTTTAATATGTCCGAGTTAAAAGGTCATGATGACCCTTGCTAAAATCAAGAGCTTTTGTCAATTATGTTATTGTTGGATCCTGGCACTGACATCAAACACCAGTGTCCCTGCTGAATAAGGACACAAAAACCTGGCGATGGTTTTTCTGGAGAACGACCCGTCTTTGGGGTGGGCGGAGAACAACGAGCGAGGATTTCCTGAATGCGCCTCTGAAGAGAAGCAGGCCCTCCCTCGGTCCCCATGGAAGCATCCTTTGGGAGTGGGCCTGGAGACGGATGAAGTGCGTTTTGTGTAAAATGCAAATTCACATTTTCTGGAAACTGGAGGTTCATTCATCTAAATCATTGCTGTTATAGTCTATGACGGCTTCTGAAAATTGCCAGGGCAGGTTTTTCATTTGATCTTTCAACATTATTGGAGGTCATATAAACAGGATTAGATGAAGTCTTTCACTGTCGATTAGTGTAATTCTAAATCAACATTCTGTCAGCGAGGTGCAGATTTTACAGCGTAAGGAAGAAGGAAGAGCTCCTGCCCCTCAAATGGATTTCCTTGGCTTTTGGTTAATTCTTAATTAAAAACAGAGGAGGGGGGAGGTAGAATAAGGGAAAGAGGAGAGGAGAGGAAGGAAAAGAGCTACTAAATTTAAGATTTTTTGGAAAATTAATCCATTTTTTAGTCTCACCTTAAAAAAACAATGACAGTTGTAGAAAGGTTAAAAAATGCATTTTCTATGAAAATTGGATGCCTACATGGTGTTCAAGTTTTATATTCTAAAATATGACTCTGAACTCAACATGTAGGAGACTTATTTTTAGCTGAGACCTAACACAGGGCACTCGTTACCTCCCTCCCCCCCCCCCCCCGGTGGAAATGAAAAAAACAGACCAAATTTCATTTATTCCTACTATTCAGTGTAATTTGCTTGACTTACACGTCTCCTCAAGGATTTCAGAGCACTTCTGGGACAATACTTTCCAGCATCTCCATTAATAGAAGAAAGAACCCGTTTTATCTGAAAATCTTTACAGACACCGGATTAAATTTTTACCTCCTTCTTTATAGCTTCACAGAAAACCTCCCAGGGGTGGATGAGAAAAGTTTTAATATCAAGTAAACTATCTCACTTATCTCCACAATATCCTTGTAAAAAATGCTAATAAAGTGGGGAAGAATCAATGCATGAAATAGAATAATCGAATGAAGAGGTGTTTTTCAGATCCAGCAATCCATGGGACTGGCTTATTTCAGGCACTCAATGCTTCGCACTCCAAGATAGATTCAACCGCTAGCATTAGACCTACTGACGTGGAATCCCAGGCCGCCTCTTACTCTCTGTGACCTCTCTGTCCTCCTCCATAAGTCAGGGGAAAATGTATTGTCCACCCCGGAGTTCTGATGAGAACTAACTGACAGAACGTATGACAATGACCAGCGCAGTGTCTGTTCTGCTATCTCCATCATTGTCATCTTCATCTACTACAGTGGTTCTCAACCTTTCTAATGCCACGACCCTTTAATACAGTTCCTCACGTTGTGGTGAACTCCAGCCATAACATTATTTTTGTTGCTACTCCATAATTATCTGTGTTTTCTGATAGTCTTAGGCTCTACAGCAGCAGTTCTCAATGTGTGGGTTGCGACCCACACGTTGAGAACCGCTAGCAGAGTCGCCTAAGACCATCAGAAAACATAGATATTTACATGACGATTCATAACAGTAGCAAAATTACAGTTATGAAGTAGCAACGAAAATAATTTTATGATTGGGGGTCACCACAACATGAGGAACTGTATTAAAAGGTCGTGGCATTAGAAAGGTTGAGAACAACTGATCTACTACAATAGCTTCAAAATTAATCCGTGGTCCAATTTTGCCTCCTTTAAATCCATTCTCAATAGTGAAGCCAGAGTAAACTTCCTAGAATATCAAGTTGATTAAATCACTCCATGCATAAAATCCTTTAGTGTCTGCATTGTCTATAGAATAGTCTCCATGATCCCTCGAGAGCCAGATAGACCATGCTTTCAAAGTCAAGCTCTTGCCTTCACTCTAGTATCTTCTCCCGTCACTTTTCTCTCCCCTCACTTCCTGTCCCTGCTGTGAACTTCCAGCCACACAGAACATCTGATAATCCTGAAAACTCCTTCCAATTAATTTCACCCTTCTTACTTTCCACTGCCTAGAATTTTCTTTCCATTCTTATCCTTAAAAGGTTGGGTCAGAAAATTGTTTTGTTTTGTTTTTTTCCTTAATGCAAGAAACCCCAGACTGAAGAAGGGAAAATACACAGAGAAGGGAGTGTAATCTGCTCCAGTGACGATGAAAGGGAAGCAGGTGCTAATTTGCTCACCAAAGAGAGGATTCATTAGGGACTCATCAGTCCTGCTGCTGTGCACATCCCTGCTGTGGCCTATTTGCTCACACTGTTAATGTAGTCATAATCTCTGCTGTCCAAAGTCTGCTTGGCCAGTGTACAATCCATCTTAAAAAGCATCTGCAGCACACACTGAACAACGCTTTAAAAATATGGGCAAATGATAAGCATATGACTCTGCCTAAGTAGCTATGTGGCCGCAATTAGAGTTGAATTTCTCCTAGTGTCCTGCTAAATTGTATTTATGCACATAGGTAATGAGATAGCTCCTTCTCAATTAGCTTCAGTGAGTAAGTAAAGGAACAAAACTGAGAGTCTACATGTACTGACAATTTCTGTTTGGGATTATGGTGAGTTTGGGGGGACTATAGGTGGTCATCATAGGACTCATGAATACCTACACCCCGCCAAGACTCAGACACTCCTTCTTATGAAGTCCCAAGTACACCAGAGAAGTTGGCAAGTAAGTACCACTTTATTATAATTAGGTGGGCTTTCGCCTGAGACTACAATGGCAAGCTCTTTGGTTAGTTGGGCAGGAGACATGTCTTAGACCAGACAGTCAACAAAAGCCTAAGGAGCTTTGCCTATCCTTCAAGCCCAGGCGCCAATATATGCTTCTCTGAGTAACCCCAAGTGCAAGGAGATTCAGGAGATGAACACACTAACTAGACCCGTGGTCAGCAAACTGTGGCTCATGAGCCACATGAGGCTCTTTGGCCCCTTGAGTGTGGCTCTTCCACAAAATACCACGGCCTGGGTGAGTCTATTTTGAAGGAGTGGCATTAGAAGAAGTTTAAATTTAAAAAATTTGGCTCTCAAAATAAATTTCAATCGTTATACTGTTGATATTTGGCTCTATTAACTAATGAGTTTGCCGACCACTGTACTAGACCATATTTTTGAGAAGAGTAAGGGAAAGATAACATGAGAGGCTTCCCTTAATGTAGAACTGCTGTCTCCCTTAGATTACTTCTTTTTTCTATATAACAAATATCATTATCTTTAATAGTATTAGACATTAAGAAAAAGCAATAACATTTATTATACATAATATTGGCTCTGTACAGATTTTGGTAGAGTAAAATTGTTCAGCCCAAATCTATCCCATGTTATTAACTTATTTCACTCCATCTGTCACTGATTTTAAGATACATAAATATTTAGTGTCCAACTACATAGAAAAAAAAAAACACTGTCAATTCAATTAGAGCACAATGCTTCCTAATCACTTAGAATTTCCCAGGCAATATCACTTTCTCGGCCATGAAGACCATCCCATTCACCACTTCCTAGTATATTGTTCTTGGGCTTTTCTCCCAAGGATGCTGACATCATTCTGCAAGTTGTGATATTGGTGCATTCATGAACTTATCAAATGGAAATCAGCGGAACGTTTCAGAAAACCAGGAAATGTTTAAAACTCACGCACACTCCCGTGGTGCTGACAAAGCACGTAGCTCCCTGGAAAGGCTGATGTGAACAGCGACACCCAGTTCACTCAGGAGTGGCAAGAACAGCTCCTTCACATAGATTACTTCCTCGGTGTTTAACAAAGATAAGACACACAAAGAGATCACAGTTCGGTAGGCAACCTTGCCAACTAGTGTCTCAGAATCTCACTTTCCCTGTAGTCTACAACTTATTTTTGTGATATGACCTTCTGGGCCAACACTCTGGCCCTGAAGTCATGGAGCAAGTCAGTTCTGGACTTAAACTCAGACTTTTCATCTTTCAAGTGCTTTACCAGGCATGATGCATCTGTGGTTCTTTCCAGCTCTGATGTCATGTAATGTGACTGGAAGTAAATATTATCTTCTATAGAGCAAAAGGATTAGCAAAGCCCACTATTTTCCCAATAGCGAAATGAATTCCTCTTGGGTCAGATTTTATTTTCATAGTCTTCACACTTCTGACCATAGGCAACTCTTATAGGAGACTGAATGAGAGAAGGTGAATGACTCCATATACTTCTATCCCCACGCCCAAGTTAAAGCTCTAATACTTTTACTTCAGAAAAGCCAGAGTGTAAAAAAAAAAAATTAGGAAATTTAGCCAATATGCTCTTGAGATAATTCAAAATAGTCAAAAATAAGGAATAAAAATGTCCCATATGAACATAATGGGATAATCAGTATTTTTTTTTCACTTCTCTTCCAAGAAATCATATTTTGAAAGCATTAAGAACAACTTTCAAATATTGGGATCCATAAAAATCAAAATTTTTATCAATTTGGATTCTCGAAATCTAAAATACACATAAAAGGCTACCCAAACTGAGACTGGAAAAGGGGCCTGGGAGGGAGAAATGAGAAGAAGCACAATGATTGGCAAGAGGGTGAGACACTGAGATCTCAGGAAGCATGAGCAAAGACACACTTTCCTAAATATGAGGTCTGTGATCTAAGTGCAAAAGCTATCACCCTTCTTTGCAACAGGGAAGAGCACTGAGTGGGCTGGTTGCCCGAGAAGCAGAGAAAACTCCTCTGATAAAGAATCACGCAGATCAGCAATGTTTGACAGGGTCGCCCTGACAACAAACAAGTAAAGAGATTCCTGGGCGTGGGACCACGGAGGCTATTCTTCAACCCATAGGAATCTGAACATGGGTGATCTCCAAACCCATTTCACTGAGAGGTGAGGAGGAGCGCAGGAACATGAAAATTCATGCGAAGATACGATTGAAAAATAAGGAAAAGAGAAATAAAATGCGCCATGAGATGCAGATTTCTTACCAGGAGAACATTGTGAGCAAGAATGCCAAACATATTAATAAAGCACTTGCTGCTGTGAAAGAAGATGTAACAAGACCACAGGCCAAACTCAGTGTCAACAGGTATGGATGCCGAAGTGCACGAATGCCTGCAGTATCCAGAATGGCCATGGAAGGCAAGAAAGACTGGGAATTCACGGTGTTGTTGGCTCAGCCCAGGGATCCTTAAAGCACGGAGCTGTGTGGAGGTAGATACAAAAAGGAGAACCCCTCAGACACACCTTCTTCATGCCAACTGAGTGCCTGCTGGGGCATGGCACCCATCTCACAACAGGCACAAGAAGCCAGAAAGAGGTTCTGGAAACAAAGAAAGCACTTACCTGCATTGAAGTAAGAGACATTTGTGTTTTCTGTCTGCATCAGTCACCCAAACACTCAAAATCGGAGACAACCTCTTTCCCGCTCTGCCCTAACATGCATGTTGTTTGTGTAGCTCTGTGATGACACAATTTTCCATGATATATAGGCAAACATTTAAAAAAAAAAACATGAATAATATGCAAAATGGGCCAAAAAAATGAGAAGGTGAGAAAATGGCTGTGATTTGGAAGTCTGTGACTCAATTCAATGCACTTATTTTATAGACCGTGAAATGAAGGAGAGACTGTGACTCCTGCAAGGTCACATAGCTAGTTAGTAGTGATGCTAAGAATAGAACACAGAGCTCCCATCTCTCAGCTCACTGCAGGATCTTACCAAGCTGATCAGAGGAGCAGACAGCAGACTAGTAATCATGGGACAGGAGGCTGTGGACATATTTATGCTCACAGCTTCTTGTACCATCTCCAAGAACAAATGGTTGCACATAGAGCAAACAGAACGCCATGAACCAGAGCTCTGGTGCACTCATTCCATGGTGTTATGACAATAATTTACAATGCCTTTGCAATTACTGTGGAATTATGGCCCGCCCAGCCCCTAATAGAGCTGTGTGCATGCTCTCGAGAAAGACAAATGTGCTGGCACCTCTAGCTGCAGAAATAAGATTAAATGGCTCCCAAACCCAATCCTGCCATTGATTTTTGTCGCCCTCCCATTAGCATGATACTACACATAACATCCCTCCATCATTCCTCAGAGGTGAAGACACAGTTTTAGAGTGTAAATAATTAGACCCTCAAAATCCAAGGTGACAAATCTTCCACACCTCCAACTTGCCGTGAGTCAGGACACATAAATCAGAGCCGTTTTTGAGGATGTGTTCATGAGGAGGGGATGTGTGTCTGGAAGGAAACTGCCTTGTGTTTCTTTTTCTCCCCCTTTTCTCCTTCGGCCTCCCTGTGCATCCGTGGCTTTGGATGTGAGTCCGTTAGGACATTTTGTAGAAAAGACCGAGGGTGTTCTTACACCAAAACAATTAGACTAAACAGGGGCAGTCCCTGGCAAGCAAGGGTGCAGGTTCCTCCTCCTTGGGAGGCAGAATGCCTTCCATCACGAGTGTTTTCTCTGCTTTGATTTCTCATTGCGTGCTTTTCTGGGTGTTGCTCAATATTGCCAAAGAGATCATGCGATAAGAGGTCATACATTTAATAGCTACAGTGGTCCCTTTTGTCTGAGTGCCTACTTTTTAACCCTAAATGTCTAGCGTAATGATTAAGAATGCTGGATTACTGATAACACTCCATTAGGTAGATCAGCCACACCGTGCCCCAGTCCTTACTGAAGAACATAAAGCACCAGGACAAGGCAGCATTCAGGGAGGGGAGCTGTTTCTTATAGGATGTATTAGTAATGGGACGTTCACCGGATCTGACACAATTAAGGAATTGGGAGTTTAAAAGTAAAATGAGCGGTCCAGAGATGGGGGACATTGACGACACCTTGCCCTGCTAGCAGTCGGCAGCTGTGCATGTCCACAAGTGGCCCAGGACCAAACCAGAGAGGATGGATCTTGCATTGCCATGATGTGTCCACCATCTGGACACCATTGCTGACATGTACACATAAAGAACTATTTGACACTGAAACTGGGACTCAGAACAGTTGGACATTGAAACTGACACTCAAACATTTTTTGTTCTCATACATTTATTTCTAGTATGCAGAGGCAAGATGTTTTTGAAGAAAAGAAACAGGGGAGAGTGATTGATATAGAGGCAGGGAGGCATTGAACAGGCTGTCAAGCTACAGGGGGAAGGCTGGGGTGGATGGGAGGCAGATGCTGGGGGAGATCAACCAAAGGACTTGTATGCATGCACATGAGCATAACCAATGAATGAAAGACACTGGGGCAGGGGAGGGGGGCAGGTGGGGACATGTGCTGGGGGGTAAGGGAGGCTGGGGGGAGGATATTGGGGTGGAAAAAGGAAAACTTATGTACTACTATTAAATACTGCAAAAAAATCAATAAAAATATATTAAATTGAAAAAAAGAATATTATTCAGTAATAAAAAAAGGAATGAAATCTTGAAAAAAAAGTAAAATGAGAACGTTCCTTCTTTTCATAATTTTGGATTCTAATGAAGGAAATAAACACAAACAGTTATAGGCTACCGGGAACAGTTGGAAAAATGTACAAGATTCGGTGGGAGTGTATAAGGAGGACACAAGCCACCATGTCCTCATAACGTGCATCAAAACCTGGTATCTTCCCGGTGTGTGTTGTGGTCTGTGTTCCCGCTCTGAGTGTAAGCTTCGAGAGATCTCCCCTCCTGTTACAGCTATTTCCCTTCTTTCTGCCCCATAGAGGTGTTCCGTGAGTGAGTGAGTGAGTGAGTATCAGAGAAAATAAAAAGTGTTCTATTTCGCCAAGCTGCAGGGCTCAGTGGTTGCGCACTGACTTATGAACCAGGAGGTCATAGTTCAATTCCCGGTCAGAGGTCAGAGCACATGCCCAGGTGTGAGGCATGCAGGAGGCAGCCAAGGAATTATTCTCTCTCATCATTGATGTTTCTCTCTCTCTCCCTCTCTCCCTTCCTCTCTGAAATCAATAAAAATATTCTTAAAAACACTCTTTTTTGCCCAGCTTGCAAACTGCAGAACTATTGTGATCCCTCCAGATCTTGAAAGTGATCGGCTCAGGTAATCATATCACACAAAAACACTGAAACTAGGCAAAGATTCAAAAAAACAGCTCATGGAAAGGGGGTGAATGAGCAAATATCAACCCACAAGCAAAATAAAGGTGGGTGGGGTTGGCCATTAACAAGCTAAGGGCAGTTCTTCTGGAAAAAACGGCATGTCAGAGACGATTTGTCCAACTTGATACACCCAGTAAAAGGCCATTGAAGTGTTTCATTTCAACTCCCCTCTGGCCCCAGGCCTGAATGCTTCCCACCACACTCGCAGCTGAAATGGGACAGAGGATCCGAGAAAACGCCTGGATAAACTGAGTGAGAGGCTTCGAGCACAAAGGAAGGACGAAACAAGGTGAAAAGACAGAAGATACAAATGCATATCGACTCACTTTGAGAAGAAGAAAAAAGAGATTTCTGCAACAGAGAAAAATTGCTGCGTGTTCATCAATGCATCCTCAAAATGCATGCAGGCAGACCGGGGGCCTGAGCTTTGTACATGTACTAGTTTACCTTCCTTTTTTTTTTTCTTTTTCTTTTTTCTTCACATTTGCTTATTATCTAGGAATCGCACCAGGGGTTTGGGAAACTGGCTGGCGAATCAGGAAAGAATTCTTGGAGGAATTCTCAAAATTCCCTGTTCTGAACCCAGCTCGCTCGGCTGCCCCAGAAAGCTGAGGCAGGAACATCCTTTCCTCGGGGGCTTTGATTTCTGCTGGTGTCAAGGAAGGAATGGGGAGTCAGTTGGCTCGAAGGCTCCTTCGAACCCGGAACTACCTCTGTTTCCAGGGCTCTGGAGAAAAACAGGGCGACCTGGTTCTGGTTCCAATGGTTTTAGTTTGGACTCATCCCTTTCGTCTCTCGCTTTTATTTGCTGCTCTTGTAAGTCGGGATAAAATGCAGAGCGTGTGCATAAAGCTTTGGAGTCTGAAGAGCTCCTTTATTAGCTTGTTTTAAGGCAATACAATCATCTGGCAGCTCTATCTTATGCTTCCTCTGCAGATCAAACGAGGTCATGAATATGTAAGTCCTCTGGTAATTACCCATTGCAGCAATAAAAAGAAGAATCAGCCGTTTTCTGCCTAATACTATTTTTACATAGGCCTGGTGGTGTGTTTTCAAGAGAGGCTAAAAGCCTTTTCCTAGGAGACAGATAAGACAGAAGTAGAGGCAGCCTGGCTGGTGTTGCTCAGTGGTTAAGCATTGATGTATGAACCAGGAGGTCACGGGTTGGATGCCCAGTCAGAGCACATGCCCAGGTAGCAGGCTTGATCCCCAGCTGGGGCATGCAGGAGGCAGCTGGTCAATGATTCTCTCTCATCATTGATGTTCCTCTCTCTCTTTCCCTCTCCCTTCCTCTCTGAAATCGATAAACACATATTTTTTTTAAAAGTAGAGGAAAAACTCTGTCAATATTTAAAATCATTCTATAGTAAACTCTGCAGTTGACTAAGAATAAAATAAGATGAAATGAAGTGAAATAAAATAAAATAATAAAACAGAAGACATGGTTTCTCTTAGGTGGTTGAGAAGAGAAATTTGAACCCAGAAAACTAACAAGAAGCAATGTGATAAAGATGTGTATGTAATAGAGAGAGGGGACTGGGTGCCTCAGTTTCCTCATCTGTACTATGGGGAGCTAAGCTTGGTGGGGAGGGGGTAGAGGCCAGGTTACCAACTCTAGTGCCTGCCCAGCAGCCACCTGCTGTCAGGAATGGGGAGCACAGGGGTGAGGCCAGCTGGCCAATTGTGGTGCCTGTGCCCTTTGTGACAGAGGCAGCCCCTACTCAGTTCAACTGATGTTTGCTGTGCAAAACTTACTTAGAATATAGGCCATTTGTTGTAAAAGATGCCAGAAAGCTGTATTATGTTTAAAAACAAACATATTTAACTAGAGGCCCGGTGCACGACATTTGTGCACTGGGGGTGGGGGAGGGTCCCTCAGTGTGGCCTGCACCCTCTTGCAGTCTGGGACCCCTTGGGGGATGTCCAACTGTTGGCTTAAGAGCAGGCCTAAGCTGGCAGTTGGACATCCCCTGAGGGGTCCTCAGAGCTGCTGCAGAGGTGGGAAAGGCTCCCGCCACCGCTGTTGTACTCGCTAGCCATAAGCCTGGCTTCTGGCTGAAGGGTGCTCTCCTTCTGGGAGTGCACTAACCACCAGGGGGCAGCTCCTGTGCTGAGTGTCTACCGCCTGGTGGTCAGTGTGCATCATAGTGACCAGTCATTCCACTGTTCAATTTGCATATTAGGGTTTTATTTTATAGGACTAGGGGCCCGGTGCATGAAATTTGTGCACTGGGGGTGGGTGATCCCTCAGCCCAACCTGCCCCCTCACACATACTGAGAGCCCTCGGGGGATGTCCTACTGACCCCTCACCCCTGGCTGAAGTTTTAGGCCTTGGGCACCCAGCCATCATCCTGCAATGGGGCTGCTGGCTGGCTCTGCCCCAGCCGCCTTGGCCCCACCCACCCGGCCCTGGCCCTAGCCCCAGGGGCAACTGCCCAGCCCCGGGGACACTCCACACTTGGCGGCCGTGGCAGCCCAGTGGCCTCCCGTGGGCCCTCGCTCCCTCCCGCACACCGTCTCCCCCTCCTGCACGCTGCCACCTCTGCTCCTGATTAGCTGGTGGGCGTGGCTTGTGGACCTAGTGGTCAATATGCATATTACTCTTTTATTAGATAGGATAATGATAATAATTTTTTAAAAACCTCCCGATTTTTTAAATGCTGGGAACTGAGTTTTAAAAATAAAATAACTCTGGGAGATTAAAAAATATCAGGCCCAGTGTACACATTTGGCAGTTTTCCATCTTTGCACTAGAGGCTCTCTAACTCCTGCTCTGACATTCTAAGATGCTGGGAGATGCACGGAGCACAAGTGCTTCCTGAAAACAGATCAGTAGGACATGGGGTGCCACTGAGCAGCGATAATTACAGCGGTAACATTATCGTCTTACACACGCGTGGCAAATGGCCGCTTGCAAACCACGTCGGTACCATGCTGTCTTGTAACTCTCATAGCAACCCCAGGTGCTAAGCCCGACACCAGGGAGCCTGAGAGCAGAGGAAGGTTAGAGGATTGGCCTACGCTCCCCCAGCGGGGAGCGGGGACATGCACAGTCAGGAGTGAAGGGAAGTGTAAGATGGTGTGATTTCGTATCGTCCTACAAGGATTAGAAAGATAGAGCATTTTCTCTGCTGCTACATGGGCATCCTTTGGACAAGGGGCCCACTGGCAGGAAGGATGATGTGTGAGAGCCACTGCTGGCTGGCTGACAGGTGGGTGGGAAGTGGGCCACACAGCTTCCCCCCTCCTACCCCCTCCCCCTGGCGCTGCTCACCTGGAGCTCCCAGGCCTAGCGAGGAGCCTTAGTGGGGTGACAGCCTGATTCTCAGGAGAACCTGGAGAGGTCAGTGGCCGTGCTGGGGAAACCGGGTTTTGAGGGACTCACTGGCATGAGTTTTCAACCAATGATGGAAAACTCTAGTCACTGTGCTGCGCTGGAGATCAATTATTCAGCTGGTGGAGGAGTGAGAATCCGGGAGGAGCAGCCAGATTTGGGGAGAGGAGAGTGGGCATGTGAGAGGCTCAGGCCAGCAGTCATTTACCGAACAGCATGCACATGGCTCACATCTGAGCAAGAGACATTAAGAGCGATGAGTATCCTAGGCCAGTGGTCAGGAAACTCATTAGTCAACAGAGCCAAATATCAACAGTACAATGATTGAAATTTGTTTCGAGAGCCAAATTTTTTAAACTTAAACTTCTTTTAATGCCACTTTTTCAAAATAGACTTGCCCAGGCGAGTGGAAGGGCCACACTCAAGGGGCCCAAGAGCCACAGTGTGCCGACCACTGTCCTAGGGAGGATAAAATTTCTGGAGTGCAGTAGCCCTGGATGTACTGAGTCTCCCGTGCCTCAGTCTGCCATCTCACTCACTTTCTGCGCTCTCTCTTTCTCTCTCTCTCTCTCTTTTTCTCGCCTTTTCTCGAACAGGTTCATTTCCTTTCCCTTCAGCTGGTTCACAGGTCACTGCGCAGTAAGGATGCAGGCTCTCTCTGCCATTCTGTTTCCTTTCCTTTTCATGCAATCCTGTAATAATTTCTCCTTTTCATCCAACCCTGTAATAATTTCTCCTTATCTGGCAAGTTCAGGGCCAGCCAATGTGCAGCTGTGGGCGCTGGGTGGAAGCCACTTGCCTAAATTCCTAAGAATGTCTTTAATCCTGAGTATTAGCCAGGTCCATACACATGGCCGAGGTGGTGACCGTCCTTTCTGTATGGGCAGTGACATCCAATACATCTTGCAACTTATGGATGAAGGAGACAGTGAGTTGTCTGGCTGCACGGATCTGAGAGCCCGCACTCACATGCATGAGTGTGTTTTAATGGAGTCTTCTTGAAAGGAAATATCTCATTGTCTGTCTCCTTAGAAACAGTCCCATCAGATGATACCAAGTACCATTCTGCCTAGTTTTTATCTTCATACCGGGATGAAAGAGATTTATTGGCTGTGCTTATTAAAATGCACTTGCAGCTTCACTAAGATAATAAACCCCGAGGGGCTATGTGTTGTCAAGATCAGCACATTTCTTGTCTCCTGTGGCCCCTTGCGTGCTCAGGCTGAAGGCATCTCTGTGGGTAGATGCCGAGAGGGTTGGAGGAAAGGGGAGGGAAAGCTTTGAAGAAAGGAGAAATAGGGTCTTTTCAAAAGGCCACAGGGCAGAAGAAAACAGGGTACGCCTCCCTCCATGAGCTCCATGCAAAGCAGTCACACAGAACTGCTCGTCCTTATGAATAACAACTGCAAATTTCATTGAACACACAACCCAGCCACAGACTACACTAAAGCCTTAGCAGGAACTGTTCTATTTTATGCTTAACACAGAGATGTCCAGCAAGCTAGTCACTGAAGACCTTGGTCAGCGAGTGGGTAATGCTGCCTACAGCTCTGGTTCTCCATTAGAGACGCCACCTGCCCACAAGCACAAACCATATCCTACGAGATAAGGAAGGCTGATTCCCAGGCACCTGACACCGTTATCTTATTTCTATGTTGGTTCTATGTTGATCAGTGGTGACTATGGATACCAGTTATTGGACACTCAGATCTCAACCATCCAAACAGCTACCGAAGGCTCCCAGGGAAGAGCATAGTCTGTCCTGGGGCACATCTCAAATCATGGTCTTTTCCTGCGGGAGATTTTTAAAAATATATATATTTTATTGATTTTTCACAGAGAGGAAGGGAGAGGGACAGAGAGCTAGAAACATCGATCAGCTGCCTCCTGCAAACTCCGCACTGGGGATGTGCCTGCAACCAAGGTACATGCCCTTGACTGGAATCGAACCTGTGACCTTTCAGTCCGCAGGCCGATGCTCTATCCACTGAGCCAAACCGGTTTTGGCTTCTGTGGGAGATTTTTTATAAAAGTGGCCACAAAGGCTTTGCAGTGCCTCCCAACAAAAGGCGAAGCCGTTTTCCTGATCCCTCGGACTCCCGGCTGGTCTTACCTGGCTCTGGGCAGTAGAATTTAGTGGAGGGAAGGACGCAGGGGCCTTGCAGTTTCTGCCCTTGCTGCCCTGAATACGCCTCCATGTGAAAAAGCCCAAACTAGCCTATGAGCGAGACGGCCTCGCTGAGCAAGAACCGGCGGGCACTGAGCAACCGGAGTGCACCTTTGACCACCCAGCCCAAGTCAGCCACCAGAGTGTCTGCAGCTGCAAAACTCCCGTTCTCACCTACTAAGTTTGGAGTGGTTTGTTACGCATCATCACATAAGTGACGCACCCCTTCACCCTCCACGTTCCGGGCTCCCTGCCTCTCCCGGTCTTCTCTCAGTTCATGGGACACACCCCTGTCTTTCCCACATCAGGGTCTTTGCAAATGTGTGCCCTGCGCACGAAAAAGGTCCCCCTCCCTACCTGGCTTGCTCCTTCTCATCATTCAGGCCACACCTCCGGAGAGAACCCTTTACTGACCATCTCTCTGCAGTAGATGGCTAGTCTCCATGTCACTTCCTTGCCTTCTTTTTCTAATTGCATGCCTACCAATCTGCATTCAGTTTGGTATTGCCTATTCTTCTCCTAGCCAAGCGGAAGCTCTAGGAGAATGGGTGGAAACACTGTTTGTCCTCTTCCTCATGGCACCCCGTGGTGCCTGGCAGCGGGTCTCTTCGCCTTCCCTTGGGTCCCTTTACCATTTGTGTGCATGCCTCCACCTACAGTGTTCTCACTCCCAACATCCCAAACTTCTTCTCTTTGGGGAGGGTTGCCTCAGGCTGCTGGAGCCCAGCTGGAGTTGCCTACACCAGTGGTCACCAAACCGTGGAGTGGCTCGTGAGCTGTAGTTTGCAGCTCTGTTGACTAATGAGTCTGCCGACCACTGTCATATTCTACCCTCCACAACTGACTAATCCTCACAGCTTCCAACTACATGGTAACATTTAGTCTAGTCCAGTGGTCAGCAAACCCATTGGTCAACAGAGCAAACTGTGGCTCACAAGCCCCTCACCGGTTTGCCGACCACTGGCCTACACCAACACAGAATACTGAAGACTGGGAATTTATATGGCTTTAGCCAATGACCAAGGGGTGGGGTGGGGTATAAACACTCCAGCTTCCTTACCCTATCTTCTGTCCTGTCTGAGAATCAGGGCAATTCTGAGGCATGGTCTATGCCTTCTGCAGTGAGCACCTGTAGGAGCGAACCAAGGTACCCTTGATGGGACCTCCCCTGCTTTTCTTCATGGTGTCCCTGGCCAGTGTGCCATACTCTCACTTGGCTTCCTCCCTTACATAGCCCACTTCCCCTACCCCCTGCAGGTTTTTCCAGAAACACATTCTAATAAGTCACTTTCATACAAATCCTTATGTTAGACTCTGCTTCTGGGGAAGTCACCCTAAGCATGACAGTGTGTTGAATATTCATTATAGCAGCTCTTGAGTTCCACACACTGGTTTTTCACGTTGACACCCCTAAACCAACCTCATAAGCAGAATTCAGACATATTCCGGAGCAGCCCAAGGCCCTGCAGCCATGTTTGTGCAATTACTTCAATGTTTCATTACCATCTTTCCTGATGTTTTATGAAGATGAGAGGGAATGGAAAGTGCTGACACTCGCGGTTAAACAATTGAGACAAACCACTTGGTGCCGTAGCAGCAGGGGTTGGGGATCGGATTAGCATTCTGGTCATCTGGTGTTTGATTGTGGAGAACAAGCACTAAATTAAAGAATATAAAGAAAATTCTGGAAACAGACCATCTAGGCCTGAATCAAACGATGAGGCTGACTGAAAGATACAGAGTATGAAAACTATGAAATTGGCACAAAGGCAGGGAAGTTTGCACACCAGAGAGCAGTTCTCAGGGATCAGTTGGCTTTGCCCTGTCAGGAGGAGAAACAGGCTCACCTGACAAATGTTTCAAGAAATCTTGTGAAATCCTATTAAAGCTACCCTCGCAGTCTGATGCCCAATTCCCTGCTCAGCCTCTGGTAAATTCACCACAAGCCCTTCATTCTCCTGCAAATAAAATAAACTCCTTATTTTCTCCTAATGTCACGTTAAGCTGAAAATATTAGGTTTGGGGGGCAAGAAATCACATGAGAACATGAGTTCTACTATTTGCATTTAATGTGCAAACCAACTGTTAATGTTTTAAATAATCATTGCATAATTTAAAATTTTAGTACCGTATTTTCCGGCGTATAAGACGACCCCCAACTTTCTCAGTTAAAATATAGAGTTTGGGATATACCCACCATATAAGACTATCCCTCTTCCAACGCACACCAAATAAAAATTTAAAAACCATCAGATTTGATTTCTACCCCCGACTTTTGAAAAGATTTTCCTGGGTTAAAAAGTCGTCTTATACGCCGGAAAATACAGTAATGCTTTTGGAGTCCATAGAGGTTCCCTTCTCCTTTGCGAAGTTTTATTTTTCCGTTCTATGCCATTTACATATTGTTTTCCCTTTTGAATGAAAGTATTATTCATGACCCAAAGAACTTTCACAGACTAATGGGATAATACAAGCCTCAGCTCTGCTACCAGTTATGTAACCTCCTGGAAGCTGATCTTTCTGAGCCTCAGTTGATTCCTCGCTAATACCACCTCTGCAGGGCTAGACAAAGTGCATAGGACATCGCCAGCACTCAGTGAATCTTTATTCTCTTTCCCATGGTCCCTTCACAAAACGGTTGGCTTGAATGATTTTGCAAACAACTTGACTGCCTTGGCTTAAAGACCAAGTCTGAACTCCTTAGCATGACACACAGGGTCCCACTTGATCTGACCCCCATGTGTTTCTCCTGGCTCGTCCAACTCCTTCCTCATTCTCTACCTGTCACTGTGCTTCCAATGGAGGGAGTAGAATTACTTGTACTCAGGCCTTCCCTCTCCAGAACCTCCTCCCAGGATTCAGTCCAAATGGGATGCCCTCCTGAACTCCGGGAACCCCCACATCCTCCAGGTCCATCCCTTGTGGTCTCATGGGACCATGGGCCTCCCTCTAACACAGCACTTGTTTAATGCTAATTCCTCCATTAGCTTATAACTTTCTCATATGAGGGTATTGTATAACGTACCAGTCACAGTTCTAAGGACTTTCCACACCTAAATTATTATTACAACAAATGTATAAGTTTTTGCAGCTCATTTTAGAGGTGGAGAATCAAAAAAATTCAGAAATGAAATGATTTTCCCATGACCAAATATCTAGTAAACAACAGAGTTGGCTCTGTTACCTTCTTGCTAGAGCCCTACTTTCTGCCCTGAGCCCAGGATATAAAGCCCACAGTTACTCAGTAAAAACTGAATAAACAACATGGAAAACAATATGCTAAATACAAGAGAGATAGAGGGGTGGGGGGAGCAGAAGAGGGTAAAGGGGGAATAAATGGTGATGGAAAGAGACTTGATTTGTGTGGTGAACACACAATGCCATATACAGATGATGTGTTATAGAAGTGTACTGTGAAACAGATATAATTTTATTTATCAATGTCATCCCAATAGATTTAGTACCACAACTGAATGAACAAATAAGACCTGAGCCAAGACCTGAGCAGAGATATAAACAGATTGAGACCAAAACCCACACTGCTGTGACTTATCAGAAAGGAGGTTAAGAGCTAGGACAGTGGTCGGCAAACTCCTTAGTCAACAGAGTGGCAAACCGTGGCTCGAGAGCTACATGTGGTTCAGGAGTCGCAGTTTGCCAACCACTGAGCTAGCAAATAAAACCTGGAGTGTGGAACAGCCTCTTACCCCAATGTCATGAGTTGATGCTGGAATAATGGGGAATTCACTGCCTGGGGGATGAGAAGACCTGAATTTTAGTGTTTATATGGGTGACCTGCTCCTTCATAGACCTCAGCCACCTCATGTGTTAAATATGAGCAATGGATGGGATGGAGTTGGAAGTTCTCCCAGATAAGATATTTATGATTTGTGATTCCAACAGAAGAGTCCTATATCAGGGACCTGCATTCGCTGTCCTGTCCGTCACTGCTTGCCTTGTCCTCGTCATTTCTGTCTTGAGGAAAATGTCAATATAGAGCAGCAGTGACTAACATAGACTCTGAAATCCTGGCTCTGTGACTTCCAAGCAACATGATCTTGGGAGGTTACTTAACTTCTCGGTACATTGCTTTTCCTGTCTGTCTCCAGCCTGTCTCCACTACTGGAAAAGAACTGATGCATTGCTGTTTAATTGCCTGGTGCCATGGGAGGGAAAAGGAAATTGGTTTGCAGACTTTTACCAAGTTGTGGTGCAATATTATTTTTAAAAATCCTAGCACATATACAGGATTGAGCAAAAGTAGGTTTTGCTCAAAAGTAGCAAAAGTTGTGAGTACACAGAGTTTATTTTCATGTTATTAACTAGTGGCCTAGTGCATGGATTCATGCACATCAATTAGGAGATTAATTAGGAAAGGAAATTAATTAGGATATTTTAATATCATTATTTGCCTATTCTTTATAATAGAATTGTCAGAAATGAAAGAAAATTAGTAAAATGTGAAAATAATACATAAACTGATTAATAAACAATAACATAACAACAAAGACATGATATAAAAACAACAAAAACATGATATAAAATATGATATAATACATTGATAAAAACAATGACTGATAAATTGATTAAACTTATTCTAATATCTCCACATTAAGAGTAAAAACACTTTCAGAGTGCTTGACTAATTTCCCTTGTGATGAAGTATTTACAACTTTAACTTTAATGTCACATACTCTTCAAACTTGAGAGAAAGCAATCTATAACTGACCGTGTTCAGAAAATGGGTTTAGGTAGGGATATTCCTACGCTGTCTAGAGTTTGTTCTTGTGATTTATTGTCATTGCAAATGCTGGCATCACAGGAAACTGTCTACAAATTAATTTAAAGGGATGGCCAGTGTCAGACAGGGACAAATCAATTCTTGAAATCAGAACAACCTCTCCTTCTGCAGATCCTGTTAATACTTCAGCTTCGATGATGTTAGGTCGAAATCTTGTGGTTATAAATCTAGGACCATTACAAAGACCCCATTTACTATTAAGATTTCTCAGTAGCATGATGATTGCACCTACTTTCTATTTTAACTTGTGACCTGGCATTCCCAAAGGAGTGATACTATTAAGAAATTCAATGGGAAAATTTTCCTTTTCGCCATCATCTGTATTTACCCTGCTTTGTAATTAGAGGGAGCGAGACCTGCATTTCTAGACAGGAGCATGTTCTTTAAACACCTGCCGCCACATTGAAGGCTTCCCTTGGGAAATTTATAATTATGACTTTCACTGTATTATGCCGCTAAGTTTATTTTAGATGAAAAAAAAATATTTTGGCTCTTTGGCCATCATGTCTGAAAACAGGCTGTAAGCATATACGAGGCTATGAAGATGAAAGAACAGGCTGGGCACATCGGCTTCTTCTGCGATGCCAGTTTAGTGTGTCTACAGCTCTACAATGTAGAGAAAAGGCACTGCCATTTACATAATCTAGTGGCTTGAATGGTGTCCCCCCCCACACACACACACAATATATGTCCACGTCTTAAGGTCTAGAATCTATAAATGTGGCCTGATCTGGAAATGGAGTCTTTGCAGGTATAATTAATTCAATATTTCAAGAGGAGAATCGTCTCAGACTCTCAGCCTTGGTCTTATAACCAATGACAAGTGTCTTGTCAGAGACACAGAAAGAAGAGGAGGCCATGTGACGATGGAAGCAGAACTAGAGGGATGCAGACGCAGCCCAGGAATGTCTGGTGCCTGCAAAGACTAGATGAATCAAAGGAAAGATATTTTCCTAAAGCCTTTGGAGCAAACATGACCTTGTCAACACCTTGATTTCAGACTTCAGAACTGAAGAACTAGGAGAGACTACATTTCTACTGTTGTAAGTGTCCCACTTGGTGCTCATTTGCTACAGCAGCCCTAGGAAATGATCACACCAGCTGTGCGATCTTGGGCATATTGCTTCACCTCCCTGAACCACATCTAACAGGTGATGATAGTACATCTACCTGTAGGACTATAATGAGGACTCAGCCTAATCCTATATAGTAAAAGAGAAACATGCAAATTGACCATACCTTTGCTACACCCAGAAGCCACACCCACCAGCCATGCCCACAGACAATTAGGAGTGATACACAAATTAACACCCAACCAAGATGGCTAATGCCCAAGGCCGGAAAAAGCTTTGGCCAGAGGCTTTCTACCTTGGGCAGGCTGGGGGTGAGCCATAAGTAGGACATCCCCTAAGGGCTCCTACTATGTGAGAGGGGGCAGGTTGGACTGAGGGACCACCCACCCCCAGTGCACGAATTTCATGCACCAGGCCTCTAGTAGAATGTAAACAACCCTGTGCTTAGGAGATGTTCATGAGCCAGCAGTTGTGGTTATCACTTTGCCAATTTTACAAAATTGAAGGGAAGCACTAATCAGAGGCCCACGAAGGCTTCTAAGTCTTCCTTTCCCTGAGACCTGCTACAAGAGGCTGGCCTACCTTTAATGCAGGGTTGGCCTTCAGGGTTTTCTTTCAATGGCCTCACTCTACACTGACACACATGATAAATGCTAAGCTGAGTAAATATTAAACTAAAGGAAGTGGTTGAGGAAGCAGGTATAATTAAGCTGGTGTTATAGTCTATTGACCTCCTTCAGAGGAACACAACAATGGTCTTTCTATAAAAGCAATTCAAGGTGAAGCACAGGCTAGAAAACTTTCTGAGGCTAATTCTATCAGCCAGGCAATATGCCCTTGCCTACTTAGGACCAATGGACTCTCCGTTTCAGAAAGGAATCTTAGTTTTCGCTTTTTCCTGCTCTCCTGCCCTCTCAAGGCAATCATTCATCTTTTTATTGTGGTTATCCCCACCTTCCTCAATTATTATATTCCATTTTCACTTCACTCATTTCCATCACTACCATCTCAGTTCAGACTCCCAGCACTGTCCCCTGGATGGCAGCTGTAGCGTCCTCGCTGACCTTATCCTTGTCATCTGTCCACATGTAAGCCCCTGTAGGCCATCGGCATGCAGCAGCCAGCAGCAGCAAACCTTTAAAAACATAAATCCTTCCAGCCCAACAGGCTTCCCCATCTCACCTGGAACAAAATCCAAGCCTCTTGCCCTGGACTCAAACTCAACATGACTTGGGTCCATTCCCACCTCTCTGCCTAGACTCTGTCCCACTGGCCTTCATTCTGTTCGCTATCCACTCTGAGCCCATCCCCCCTCCTGTGAATCCTGCTTTCTGATAGTCCCCCAATCCCTTGCCACAGTTGGCCCCTACCCAGCCCTTAGATCTCTTTTCCTTCTCTCTCCAGGAAGACTGTGCTTGACCATCAATTCCATCGAGCTGTTCAATCTTCTCTTCACTGTGTATTACCACCTCCATCCACCTGTTTCATTTTTTTCACTTGGTTTCTGTCTTCTTCTATAGAATATAAACTTGAGCAAAAAATCAACTTTGTCCATCTTGTTCACTGCTATGTGCTATGTCCCCACTGCTTAAAGTAGTACCTGGCATATCCAAGATGACCATAAATCTCTCTAGAATCTTCAATGACTTACTTAGAGCAGTTCTCAGCTGAGAGTAATTCCCCCCACCTCAAGGGTACATGCCAATGTCTGGAGATACTTATATGATCATATCTGTGGTGGGTGCCACTGGCAGCTGGTGGCAAGAGGCTGGGGTGCTGCCAAACATCCTGAAATGCACAACCAGGAGTTATCAAGCCCAAACTGCCAATGCTGCCAAGGGAGCAACCGTGACTTCCTAGTCCACAAGCTGCCTGCCAGAAACCATGCAGACTGCGGAGGACCCTGCAGAGCAGAAGCTCCGTGCTCGGCACAAAAGCCTTTGTGACGGACAAGGACAACAGAAACGGACAGTAACTAGAGTTATTAAGGTGAGAGTCACAGTGGATGGGATACCTAGCAGCTAGTTCAGAAAAGACTCACCAGAGGGGATACCTCAGCTTTCCCCACGGTGCCAGGTCTTCGTAACTTCCATGATCACACACACATACCGCCTGTCCTAGGATGTATACATCCTTTCCCCCTAAATTCTCTCCACTTTAATCTAAATGCATTTTAAAAATTCAATCTCATTAGCCATTAGTTTTATATGATATTTTTTTAATCAACTCACTTCATTTTAAATATACTTTTATTGATTTCAGAGAGGAAGGGAGAGAGAGAGAGAGAGAAACGTCAATGATAAGAGAGAATCATTGATCGGCTGCCTCCTGCATGCCCCCTACTGAGGATAGAACCCACAACCTGGGCCTGTATCCTTGACTGGATTCAAACACAGGACCCTTCAGTCTGCAGGCCGATGCTCTATCCACTGGGCCAAACTAGCTAAGGCTTACCTCACTTCATTTTAAATAGCTTTATTCAGATATAATTCATATATCATACAATCCACCCCTCTGAAGTATGCAATAGGATGATCTTCAGTATATTTACGGAGTTGCGCAACAGCTTTATTTTTAATGTTTTTTTAAAATATTTTTTGCAGTATAACTTAGATTTAATAGTAGTGCATGTTTTCCTTCCCCCCTATTTTCCTCCCCCAAGTCTCCCTTACCCCCCAGCACATGTCCCCACCTGCCCCCCCCCCAGTGTCTTTCATTCATTGTTTATGCTCATATTGCACAAGTTTAAATCACTGCCAACTCACTTTCTAAAATGTTCATCTGCATGTTCCCTGTGGCATTCTGCTGACCAACAGTAGTAGAAGGGCCTTCCCTTGTGGGGACTCTGCTTGACCGCGCCCCCTCTCCTCTCCCCCCGCCCCTCCCCAGTCTCTGAGGTACAGAATGAGGCAGGGGCAGCTGGGCTTCTCCTCATGCACTGGGCCTAGGGTTTGGTCAGACGGGGATAAGTCAGAAAGGGTCAAGTCCTAAGGAGCAACACAATAGGGCTTTGTGGTTTGTGAAGAAGCCTGGGGGCAGGGGGAAAGCCCAGAGCTGAGTTTTTGGCTGGAGGTCTCCAGGGCACAGATCATGGTGAGAAAAAGTCTTGGGACGCATCAGAGGTTGGGACCAAAAGTGAGAGGAGAGCTTCTCTAGGGGACCACCAACTGCAGGAAGATGCCCATAGTAACAGGGATGAGAGGACTCATACAGGACAGCTCAGCCCGCAATCTCAATCCCTCACAGCCTGACCACGTTTGGACTCGGGGGTCCATCCGGGTCTCCTGGTTGTGCTTCCTCACTCCCCTCATCCTACAGCAAGGAGACGGGTAGGTGGCAATGCCACCTTCCCCAGGAGACCCAGACCCAGGTCTTAGCTGCCTCCCTCATCATCCCTGTGCCACTCCCCCAAAGGTCCAGCAAGACCTGTTTACAAAATATTTTGTAACAGCTCCATTCAGCCCACCAAAAAATTTACAAGGCAAAAAGAGTGCCCTCCACCTTCCGTTGAGAAAACACTGATAGAAATGGCCTGGTTTCTACACGGGCATCCTTCGCACAGGGAAGGGTGTCTGATGGGAGGGCAGGCCCTCTCTTGGGGAGGAGACAAGGCGAGAGGCAGTGTGATAAGCATCACATAAGTACAGCGTTGGCACACGGAGCTTTCACTTCTGTTCTTCTGACACCAGACAGTCTGTTGCTATGGAAATTGCTCTGTCGCTTTCTGAGCACCGGCTGCCTTTCAGACGTGCAAAACAACCAAGCAGTCTGCATTTGGGACTCGAACTTGGCTAAGAGTTGTTTGCCTCACATAGAGCATTCCCCTAGCGTATCTGACTTTGAGTCTTCTGACCTCATGATCGAGGATCTTGTCACATGAAGGTATTAAAAACTAGCTGCCCCTTACTGGCAAAAGCACCTCCCTCAGTCTCGTGTCCTCTTAGCCATCAGAAGGTACTCATGGGGCCTCCATTGCCTCAGTGAGTCCCAACCAATGGTCTGTCTAGCTTGCCTCTGTGTCAGGGGGAAGGGTGCCCTTGAGATGTCTCAGAGCCACTAGGAGACTAGGAAGGCATCTGGCCATTTCCCCAAAATATTTGTTTGCTGAACATCAAGTAGAACTGCCAGGTCCCAGGCAATGCTCAAGGTGTCAGAGAAAACACCAGGGTAAACTCAGCTCAGCACTTGCTTCAAAGTGTGTACACACCAGTGATAGCGGCAAACTCTGTAAACTATGCTTCAGTTAACGAAGAGCTATCTGGCTGTTTTCTGATTAAATCTAAGTTCCCCGAGGGAGATAATACTGCGATGAGTACCACTTACCTAGAGAGTCTAGGACCGTGGTCGGCAAACTGCGGATCGCCAGCCACATGCGGCTCTTTTGCCCCTTGAGTGTGGCTCTTCCACAAAATACCACAGCCTGGGTGAGTCTATTTTGAAGAAGTGGCTTTAGAAGAAGTTTAAAAAGTTTGGCTCTCAGAAGAAATTTCAATCGTTGTACTGTTAATAGTTGGCTCTGCTGATTAATGAGTTTGCCGACCACTGGTCTAGGAAAATCAAGCCAATGCCATTAACTTCAAATCCCTTGCTCACAGTACACTGTACATTCTCAGAGCATGATGGTGCCTGGTAGACCAGGATCAAAGTCATAGATTACAAGCAGGTGGCTTCAGGATATAGAGCAGGAGAAATCACGTGCTTTAGAACTCAGAATGACTTCAGAGAGGAGGCAGTATTTGATGAACTAAATGTTTGAAAATGGAAACTGGAGGGAGATTTCTGAACAGAGGACCCAGTTACAGGAATCCTCAAGTCTGGCTTCTCTAATATGGAGTAAGGAAGAGGTTCATCCTAAAGGCTTTCCCCATCCATGCCTCCCATTCACATTGTAATAGTTACGTGAACTAATCCAATCAGGCACTTGGTGCTATATCCAAGGTGGAATCAGTGTTAAATATAATATCTACATGACAACATTGATGACCATTGGTTTTCTTCCCATACTTGTCAATATGCATTTCTTAAGAAGAAAAAGCTATGCTTAGAAAGAAATAAGTGGCTACAGGTCTGTTTTGACCTAGATTTTATGTAGTTGGTGGTTTACTTGTCGGCTAGGGAATGGAGGCTGAAAGGTCAAGATAGTGAGCCAGTTCATATAATCTCGTAATCTTGCATAACACATATCGATGACATGTGTCTGCCACCACCAGCCACACACTCAGAAGCAAGGGCAAATGCTTTTTGGCCATCACAAAACCCATGAATATCACTACCTTTAATTCATGTCAACAACATATATTATTGTTTCAGCATCTATATTATTGGCTTAGCACAGAGTTGCTCATCCTCATGGGATTTTTAAAACCTGACATATCTCCATGATGAACATTCTCTTCTGGTTCAACAAGGGGGGGGGGGGGGACTTTTGCCTTATCAATAAGATGCAAGTGTCACACCAACCTACAGATACCTATCACTTCCCTTTTAGGGCATAATAAGAATAGAAGAGCAATGGTGCTTAAGGCCAGGAACAGTCACACTCACACACACACTGCACACACCACACCATACCACACACACACTCAATATTAAGCACAATGGGCACAGTCACAGCTCTGGGATAAAGGTTCAGGAGCAACACAGATTCTGGTGCTTGATGACGTCACTTGCCTCCCCAAACCAGGGCCCCTCTGTCCTCAAAGGGAGTGGGGAATATCGTCTCAATGGCTTCAGTCTGTGGAGAGGATGCACTTCAGAGAGCATTGAATTTTCTATAGTTTAGAGAGTTCCCCAGAAGCTCACTGGTAAGATTTACTGGGTTCATCTCCTTGGGGTATAAAACAGGATCTTCATGATTTGGTTTGCTCTTGGGTACAGCAGAGAAGAACCATCAACGCAGCAGGACTTCTCAGAAAAGTCCCGACAATACCACCCAGTAACAGCTGATGATGCAGAAGCAGGAATGTCCATTAGAAACTGCAATACTCTGGTATATGTGGCAAGAAACCTGTACTGCCTCAGTATCCTTTGAGGGAGTCACTGATTCTTTGTGCAAAAGACCTGACTCAAGTTCAGAAACAAACAGTATCGTGTAATGGTTAAGCCCTCAGGCTCTGTGATGGGATTGCCTGGATTCAAATACTGGGTCTGTAACATAATCATCTTGTGACTTTGGGCAAGTCACTTATCCTCTCTGTGCTTCATTTTCTTCTTCTCTAGAGAAAGCCTATTACAAGGATCAAATGAGTAAATCCAATAAAGCATTTATTACTAAGTGAAATAACTACCGAAGATGTCGCTTATTATTATTGAAGGTCTGTTTAGGAACTCGGGGAATTGGGTAATGTATTCTAAGGCATTTCCATTAGAGAAAAAGGATGCATTTAAATGTTTGTATTTGGTTTTGTTTTACATAAAGGAGTAAGCACCACTTATGCAGCAAATTAATTGTTTAACTAAATAAACAAACAATAATTAGTGCATGCTTAATGTGTGCCAGACACTGTTCTAAGCCTGGGCATACAGCAGAGGAAAGAAACAAAAACAAGAAGAATCACATCTCTGCTCTCACGGAGCTTACAAATTTTGGGGAAAACATGCAATACCCAAGACAAATAAAGAAAATGGATGGCATGTTAAGGAGTATTAGGGGCTAGAGAGAAGAGGCAATATAGGGAAAGGGAATAGGTTAACTCTTGCATGTAACCCTTTAATCAGTCAACTCTACAGAGCACCCATGGAGTCAGGGCCCTCCTGGCCTTCTAAACAGAAATACATGTTCTAGCTACAGGAAATGAGCGGCATTGTGGGAAATGTACACAGCTCCTGTTTGCAAGATGGAACCAAGAGCCGCTGAATCGTCTGAGATTGTACCTAGAAAGGTCAATCTGCGTCCAGCCATCCTTGGCCTGTCCCCAAGCGCCTCTCTGGAAATACAGATGCACCTGAAGCTAGGCAGAAACCCTCCTATTCCTGAGAACACCAAAGCGGTTTCATCTGTGTTCAATCAGCCCTCAGTGGTCCAATCGCAATGCATTTGTTTTCCTGCAAGTCCTATGGTCTGGTGTTTGTTGGCCCAATTAACCTCCAAACTGCTGAACCATCCACAAACTCTACCCCAGAACCTAGGACAGGAGCCGAAAGTTGTGGTTTGAAGGGATGGAGTGGGGAAGAGGCAGCCACAAGCTTTAATGTTGTTAAAGAGAGAGAGAGAAAATAGACATGAGGTAGTAAAGATTAACCTCGGAAGACCTCAGGTCAGTCATTTGTTCAGAAAATGTTAACTGAGCACCTACTATGTGTCTGTATTTTGAATGGACACTGGGTATGCAGCAGCGAGAGGATGGAGATGCTTCCTATCGGTCCAGAGCTTCCAGACTAAGGGAAGATGGCACCCACGCTATCACCATAGCGAACATATAAACAGGTCTAACAGGTTAGAAAGCCCGCCCTCCACCCCCAGATAGCCCTGTGGAAATACATGTTATCATCTCCATTTTCAATGGGGAACCGCATCCGAAGACTGAGTAAGGAAAGTCTGAAAGTAAGGAGACCAGGTGAGACATCATTACAATAAACAACTGACAGCTGAAGCTATTTTCATACTAAAAGTATTGACACTGATCCTCTGGAGCTGAGGAAATAGGACACTTTAAAAACCAGCAATTTTGTCCACCCATAACTTCAGCATGAAAACAAACAGACCTTAGGCAGGTGGGTGCCAAGTGTGTGTGGTGGGGGGGGGGAGATGTGTGAAAAGCAGCACACCCACACAATTTCTCTGAGGGCGAACCTCTCCCAGGCTTCACTGGCGATGGGAGAGCAGTGAAGGACCCCAATTCCCAATCATCAGTCTTGACATCACTCCTCAGGGGACAGTGGCATGAGTTTCAGCCCCACTGATGAGAGACAGGAGAGGGAGGTGGGAGGACGCAAAGGGGAAAGCAGCAAGTGCTCCCCTCTAGGCTATGCCTTGGGAGAGCATCGTCACAGCTTCAGACAGTTCTCCGAGGGCAGTACTATCAGCAAGACAGGTATCTGCACACACAGATGACAAAGGGGAGCCGGGAGAAATGATGCGGCTGACTTGCTTGCCCCGGGCCGGTCCATGCAAATGGCGGGACCCCTGGAGGTTGGCGTTTCTGTTACTCACCAGCCCTGAGCTTGGTCGGGATGCATGCAGGCCACTCTCGGGGTGTTCCCAGCTGCCTCCTGCAGGAGAAGAAGCCCCAAGTTCAGGAAACACTTGGGGACTGACCACAAAGAGAGTCCAGAGGAGGAGAGATGCTGTTTGGGTCACCCCTAACGTGCCAGGAACCTTCTCTAAGGACCCTCATTCTCGCAGAAGCTCGGAAAGCACCGAAGCAGAGCAGTCAATACGTTTTGCTGAGATTCAAACACAGCTGATTTCCATTCACTGACATTGTAACAGCTTCTTACAAAGCCAAGAACATTCCTCCCTCCACACCTACCAACTCGTGCTCCCGCCAAGATGGTAGATCCAGGAAAAGGTCCTAAATGGGAGACCTGAGCTCTCAGTTACAGTTACCCTTTTATGCTCATTTTAGACAAATATTGTCTTTATGTTATATCCATGGTTTATTTTAAAAAATTGTTAAAATCTAATCATACAGGAATATTTATTAATATACTTAAAAAGTTTGTTGCCCACGTTGAAGGAAAAATACATTAGCAACATCTTGCAAGCACCATTTATATAAAAGTAAAATTTCTAGATGCTGAAATGTACTACAGGAGATTATATAGTTCGCACTCTTAATTACAGGATGGGAAATAATTCTCCCTATGTCTCTTCAAATGTGACAGTTATTATACTTAAATTAATAACATACAATCATGGCATACTACCACAGATCCTTAGAATACACACTGCATATTTACTAACAGAGCAAATCTCCTCTATTGTCACATAATTATTATAGATAAGCATTTGACTTTAAATACAAATAGAACTACTACATCCCATGATTGTCAACCTTCACCAACAGCTGCAGAGTATAATGAATCATAGAGGTTGCCCAGGAGTCACTCAAATGTTTCTCACTCATTTGGATATGGCTGAGGTTAAGTTCTGAAGGCAAATTATCACAAGTCTCCCTTGTATTTCTGTAAGTAGTCAAAAATACCTGAAAATCATTCTAAAGTCTGTATGAAGCACAATTTTCACTTACTTAAATACAGGGTTAAATTCAGCAGTATATGTATGATCATTAATACCAGACATTAAAAATAACTGTGGTTCTCAAGCCCCCTTTTGTGAATACATGAGGGGTTCTGTGTTCCAGTGATGCTAATAGGAATCACTCAGGCATACCAAGGGTAGTAACTCCCCTAGGGCCACACGCAATCCGTAAGTCTGAGGCACAAATTATTACTTTTGTCAGTGGACGCTATACACGCAGATGTAAAGCTATCAAGAGTTCAACCTCCTCTTTAGTATTCTTATTACATAAATCACATACACAACTCAAAATTTCATAGAATGGGAAGGGAGAAGTCCCCAAACACTTTTGAAATATTATTCTCCCTACAATTCATTATCAGCATATTTACACAAGGGGAGTGTCCATACTTAAAACCTTTAAAAATGCAATGTTTTAAAACTCGTATCCCAGTTTCCCCATAATTGTCCTTATTCTTATTATCTGGTTTTTGGACACGTTCACATCTGCCAGCTTGTTCACTGCAGTCCTCAGGCAACCCCGATGGTATTCCAAAGGTAAATGCAAATCATATTCCCTGCCAACCACTTTGGGACAGGCCTGGTTGCCAGGAGAATGGTGTTCCTGATGTTTAAGAAAAAACTAGGAAGACTCATCCGACTGAGCTGGAGAGCTTTCCGGATCTGAAGACGAATGGACCTGCGGTGACAATGCTGACTGTGCAGCTGCATCATGCTGCAATTCCTGCAAGGATGACGGTGACTGGTTATGGGAAAATCCAGGGATACCTGGGTGGGATACAAGGCCTGGTAAAACAGAACTGCTTACAGTTTGACGTTCAGATGATAAGCTGGCTTGTGCCAAACGAGCAGAGTTGAAATAGGAACCAAAAGCCGAAGCGAATGCTGGGAGGACGGGAGCTGGTGATGGCGTCGTAGCAGTAACAGGTGGTAGTGTGACTGCTGCAACTGTAGAGGGTGCCCGCAGCCCCAGGAATGAAGGGAGAGCAGGGGTAATACGGGGGGTGTAGGAGGCAGAAGAGCCAGGGTAGAAGGGAGTTGAAGATGGCAAATGTCCTTGAGTGACTGAAAAAAGTGAGCGGACAGCAGTTGACAATGTAAGGGGGAAAGGTGTTGCTGAGACTGAGGCTGAGACAGAAAGCCCTGAGAGAAGAGCTGATGTAGAACTAGGATGAGGGATAGAGATGGATGTGTCAGTTGCTGATGAGGTGACCATTAATGTCCCTGGAAGAGATAATGGATTAAGAGATGGATTACTTGTCAAAGAAGTAAAGGGAGGAAGAGCAGTGGATACTGGAGTGGTTGGAGTAGAGGAGCCATGGGGTGGGAGGGAAATAGAGGAAAGGGGACTTGAAACATTCAAGGGAGTACTCAAACCGGCAAGACCTGAAAATGCAGGATTAAGGCAAGTAGATAAACTGATGGGCACTGATGGACAAGCACCACTGGGAGCAGAACCACCAGCAATTATAGAAGGACTTGGTTCAGACACGCCTTGGGATGTTGGTGTTAAGGGCAAGGGGAGACCTGCAGAAACTGATGACAATGAAGCAGGATTTGGGTTGTTGGTAGGACCAAGAGTAGAAGTGGCAGAAAACGGGGGGCTAACAAGAGAAGCAGAAATAGAAGCAAATGTTTCATTGGAAGCAGGAGTGGCCCCAGGTATAGATGTGTCCTGAGAGACTGGGTTAGAAGTGGCAGAAAAATCTGGCAGTGAAAGTAGGCCAGGAAAAACTGAAGGAAGACGAGCAGACAGTGTGCTATAGACAGAAGTGACTTGTGTAGCTGTCTTTGAAGGGGTTCTGGTAACTGTTGGATTTGGCGATGATGGCCGAGGTCTACGAACAGCTGAGGAGACCTGCCCTAGGAACACAGGAAGGGCAGGATGCAGCATCTTCGTCCCAGAAACTGTGGCAGTTGCTGATACTGATGGATTTGCTGGGGATGCTGTAGGAACAGGAGTTGCTGCAGGTGTTGCAGGATTAGAATCGTGAGGAGAAAATAGTTGACTTGCTGGGGCAGAAAATGTTTGATTCTGTGTAGGTTTTGATTGACTGGAAAGGTCTTCATTATCTCTTCCTGCTGGATTAGGAGTATATGGATATAGAGGGGGTACATCAGGAGCTATGACATTGGCTAATGGTACTAGACCTGCATTGTTATAAGCACTTGGTGCAATAGTTGCATGTGGCCGACATGGAGGTAATGGATAAGGAACCGGTTTAAGTGGATTGTATTTTGGAGGAAGTGGTTTAGATGGTCCAAGAATCCGTGCAGCTATTCCTTTGCCTTCATTGGTATATTCTTCACCATCTTTTTTCAAAGGGGTTCCTCGGGAAATTCCATGTATGCGACTAGGTTTTCCTCTGGGATATGGATTTCCTGGGATTATTCCATAGAAAGGTAGAGCATGAGGAGCTTTATAGCCTCCTTTGAGAGCCTGTTCAAGTATTCTCTCACATCGTTGCTTCTCAGACATATTTATCCTGAATAAATCTTCAATGGGACCAGAATTCTGGGCATCGACAATGCTTGAAGCTAATAGTTCAAGAACAAGTAGTTTGTCTTTACTGAAGGTAAAACAGTTGAGTATTTTGACCACTTCTTCTGGGCGAACAGCCACCATTTTATGTTGTAATGCTTTCATTGCTCTCAACTGAGGCTCAGCCCAGGTGAAGTATCTCAGTATGTCAACCACCTGCTCACTAGAGAAATAGCCATGAGCATATTCAATAGCTTTTAATTTGTCTTCTGTCAAAACAGCCTTTCTAATCTCATCTAGCACTATTTCAAAGGATGCTTTGTCCATCTTGACTACTCTTTCAACGTGGTTTTAACGGCTATACTTTCAATGACAAAATGTCCGTCAGCTCTGGACTCCAACAGCTCCGAAGGATACTTGGGTTCTCGCAGCCCGGGTAGCGAGCGGTAGGCTGGCAGGCTCTTTGTTACCAACTGCCCCCTAGACAAATATTTTCAATGATATTTAAATAATATTTGCTTATTGCAAACAAAAATAGAGAATATCATTCATCTCAAACAAAAACTAACTGATATTCCATCATTAACTTTTTTAACATATACAGCAAAATGAAGTCATACTACTGGTTCCCACATATTGTTATATTGTCATCACCCCTTCCAGTATTTTAAAGATGCCTGGTTTCCAATCAAAAGATAGATGCTAGATCATCAATTAACCCCCCCCCCCTTTTTTGGTATTTGTATACTTCTATTGTTTCTAATTCCCCCTAATATTCCTAATTATGCCATTAAGATAAAGTTCCCAGAAGTGAAACAGTTGGTCAAAGCACACTTTTCAGATTTTAATTGGAATTTCCAACTGTTCCCCTACAGAGACGTTGTAGCAACAGACACTTCTATTAATACCATTTAGAATATGGACCCTACCTGACGGACCTTCACCAAGGAGGGCAACAGATCTGCAGAGAAGCATTCCTCAAAGAGGTCTTTAGACCAGCAGCAACTGCTGCTTTATGTAGAAACACAAATTTGCAAGCCCCACCCATAACACCTACTCAATCAGCATCCCGAATGGGTGGGATCCAGGCATTTGGGCTTTCAGAAGCTCTCCAGGTGATTCTTATGCCAATCAAAATTCGAGAACCATCCATTTAGAGCACAAGAAATAGAGCTGTGAGGGGTGTGACCATTCAACATGCATGCCTAAGACCACTCCAATTGATGCCCTTTCTCCACAAACTCTCCCGAAGCTGGGCTGGTAGTTAACGCTTCAGCTGAGGCTCCAAGGGTTCTAAGCTCAGCTTTGCAGGTAGTTTGGCAAGAAAGGGAACTCCCGAACCGGGTGGGTGAGATACAGAGAGAAGCAGAAGGGAGAGAGGATGGTGGTCCTCTGCAGGGGGCTGAGAAGAGTGGCAGAGGGGTGTCCATGAGAAGAGCAGCATGTGGAGCCTGGCCCTTTCCCTGGGAGCCCAGCTTTGCAGGTCTGCCGCACCTCCCTTGTAACTCTATAACCTTGGACAACCAGGCAACTCCCTTGATCCTCAGTTCCCTCTTGTGTTTATCAGGAAGAAGACATCCCAATTTGCAGGTCATTGTAAGGCTCACAGGTGGTAAGCTCTGTGAAATGCTTCTGGGCCTGTAAAGACCAGTCCACAGGAGGGGGTGAGGTTCTTATCAGAGACCTGGGCTCAGGGGAAGGTCACCCCGCCAGTGTGGTTCCTCTTCCCCATTCTGACCATGAAATTCACTTCTGCCCCTGAACCTTCAAAAGCCCCACTTATCAACCATCAGCGCACAAAGCAATCTGCATTTTGGCCTTCTTTTAAGGGCTATCACTTACACTTCCCGGTTGGAATATGATCTTGCTTATCTCCAGACAGCAGCAATGCCTGGCCCACCAGCTCTCCCAGCTGCATGGAAAATGGCTAGACGGGGTACCCTGCTTGCAGAGAAGGAAGGAGATTTAAAAAAATGCAAAACACTCTTGGGAAAGGCAGCATGATGTTTAGAAGTTAAAGACAGGACCTCAGCCCTAGATGGTTTGGTTAAATGAATAGAGCATCCGGCCTGTGGGGCTAAATGGTCCCCTGGTAGATTCCAGTCAAGGGCATATGCCTGGGTTGCAGGCTCAATCCCCAGTAGGGGGAGTGCAGGCAGTCGATCAATGATTCTCTCTTATCACTGATGTTTCTCTCTTTCCTTCTTCCTTCCTCTCTGAAATCAATAAAAATATATACTTTTTTTTTTTAAGACAGTAGCTCAAAGCCTGACACTCTTGCCAGGATGACCAGAGTGTCTTTGGGCTTCACATGAATAACATGGTTAAAGCAGAACTCTTGATTTCCCCTTGAAAACCTACTCTGCCTTGGATTTTCCCATCTCAGGAAGTAGCTCCCTGGTTTCTCACACCAGAAATCTGCACTGTACTTGATTCCTTCCTCTCCCTCACTTGCTAGGTCTCACTGGTGTCTTACTGACCTTAAGTTGCTTGTCCTCCCTCAGTGCCAGTTGCTTCCTCTAAAATATAAAATTGAGGATAATAACGTCTCTCATCCCAGGCTGTTCAAGAATTAATTTAGACAATATTCTCCTAGTCTTGGACTATGCTGCTAGAAGCACCAATGGGCGCTGTAGAGAGTGAAGGGACACCTGTGAGACCCACGGCAGAAATACGGGGCCCACGCGGCATCCCGGGACACAGGGAGGAAACTGATAAGAGGATCCCTGGTATCGTGAAGTCTGTGGTCCAGAGGGTGGAAAGGTGGACAAAAACACACAAGAAGACAAATTTCATAGGTGCGCTCTCCAAGGAGAGACTTAAAATAAGATAATTTGATAGAGAGTAGGCACGCAGCTAGCTAGAAGTGGGTGGTCAGGGCTGCCCTCTCAAAAGAGGCCACATTTTAGCGGGGATTTGGATGACAAGAGGAAGCCAGCCATGTAAATGGGACGAGGGGACCAGACACTCCAGGCTGAGGGGACAACCTTGGGAAGTTTGAGGAATATCAGGGAGGTTAGCATGGCTGGCACATGGATCATGCCAGGAGTGGAACACAGAGCCAAAGAGTGTGGCGGAGGCAGGTCATAGGTTTCATGAACCAAAAAGGGAAATTTTAGTTTGTGTTTGTCTGTCTGTCTGTCTGCATGTCAATGGCAATGAAGCCCAGCAAAAGGAATTAGTCTTGTTTGCCTTTTAAAACATCACTCAGTGCTTTGTGGGAAATGGGTCGTAGGAGGACAAGAGTAGAAGGGGGAAAGTATTTGCCGTGGTTCAAGTAAGAGAGGACGGTGCTTGGACTGCAGTAACATTGAGAGAGTTGGAAGCAGCGGACAATTCTGTATGTGTTTTGAAGAGAAACTGAAGAGGACTTGGTAACCAATCAGATCAGGAAGATGGCAGAAAGACAAAAATCAAGGATAACTCATTGGGGTGACAAAACTCAAGGGAGAGCATATAGAAGTCTGGAGAAGCAGAGTATGTGCAGGGTTGGAAGTAAAAATTCAGGATTGGAATCCCAGATTCCACTCAAGGACCCATTTCTTTGGAGTATTCCACATCAATATGTTCCAGACTTTTTGCTGCATCTCAGGGCAATACAAGTGAAAGATACAGCTTCCACCCTCAAGATATTCTTCTCACTGCCTTGGCAAGAAGAAACAGATAAAGAGAAAGGTATATCAGGCAAGTACTCACTAGGCAAATACTAGGATGGAGATGTTTATGGGGTGCTACTCTGTATGGCCTTTAACCATGTCCCTGGGCTCCTCTGAGCCTCAGTTCTGCCAGTCACAAATGGGGATAACACCACCTGTCTTGGAAGAGGGCAATAGACACATCTCTGAGGAAATGATGTAGATGAAAGGAGAGGAAAACCAAAGAGCCCTGGATTATCATCCCACTGCAAAAAAAAAAAAAAAAAAAAAAAAAAAAAGGACAAAGCTGACATGAAGGGCTGATTCCCAGACTTACCAACAAAACACAGAGCCAAGTTCTGGCTGATAGGACTTCAGTGAGCCTGTCTATCTAATCACAGCAGCAGGAAATGTAACTCTTCGCAAAAATCAATGTGCTTGAGGGACTTTGCGTGAGGCTTGAGATAGGATGGAGAAGTTCCTCTCCAGCTGCTGTTGCTGAGTGATAGTTCCTAAAAAAACAGGCCCAAGGACTCGGCGGCTCTTCCACACCAGCCCACCCATGACCCTTAGCAAATGCTAAACCTTTACTCTTCCCACCAATGACATCACACCGTCCAGCATGAGAGCCATGAGCCATAGATTGAATATGCCCTGGCTTTGAACTCTGGCACTGCCCCCTAGTAACTGTAGCTGTTGCCGAAGTCCCTTACCCTCCGTGTCTGGAATTACAATATGGTCGTATTACCCATCCCTTAGGTAACTGTGAGGATTTATCAAGATAATGAAAACACTAGCATGGTCCATGGTCCATAAAGAGTGCCCTAAAAATGGAAGCAATAATGGCATATGAGTTTATTCAATCTTCACTCATGCAGGGAGGCCACAAATAGGTTTTGTTCATCTGGATAGTCCCAACACCTAGCAGAACGGGGGCTCTATGTGTGTGTGCGAAATGAACAAATGGCATGCAGAATAGCTGCATGAAGTCCTCGAGAGACACAATGAGGGACCCCTGGCTGAAACCGCCTTCCCCTGTCCTCCTACTGAGCCCAGCTGTGCCCCAATGTTGGAAAAATCAATTTTTATGATTCACAATTTCAAAGCACCTTTGTTCGAGAAGACTGACATCGGCACTCCACAGGAGAAGAAAGAGCAGTTCCCATCACTGTATAATTACCTGTTTCCTTCCTCCCGCTAACTAACAGCGAGGCTCACTTTGACAAAAGGAGTGTTAAACCCTGTTTCTGCTTTGGCAGGTTAAAAAAATATGTCATTTGAAGGTTCCTCTGAACCCGATAAACTCATACAACAGGGAGAATATTCATCAAAATAACTTCTCCTCACCTTGTAAAGTTGAGTCACACAAAGAGTAAAAGTTTGCTGAAGCTTATGTCTCCCAAAGAATCGCCACTGGGACATTGGACCTGCAGGATGTAAGCAGATGTTACTGGGAAGAAAGGGCTCCGTGGCACCTCTGTTTGGAAAAGATTAGGATAGAACTGAAAACTAGAGTGAGTTGTCTTATCTTTCCTATGCTACTGTGCACTGTCCATTTCCAATAGAGGGCGAGTCACTGTCCAATTTCACTGGGTTTCCGGGACATCTTTCGGGACTGGCCATACTTTGAAAAATGTTACCTGAAGCCAGATGAATAAACCAGATACGCTTTCCAAACCCTTTCTAGCCCAAACCAGCTGCTCGTATCCTGCTCTACAGAATTCATTTGGAAGCTACAGACAGGCTAAGCCTCTTTGCCTCCTCTGGGAAATGTTCTCTGACAGCCTCATGTCTCCACTCATCTGTTCCTGTAAGTTTGCATTTATTCACCAAACATACATCAGCAACCTGTGGCAGACCAGGCTCTGTGATGAAGGCAGAGAGCTCTCCCTTGGAAGGAAGATGTTCTCAAATCGTAGAGGGGAGAGAGAGGAGAAGGGGACCCCAAATCAGTATGGAGGATGTCAGACCTAGTGAACGCCTGAGGGGGAGGGGGTGTGAATGAAGAGCCGGTAACAGATGGAGGGGTCAGAGGTGCATTTAATTACGTGTATTAATTAAAGAACTTCCTGTTACAGGCTCTTTGCTCGGTGTCAGGGGCACAACAGGGAACAAGGCACCGAGCCTGTCCCCGAAGAGTGAACTCTCTATTGGAAATGCAGAGGGTCAGATTTTGCTTTAGAAAGTGCATTTTGGCTACCACGTGGAAGGGGGCAAGACCACGACCGGGATTCGGGGAGAAGAAAGAACCTGGGCAGAAATCAGAGAGCCTAACCTACAGCAAGGCAGAGGAGATGGGAATACACTCCCAAAATTCTAAGGATACAGAATGGACAGGATGAGAGAAACGGATGCATTTAGGAGATACAAACAAGAAAGGGTTTTTTTTTTTTTAGGAAATTAACTTTCAGGTAAAGAGTGGTGCCAATCTGTGAGCTGGGAAGGCATAGGAGGAAGATATTCATTCTATGAGATGGTGGGCTCAGGGGGTAATCAAGAGGAGGTGTCGCAGAGTTGGAGATGCAGGTATAAAGTTCAGAAAAGGGAGAAGACAGGTAGATACTTGAAATTAATCAGTGTAGAGATGCATGCAAGCCAAGGTCATGAAAGTAAAAGGTATCACCCAGGGAGAGTGTACGGATTGGAAACGAAGGCTCTTTCAGAGGAAGTCAATCCAACTGACACTGATTTCAGTCCAGTAAGACCCTTTCAGGATTCTGAACTCCCAAACTAAAGGAGAATAAATCCGGGTTAAGATACTAGGCTTGTGGTCATTTGTTACAGCAGCAACAGGGAACTCATACCGTAGGTAGTCACAGAGGGCTATAATTCAACTTGGACCAATCAATGGCGAATCCTAAATGTCCTCTTCCTGGAAGAAGCAAGGCACAGGCCAACATGCCTCCTCTCCTGGGAGCTCACCTACCATGTGGCCAGAGAACATGACACTGGTCCCCCATGTTTGGTGGTCTTCTGCCAAGCGCTTGAGCATGGCACCGTAGTTGAGAGGGCACAGCTCACATACTGCATGACTTTGCATTCACTGAAAGTGAGCAACAGGCAGAACAAATCCCGGGTGTCAGAAGTCAGAGCGGGGTTATCCTGGGGAGAGGGAGCCGTGTTTGGGAGGGAGCATGTGGGGAACTGCCGAATTAGTGAATTCTGCCAAGAGACATACAGGAACTACTCAGGCTTTGGGAGTCATACGTCTTTGTCCCAACTACTCAAATCTGCCACTGAAGTACAAAAGCAGCTATCGACAATTCACAACTGATGGGTATTGCTCCAGCGTCATAAAACCTTGTTTACAAACAGGTGGCGGGCGGGAATTGGCCTGTAAGCTGTAGCTGGACAGCCCCTGGGATAATGCATTGAACCATATACTCATGATTTGTGCGCTTACCCACACATGTGTTTCACCCGCCAGTATTTTAAGTTTAAAATGTAATAAACTATAAAAGAGGGCAGGATCCTGGATTCATTCTGCCTGAATTCCTGACTCTTCTACTAAATTACTTCATGACCACCATCTGCTCAATTTCTCTATGCCTCCATTGCCTCACCTGTAGTCACACTCACTGCTTCATAGGACTACTGTAACACTGCAGTGAGATAAAACATGGACAGTATTCAAAGCAGCACCTGGTTGATAGGCAGCTTTTAGTCAATATTTGCTCTTATTCTTATTATTGATGCTCACAACAAGTCTGTAAATCCTGGCATTGCTAGCCCTGCATTGCAGATGAGCCGCTGAAGCTGTCATTCTCCTGCCGTAACTTCCAGTGGCTCTTGATCTGGCTTCGGATTACTGAAGTTCACACATGGGGCTCATTCAAGCCTCTCAGCCATCTCTACAGCCACAAAGAGGCCATTACAGCAACTTGCAATTCTCTCACTACAGCATAACCCTGTCCTATCGGTGATGCTGTTCCGCCTTCCTAAAATAGCCTTGCCAGTCACTCAGTAATCCTTTACTCCTTTCTTCAATAAGCGCCATCTCCTCTGTGAAGTGTCTGAATCTCAGATGCTATGGAGTAGTATCCTTAGAACTTATAACCACACATTGGCTATCATTTTCTCATGCATATTTGTCTCTATCAATGGCCAAGCACATGCTAGGCTCCCAATACATATCTGCCGAATGGACTGCATACCTGCCTTCCCCTCTGTCTGTAAGCTCTTATTCATCCTGTGTCCCCTACAGTAATGCCCAGCATATGCCTGGCGCTTAATAAATATTTGTCAGATGGATAAATGAGTTGACTGTTGGAACCAACTGCAGACAAGTAGAGCCAGATGACAAGAAGCATAGTCCCAATCTCAGTGAGCCCCACAGAGAACTCCATCCATCATGAATGCCAGTTATTAAGGGATAATAAGTCTTATCTGTATTTTACACAACAGGGGAAGTGCTATGGATGTTACCATAATTATCGCTCACATTTTCCAGTCATAACAACAAATAATATACATGCCCACCATTTCCCAGAGTCAGTGAGTGATAAATACTTTTGAGGCAATTCTATTCCACATCTGCTGTCCTCAAATGTCTGTATCTCCCATAGAATTTTAGAACATTACATTAACGCTTAAAGGGACCCCAGAGACCTTCTAAGGGGAAAAATAACTTGTAGTTTTCTTTTTTTCCAGATCTTTTTTGCTATGCTGTTGTTTTTTCCTAAACTTGAGCAGCTGGAGAAAAAAAGAATCTGGGGACAGTTTTACCACTTATCAATAAAGACAGTTTATGATACGGAAACCGTTTTCACAACAATTTACAAGCAGAATCACGAGGAACACAATGTCCACATCTGAAGGAGAAGAGGATGTGGGAGGAACAAAAGCAGGAATTGCATTGTTATGCCACAAATCATTAATAGAGGGGTAAATGGGTTATTTAGAGTATTCATCATCCTTTGGGTGGTTTCTGGAGCATCTACAGTTGTCTCCAGTTCTGACCAACTCTTGCCGTTCTGGACCCTGGTTTCCTATATTTTAAATCATCCCGATGTCCTCTTCCTGCTGCTGAAAAGAAGATAGGAAAAGCCAAACTAGGGCCGCCAGGCTCAAGCTTAGGGGCGGTTTTGGAAAACTAAGAGATAAAACCAGAGGGGAAATAAGATTCTTCACACTCTTGTCTCACTCCTCTGTCATGTCTTCTCCCCGTGTGAACCCTGCAACGTAATCAGGCCAAACTTCTTGATTATCCTGATTCGATGGCTCTCACCTACCTGCTGTTGCCTGGAATCCTCTTTTCTAAATCACTGGCCTGGTCAATTTCCAATTCAGAGGAATTTGGTCATTACTTCTCCCCCAGGAACTGCCAACAGTTGCTGCTTCATAGCTACGAGCAAGTGCCTCAATTAGAAGGCTCATCTCAGTCCTGTGTAGCCACCATTTACTTATCTACCTCTCCAAGCGACCACCAGCTCCTGAAGACAGGGACTGTGCCTTACACCTCGGTGTCTAGCACAGTGTCAGGCAATGCAAGATGGCTAAATGACTGGATGGAGAAGTAGGGTTCTGGAGAGAGACCAGTCAAGTAGGATGGCAGTGGGCGGTGGCATTGTAAAGTCTGTATGATACTTTCTGGAGACAAACTCAGGCAGGCTTCTTTATAAATGACTTCTCGGTGACATTCATATGCATATGTGCTTAGTAAATAGCCAAGGTTGTGATATTTACTAAGGAGTTAGTAAAGCCAGCATGCTCCCTAACTTTTCCATGGAACTGTTGTGTGTGTGTGTGTGTGTGTGTGTGTGTGTGTGTGTGTGTGTGTGGTGCTTCTGCTAATACCTTTAGGGCATGCTCATTCAGACCATATCCTTAAGGATGAGACCATTACCAGAAAGTACATTGTCTACTTCACGTGCAGGATTACAAGTGCTACACAGACAGGTGAGCTGAGTTGACTGAAGAATACTTCAAGTCACCTTTGAGGCTGAAATTCCCACAATGAAGCTGTCCCTCCAAAGTTCTGCGAAGTCCATGGGACTTATGACCCAGAAACATCTTCCACAGTCTCCATAGAAAAACAAAGGAAATGGCTATATCAAAGTCCCCAGCTTCTAATTTTTCATCTCCATATTACTAAAGGGTACCAGAAACAGCTTCTCTCTATTATGTTCACATGACATATTTTGGGTGTTATGCATGTAGTGTAGTAAAGATAATGAGAAAAAACTCCACCTTTTCAAACACTGTTAATCCCCACCCCCGAAGTGATATTTTGGTCATAAAATTCTTGTCAATGATTTATGCATGTTTTAAACCTCTCAGGAATAACATGAATAAATAAGAAAGGCAATGTAATTCAGAAATTCATTCAAAAACATTTACTGACCACTTACTATATGTCAATGTTAAAGGTACAAAAATTGAATTCTAAAAGCTTAGGGGGAAAAATCTATTATCAAAAAGATTGCTGTTCCTTTACATCAATGAATCATAATCTTAGAAAAGTAGCTATGACAGGAATGCTATCTGGTTTACCGGGATACACTTTGCATAAAAGCCTGGCGCACGGTAGATGCTCAATACATACTGAGCGAATGAGGCAATGAATGCACAGGTGAATAACTATAGACAGCATTGAATGCACTATTCGACTCATTAAGATAGGGCTCCACAAAGGACTGGGAATTGAGAGGGACCTTGCAAATGAGCACCTCTCCTGGACACATTCTAGATGTATGGGGAAGGTAAGTGGGAGTCTTCTTCAGTAGGGTGGCAGGAGGAGAAAGTGCTTCTAGGACAATGATTGAACCTGTCTGAGTGAAGCAGAGGGTGTGGGTTACAGCACCATTCACACTGGACAATTACATAGGGGAAAGACTTAGAGGAATATTAAATGCCACATTATAGAGCCAGAACTTTTCCCTAAAAATAAAAGAAACCACAGAAAGAAAGTTTAACCTCAGGAGTGTTAGATAAGAGCTATTTTTTTTTTTTTTTTTACCAAAGGAAGATGTCTCATTATGGATCACAAAAGGGAAACATATTCTTCGGTTAGAAATGGAATGAACAGACCCTTCTCACATAATATTTCCTTGGGATTCTAGGCACCTACCAATGCTTCGGGGTTCTGCATATGCAAGGACGTCAGTAGAAAGTGTCTGAGAGCAGCAACTATGACCCGAGACAGACCAATATTTATGTCTGCTGCTTAACAGCCGTGAGATCTGGGGTGAGTTACTTACCCTTGCCAAACCTCAATTTCCTCCACTGCAAAATGGGGGTAATAATAGTACCTGCCTCATGAGGTTGGTGGTAAGAATTAAATTAGATAATGAATGTCTGTTTACAAAGTACCCGAACCACAGTGAATGGTCAAAACCTACTATCTGCTAACGTTGGACCTGAAATTGCAATGCACATTTCATCCCTTTAGTAGGTTCTTGTTAAGAAGATAATGAATTAATGAATCAGCTTTAAAGATGCTCACTCCTCAGTCCTTGTGAGATTCTGGAACAAGCTGTGAGGCAACTTGTTAATATTTTGTTCCTCTCATTAATATTTTTGTTTCACTCGAGTACCCATAATTGCATACTGCAGGATTTGATTTTTTGAGACATCACAGACCTGTTTGTGCCCAGCCTGCTTCTTGCTATCCTAACTCAATTTCCATTTTCTGGTGACAATATTAGAGAAAGGCAATGCCAACTCTTATCTTAATGTCCACCTGTAGGATGTGTCTACGGACACACTGCTGCCAACCAATGAGGGTGTAGGATCTGGACGGTGGGTTTTCTCATTCCTGGGATGGAGTTCACTCACACTGTAAAATGGCTTTTTCTATGTCCACTAAAGTGTGCCAAGCAGTCATACTAAGGTGAGAGCAAGCACTGAAGTGTTCACTGGAGAGATACAGAGGTGCATAGGGTGTTCACCAGCAGACAGCACCTCTTCACTTTCTAAATGTGTCAGCTACACATCCTAATGGCTTTGTTCAACTTTTGCCTTAAATATAGGAAATCTTATATAGCAAACCACATGCAAATATTTGAAGCGGGTGCTTTTTAGCTCACAGTGTTTTCCCTGCACCTTCCAATCAGCCAACCGGAATCGGTGCGGAAACAGCATAAAAAGGCTTTTATATTTTATGGTCAGGAATTTCCAAGCTGTGTACAACATCATTTGGGGACCTCATCCTGACATCAGTACTTCCTCAGTTGACACTGAGGCTGAGGCCCCATGGTAGAGCATGTGCCTGGATATAGGTCATAGACTCATACTTCTTGGTTCCTATTAGCGGAAGTCATCAAACACTGGCCCCAAATAAAACTCAATGAGTTTTGCACGGCCGACATGGCTCAGTGGTTGAACATCAACCTATGAACCAGGAGGTCATGGTTGGAGTCTTAGTCAAGGCACACACTCCAGTTTTAGGTTTGATCCCCAATGTGGGGCGTGCAGGAGGCTGACCATCAATGATTATCTCCCACCATTGATGTTTCTATCTCTTTCTCTCCCTTCCTCTCCCTGAAATCAATGAAACAAGAAATTTTTTAAAGGAAGCAGAGAAGGAAATGGAAAGAGGAAAACCAGAATAGTGTGCTGTCATCAAAACCAACAGAGGAGAGAATTTCCAAAAGGTGGTGGTCAACTAGCCTTCACTCAAGAATCATTTGTTCATCAACGACTTTAAGCAGGAACTAGGATGGGACTAGCTAGGAGCCTAGAGTGGGACCTTTAAGGAGGCTATCACTTTTAGAATCATTCAAGGGCATGGTCAACATTGAAAGGAAGTGCCTCCTTCCTTAAATTTTGTCTCCTCAGTGCCTCATTGGCCTCACCCTGGTCCTAGCCCTGTTGAGCTCAGCACTGATAGATGCTTCAGGGATAATAATCAATGGGACACAATTCTTGCCCTCAAGAAATTCAAGGTCTGACAAGCAGACAAATCTAAAGCTAGTGATTATAATGCAGAGGTTGAGTTTTGAGAGGCTTAAGCAGAAGGAGATGGGGAGTATAGGTCAAGGAGCATTTCAGTCAGAGCGTGGGCTCAGAAAATGCAAAGGTGCTTGAACTGAGACTAAGAGATAATCATGAACTCACTAGGGAGGAGAGCGAGGAACAGCATTCTGGGCAAAGGAACAGCATCCACAAAGACTAGGGGGCTTGGAAGTCCATAAAGTGTTTTGAAATGGTGATGTGTGGTAGCTGGGAGTGACAAAGATTGGCAATAAATGAGGATGGGAATACAGGCTCCCTAACTTGTCCTTTTAGACTGAACTCTGCCTTTATTTTTACAGGAATATTAGTATCTGGGGCAGTTTTCCTGGGGAACGAGGGTCTGCATAAGTTAATTGGGAGGCGCATCAATCTGTCAGTCCTGCCTGTCCGAGGCTCTGAGCGAACAGAGAGGAGGCCCCCTGTGCTCTAGCTGCTCAGTCAGATGTATTTTTAGCCTCGGCAGAAAATAACAGCAGCGTTCACTTAATAAAAATATCAAGCTCTGGGAATGATCTCGTGCCAATGTTAGAGCAATCAGGGACAGAATACGTTTCCAATTGAATTACTACTGTGGTCATAGTTATAAAAAGAGAGAGGGAGGAGAAAATGTTAGGCTGGTCAGTTTCTTGGGAGCATTCAATCTTGGTTCACTCTAATTTTAACGTTCAAAGACACATGAGCCAACTCTGCCCTTAGAAGCTATTTCCGGGGGACTGGCCAATACCCGCAACTTGCAGTCAACATGGGGAGGCTCTATGGCCAAAGTTTTCTTTCTTTTTCCTTTTCTTTCCTCCCTGCCCGCCCCCTTCCCAGTTGGAGCCTCTAAGAGTTCTTCTGCTCACAAGCTAATGAGACACAGTGTGAATAATTACAGGGGCAGTAAATTTAGATTCTGACCAAACTGAGTTCAGGAAACTGGGCTCAGGAAGAGGTGCCACTGGTGTAGCATCAAGAGAGAGCCTCAGGGCATCACGGTTACTGGGCTCCCCACTGTTTCCAGAAAAAGTCTCCCATTCTTTAGAGTGTCATAAACTGGTCCTCCCAATCTGGTCACCATCAATCCCCCCAACAATGTCTCCTTCCATTGGTCCCGCACACCCTCATCATACCCGCTAGTCAAAAATCACTGTTATCAGCCTTGACCTACTGAAGACTTCCTTTGTGCCAGGCATTGGCTGTGCAATTACACATTTTGTGCTATTTCATCCTTAGACTGACGTAGAAGAGCAGAAACTGTGAGCTATGTTAACTAGTGAGGATGAGGAGGAAGCTTGGACAAGAGACGTTAATTTCCAATGGTCACCTCGCTCATAAGTGGCAGAACCTAGATTCTGGCTCATTCTAAAGCCCATCCACCCTCTGCCCATTCAGTGGCCCTGGCCTGCCAAGTTGAGCCAGTTTGTTAGAATGCTGTACATCTTTATACTCCTTTATCCTACATAGGCTGCCCTCTTCTGGAAATGCCTTCACATCCATTTTCTTAGAATTCTCTTAGACCAGTGGTTGCCAAACCGCGGCTTGCGAGCCACATGCGACTCTTTGGCCCCTTGAGTGTGGCTCTTCCACAAAATACCATGGCCTGGGCGAGTCTATGTTGAAGAAGTGGCGTTAGAAGAAGTTTAAGTTTAAAAAATTTGGCTCTCAAAAGAATTTTCAATCATTGTACTGAGGATATTTGGCTCTGTTGACTGAGTTTGCCAACCACTGTCCTAGACTATCTTAGTTTTTGTCCATACTAGTTAGAGCATGTATTACTATATGTGTTGATAACAATCACTATTATATATTCAATTATGACTGTGTGCCAGGCATTATTCTAAGAGATTTACATGTATTATCTAATTTGATTACCTCAATATTCTTATAAGATAGTTATTATTATTACACCCATTTCACAAGAGGGAAACTGATCCATAAAGAGATCCACTGACTTGCCCAAACATACAGAGTTGGTAAGTGGTAGAACTGGAAAAATAACTACTATTAATTGAGTAACAGACATTGGACTTTGCTCTGGACCATGCATCATCATACTTATTCCCCACAGGAATTGAAAGGTGCCATTATCAACTCCTCTTTACAGATTAGAAGAGTCTCAGAGAAAGTTTTAAGTAACTTGGCCAAGGTCTCAAAGCCAGGATGGGAACTCAGGTGTGAGAAACTCCCATACCAAAGGCTCTTATGCTCAGCATGGCAACTGTAGAGGGCCTACAGGGAAGACACCTGAGCATTCTTTAAATAATTGTCAGCTGAATCCGAGGCGCCAGGCAGAGCCGCATCTTAAAAACACATCCACCAAGAAGGCTGGATGCATTATTAGTACTGACTCTTAACTTGCTCTAGGTGTCAGGGAGAGGGCCTTAAATGTAGATTCAGCCGAGCCCCAGGAATGAGGGAATGAGTGGGGCCTGGGCCCACTTAAGCTCCTTTGATCCTGGGCCTTTTCAGGTGAAACCCCTTTTTATTTTGGTATAAATAAACACTCTGCTGTTGGGTTTGGATTCCTGTCTCTCCGTCAGAGAGAACAGAGGTTCCACCCGGCCCCAGCTTTTTATTTCTATTTCTGTGTCCTCTATTCTTTCTTTTATTTCTCAATCCCCAGCTCCTCTACTCAGAAACTGGGCCTACTCCGTTTCCACACTGGACGTGGAAAAGAGAGAAAACCCCTACAGACAAGCTGCTCTCAGATCTGTCTTCTCAATGAAGAGTCACTCGTTCAAGAGAAAAGCCACACTTTATTCATCTCCCACTCCCCAGCACCTTGCACAGGGCCCTGATGCACAATGCACACTCAGTAAATGTTGGAGGAGAGGAAGACTAGACATAAGGCATTGGCCCCCTGTTTCAGATGTAATATGTTTCAACACACTAGGAGGGACCAAGCAGAGCAGACGTGGTCGTGAAGGACGTTCTTCAGACAGAGGACACTCCCAGTGAGTTCAGCTTCTGCCAGCTGGTCTGGGCTGTCAGGTCAAGTCAGACTCAGGAAAGCCCTTCCCTGGACAGCTCAGCTGCTGCTCAGAGAGGGCTAGCTTGTCCTACCCTTCTGGCCTCTCCTCAGTCACTGTCCCCCACCCTCTTTGAGCTGGCCCTCCTTTACAGAGCCTTGACCCCAGGCTCAGCCTCTCTGATGGGCATCTGATGATAATGACCACCCCACTGTTGGTTTTTTGCAGTGCTGCCTGGAACCCAACTGCCCTAACCTGAGTCCTCCACTGTATTCCTTCCCTTTGGCTCTGCATTGTGCCCTGCCTGGGGCTGAAAGACACAATCAAAAGTTTAAGGGCTGAAAAGAGTATCATCCTGGGGGCTCTCAAGTGCAGATGGAGGAGTTCCCAGAGAAGCCACTGCTTCTTCATACCTGTCAGTGTTTTCTCTTTTTATTCAACTGTAGTTGGCATAGTCTCAGGTGTACCACAAACCCTTGCTTATATTGTCAATTCATCTATGACGAAGAAGGCAAGAATATACCATGGAGAAATGACAGTCTCTTCAACAAGGGAAAACTGGACAGATGCATGCAACAAAATGAAACAGGACCATTATCTTGCACCATATACTAAACTAAACACGCGTTAAAGACTTACATGTAAGACCTATAACCATAAATATCCCAGAAGAAAACATCGGTAGAAAATTATTTGACTCTTAGCAATTTCCTGTTTGGGGATAGCCCCTCAAGCAAAGAAACAAAAGCAAAATTAAACATCAAACTGAAAAGCCTCTGCACAGCCAACGAAACCATCAACAAAATGAAAAAGCAACCAACTGAACGGGAGAACAAAGTCACAAATAACACACCTGTCTGGCTTTACCTCGTCATCTAGGAGTTGCATGGAGGAGCCTCAGAGCCAAAGACAGCCGGATTACAAACTGCCTCTGCCACTAAATCACTAGACTCTGAGCAAGTCACTAACCTCTATGAGCCTCCATTTCCCCATCAGTAAAATGGGTATAACATCCTAAAATTACAATGTGGTTGGACGACCAAATGACATCATGGACGAGTGGCAGGAGAGTGCTAAGTTTATGAGCGTTTTCTTTGCAGTGGAGATAGAACCTCAGGTCCACCTTATGTGACCAGCTATCCCAGTTTGTCCAGGGCCAAGATATTTTGAGGATATGTGAAACCCTGGAAATTCTCAGACAAACCAGAATGATCGCTTGCCACATAGTAAAATGGGGATAATAAGTGCTCCTTCCCTACAGGAGGGCCATGGAATTCTGTAAAAATATATGTAAAATGTATGTTCCGTGTCCTTCTGCTCAATATGGTTCCTCCCTCTGTCCACCCACTGGTCACTGTGTGGGAGAATAGAGTCATGTTTCAACCAGGCAGATGATGGCTATAGGCAAACCATGTTGCCCTTGCTAACCCTTGAAGGGAGGTCTCCGCCTTTGAACTAGTGGCTGTTTATGTGACTAGCCTCCTCTGAGGATTCTGATTGGCCCCCAGGAGTCCTCAGGAACAGATTTCTGTGATGCTAAATTTAAGCCAACTTTCACTCACCTGGCAGCTTGCAGCTGTTGGCTAGAACAGGGCCAACACAGAGAACTCCCTTAATGAAATGACTCAGGCCTTGAGTTAGGAGAATAAAGGAAGTAAAATGGTCATTCCTCCACGTTGCTCATAAGAAGGAGGTTGGTACAGCTTTGCTTACAGGTAGAGTTCAAATCGTCAAGTCTGCTGAAAAAGCATGATCAACAGGCTGAGTGCATGTCACATAGAAAATGCTCGGTAAATATATTGTACAACATGTTGACTTTGAAATTATTTTGACAACCTCATTTGAAATAGGAAGGGTTAATTATATTCTGATTTCAACTATTTGGCCTACAGATATTTTATTCGTGTATCTTTCCTCCAAAGTATCAGAGCACAGCCTAGAAAACCTCGATTTTAAAAATCACAAGACCTGTTTTCAAATCCACTAACTTGTACTGGCTTTGTGACCTTGTACAAGTCACCCTTCTTACCCGCAGTTTCCTTCACTGTTAAGCGGAAACAATAATCTTTGCCTGTCTACCTCATTGCTGCCTTAGGACCAAAAAGAAACAAATAAAACACTCAGTGATAATAAGACAGCTATCGTCAACTGTACCAGGTATACCTGTGAGAGCCATTTATCATTAATCTTGTTCACTAGATAATAACAATGCTGAAGTATTAAGTGAAAAGTGTTCTGATGTCTGCAATGTACCTTTAATTTTATTTTTTTTTAAAAGATAGCTTGACTTGTGGATAGATCAATGAGTAGATCAATGGATAAATAAGTGATAATACCAGCAAATTATAGTAAGATGATGATGGTAGAATCTTGGTGATTGGTATCTGAGTGCTTTCAACTTCTCATAATGTTTCCTTGAATATTTTCACAATAAAATTTAGGGGAGAAAAGGAAATCCACAGAAGCAAAGATACATTACCATCCTAGTTCTCCTGGGGAAATGAACTAACTGAGCTATTGTCCTGTCCCTGAAATGTCAGCCCAGTTTAAATTGGGTTTGACATGGCTGAAAAGTGTGACTTCATACACCTGGGTGGGCAAGGGGATGCAGCAAGAACATCTGTCCTGAGAAAAACCAGACCCCTTGCCTCAGGAGAAACAAAAATCTCCCCCTTGCTGAGTCACTCCTGGGCTGAGATGCAGGGACATTACTGAGGGAAGGTCAAGTGCAGGTGATAAGGGGCCCACGTGCCCAGAGGGAGGCTGACATCATCAGAGATGTATCTCTTGGATCAACAGCTTGGCCAGTTTGCCCAGCTTAGAAGTGGAAGAGGCTCCCCAAGCCTGCAGATGACAAGATCACCCCTGGCGAATGATGACTCCCTTTTCCAACGTGATCATATTTAGTCCTGCAGTTAGCTCCTATTTAGATGTTTCTATTCAATAATCCATTCTGGTCTGGTCTCTGTGTAGTTCAACTCTAGTTCAGAATGATGTAAATGGCCCTGTTCTTTTCTTAAAACAAAAGCTGCGGGTTCATGGGAAAAGTTCTGGATGTCCTATCAGGAGGTCTGGGTATGGATTCTGATAATAACTAGCTCTAAAGCCTCAAGAGATTCCATTAAAGGATCTGGACTCTGATTCCCTCCAATCACACCGGTGCCTTATACACACTGGTCATCGATTAACCATGAGGCCGTCCTGAAGACCAGATCTGCAACATGTGTATGCCCTCAGAGGCGGGCCTAGCACCCTACCACACCCAAGGATTTCAGTCAGTACTGGCTGAACTGAGCTGAAGAAACAGCACCTCTCTCGTGTACACAACTAAATACCGAGAGATTCAGAACTGGGTTTTGTCCGTTCCTATACTTTATCACTACACATCACAAAATTTACATAACTATTTTAAATCTTTGCCACACCCTTACAAAGTAGGCACAGTCACCTTCACTTTACAATTTTGGGAAACTGAGGCAGAGAGTGGTGTTTGTTGTTGCTGTTGTTGTTTTTGGCCACTGAGCCAGGATCTGAATCCACTCTGGCTTGGCTTTCACACCCACCCCCTGACGTCTCACCACCATGATGCCTGGTCCAACCTGTATCCGTCACTGTCTCCCACAGCTGCACCCCATCCTTTCCTCACGAGAGACCATAAATAACAGCTTCGTCCGCCCTTGACCGAACAAGCAAAACTGAAAATGTAGGCTGGGAAGTGCTTAGGGAAAGCCTCAAATTCCCTCCATCTCCAGCTGCTGCGGAGGAACAGAGAAACACTGTACTCTTGACTGGGGACAGGCACACCATATGTTAGGGTCACCAAGCAGATGAAAAGTCCCTCGATGGTGACACAGAAGGGTTGGAAGTCGCTCAAAGGGGAGAGAAGAGCACCTTCTATCCAGAGGCCTGATTGATGGATGCTCTGGGAGAATGTCTTCTTTCCGGACCATGAACAAACAGCCTCGGTCCATTTACTCTCCCTGACCGCAGGCTTTCTCGTCCCGCTGGGGAAAGGGGCCTCTTATCCAGAGTAAGGGACACCTGCCCCACTGGATTCCATGGCTGTGGTGGCCCTAAGATTACTCACTGAAGAGGAGGTAAACTATGTCCCAGCAGGAAGGATGATTAGTAAGGTCTTTATCCTTGAATGATACCTCTGACCCACAAGATATCAGAAAGCTTTTAATATCAGAAAGCTTAATCTGAAAAGTAAATCTCATCATTCCTCAGGAGCCATAGGATTTTCAACTCTCCTACCTGGAGAGACTTTGCCGACCACTGACCTAGACTCCCGTATCCAATGATTATAGGCTGTTGTTGTTCCTTGGGATTAAGCCCCTATCCCAGTGGTTGGCAAACTCATTAGTCGAGCTGCATGTGGCTGGCCAGCCGCAGTTTGCCGACCACTGACCCATATTGTGCAGACACCACGCACAGTCCATTAGATACTTTACTGCCCTTGATCTTCATAGTGGCCTTTGAACGAAGCGTGTGCATCCGATTTATAGATAAGGAAAATGGAGTTTGCCTCTGAGTTCAGAGGAGGGTACTAGACTGGAGTCTTAAAATAAGAATATGATTTAAATGGGCTTCATGTAAGTAGCACAGTATCACATGAGGGTACAATGGCACTTACATCAGTCACTCTGGGTTTGAAGTTCACTTAGCTGTGTGACCTTGGGCCGGTGATAGAAACTCACCTGCAGCAGCAATGGGGATCATGATAATAACTTTATCTCAAGAGTGACCTGAAGATTAAATGAACAAATGAATGAATGAATGAATGGGACAGTACCTGATATCCAGGAGGCTTTCAATAAAATGTTGGTGATTCTTAATGAAGAAGAGTTTGGATATAAAATAAGCAGAATGAAAAGCAAGATCACCCCTGGCAAATGATGACTCCTTTTTCCAACATGGTCATATTTAGTCCTGCAGTTAGCTCCTATTTGGATATGAGCAATCATTAACAGTCATGGGGAGCTTCTAGATCAAAGCTTCTCATGGCCAAAGAAGAGATCGTGAAAGCCTCCCTGATTATGCATGAGTGGGATTTAATATTGAGTATACCAAGGGTATCAGTTCAAGGAAGCTACAAAAGTCTAGGGATTCAGGCATGGCAAGATCTAGGTGTCTCAGAGGGGAAATAGCCCATCACTTGCAGGTGAGATGTCAAGGGAGGAATTTGTGCTTGATCTGGAAGAGGAAAGATGGAGCCACTGCATGTTCTTGAGCAGAGGAGTGGCAGGATGAAAAGGGAGGTGCTTGGAGACCTTGATCTCTGACATGTGACAACTTTGTCATCACATCAGTTCTTAACTGTGGCAAACATTTTTCTTCATTGCCTGATGCTTATAATTCTACAGTAGTTTCTCCCTAAGGAGGACCAGTCAGCAGCAGAATCACCTGGGAGCCTGAAAAAATTACATGGCCCTGGGGCCCTGCCCAGACAGAGGAATTCAGAAACTCTAAAGATAATGCCCCGGAAGTTGCATGCTTTCAAATACCTCAGTTGATTCTTACGGAGGTTGAAGTTTGAAAGCCACTCCCCTAGAACATGGAGTTTCAAACGTGGAGTCAAAAAGAGTCTCAACTAAACAGGTTGTCTTCTCAGAATCAGGGCACTGGGTTTCCAAGGGCAGCTCATGGTGTGATAAGAAACCAAGGACAGTTCGAGCCCTTTTAAATGGCCAGACACCTAAAAATAAAGCCAGCAAGGCAATGTTGGGTTCCAGTCTCAGAAAAGTGACCAGAGGAGGAATTACATACACCTGTCCTCTGTTACGAAGCATGCGTGTTTTTAGGCCTACAGTTCATGCCAATTCGGCAGCCTCGGGCACATCCCAACTCAAGTGCAGCTTTCACCGCTGGCTAAACCGAGTCCCGGAAAGTGACTGTGACTCGGGCCAGCTCTGAGGTTCGAGGCAAGGTTGCAGAGCAGGTGGAGGGAACTGGGAAGTAGCTCCAGGCAGGACCACAGCCCTGACTCGGCAGCTCCCGGGAGACAGACACACCAGGGAGCCTGGTGGACACACAGGGGAGAGGCCTGCCCTCAGGTGACTGCCATCCAGGTGGTACAGAACACAAGAATACTGTAACAGTAAAAAATGACCAGGGAGACAGAGAAAAAGAAAAGATAGATTCTAGGCAGGTTGGGAAGGGAAGACCCTGTGGAGGAGGGTGGTGATTAAGCCAGGCCTTCATAGGATGAGTGGGATTTATTTTTTTTAAATATATTTTATTGATTTTTTTTTTTTTTTTTTTTTACAGAGAGGAAGGGAGAGGGACAGAAAGTTAGAAACATCGATCGGCTGCCTCTGGCACACCCCCTACTGGAGATGTGCCCGCAACCAAGGTACATGCCCTTGACCAGAATCGAACCTGGGACCTTTAGAGTCAGCAGGCTGATGCTCTATCCACTGAGCCAAACTGGTTTGGGCAGGATGAGTGGGATTTAAACAGGCAGAGATGAGGGTAAGCATATACAGACAGAGAAAAAGAAATTCAGTTTGGGGACCCTAGATAATTCTGATTTAGTTGAGTAATTCATTTCTCTCCCAGAAGCAACAGGGCCAGAGCCTGGAGGGAGAGGTGGGCAGCAATTGATGGACACACTGAATGCCAGACTAAGAAATGAGGTCATTATTCTGTAGGCAACAAAGAGCTTTAGAAGAGTAATGCTGGTGGCAGAGGGAGAGTGATTTGCAGTGAGAAGGCACAGCAGCATCTATCAGTCTGTGTTACAGAGAGTGTGTCTGTGTTCTACAGCAGTGGTCGCCAACCTTTCGGACCTCGTGAACCACTGGTGGTTTACGGACCACCGGTTGGCGACTGCTGTTCTAGAACATCTGTTTTTTCTTCTAAGCTTTGTCCAGCCCTGGGGAGATAGAAGCCCCTAAATAAATGATTGTCAAACCGGCTTGAAGCAGGTAGATCGGTTTGGAGCTCCCATAACCTAGATAGAAGAGATCAGTGAAAGCCCCCCGCTCCCCTCCCCCCAGGGGCAAGGAGAGCAGGGGTCAGATGGAGAGATAAGATAGGAGAGAATCCACATTTTTCCATTTGAGTTTCCAGCACTAAAGGACTATCCCACTTAGGTTCAAAGGTCATTTGATTGATTGCAAATATTTTCCAATTTCTATCCTCCCTGCTTCTGCATCACTCGAAGTGTAGGTGAAGCCTGTGTTCCTACCCTACACAATCCGGGCCAGCTGATTATACATTGCTTTGGAAACTGTGGAGTGTACCGGTTCTGGTTCTGAGCCCAGACTGCAAGAGGCTTTGTGTGATTCCAGCCTTTTGGAAACAGGCCACCACCATGAGCAGAAACTCAGGCTAGCCTGTTGGAGAATGGGAGTTCTCATCTGATGGCATCCCATCCCACCCCAGACATTCTCCAGCTGGCCCACTAGCTGGCATCGGAGGCAAGAAAACAGCCAAGACCAGCCAAGACCAGCTGAGATCAGCAAAACTGCCCAGCTGACCCACACACTCAATCATAAGTGGTTGGTTTGGGTTTGGGTGTTTGTTTTGTTTTTTCCAGGGTAAGAGTTGTGGTGGATTGTCAGGCAGCAACCGTTAACAGTCATGGGGAGCCTCTAGATCAAAACTTATCATGGCCAAAGAAGCTGGGCCCTCTCTAGTGATCGATTTTAAGCTACGTTAGAAAACAAACAAACAAACACGAAAACAAAAACAAAAAAATGGAGGAGGAGGAGGAAGAGGACAATTTTTTAGTATTCTTTCTTAAAGAGGATTTGTGTCACTTATTTTACTCTTTCAACAGCAGGTTGAGCATCAACCATGTGGTAGTCAGGCACTTAATACTTAAATGAATATCTGGTCAGTGCTGACTAAGACAGACCCTGCCCTTGGGAGCTTCAGGGTGTGGTCTCCTCACAATGTATAAAGTGCTTTCTTATCCACTTGTTCATTTGACTCTCACACCTCTCAGCAGCCCCTCTTTACAAATAAGTAAACTTAGGGTCACAGAGGTCAACTAGTTTTCCAAATGATGCAGCCAGCTAGTAATCCCGCATACACCACAAAACTGGGAGCTCGTTGTAGGATGAGAAGACAGCCTATGATTGTCCTGACTCCTGGGACCAGCTCAGTAGATCCTATAATTAGACTTTAAAAGAACAAACTCAAGGACTAGGATTCAAACCCACAACTCTAACTACAAGCCCCCTGCTTGCTCTATAATATCGGTTATGCCCCAAGAACATCCCTGCAACAGTGTAATTCATGTAAGGAATGGAATTCATTATTCTCACATTTCTAGGTCCCAACTCTAATATTAAGGACATCTGCTCAAGGAAGCTACAAAAGTCTAGGGATTCAGGCATGGCAGGATCTAGGTGTTCAACGGTTTCCTCTTTCTCCACATCTCAGTCCTGTTTCCTCTGTGCCGGCTTCCTTCTCAGGCAGAAAGTCTTACTGTGGTGGATAAAATGGCCTCTGGCAACTCTAGGTCTTTCAGCTCAGTGTCTGAGAGACACTTTGTGAGCATCCATGTTAATTCCTGATATTGGACTCTAGCATAGTTTAGGCTATCTTCCTAACCCTACACTAATTATTCTGTCAAGGAGAATGGAATATTCTGACTGGCCATCTTTCTGTGAAGGTAAAAATAGACAATAAATGTTTACCAAAGTAAACAGTAGATCTTTTTGAATAAATTGATGAATGAATCTTGACTCACAATGATTCACATACATATATCTCCACTGCTAAGGAACAAACCAACATCTTTTTCCTCCCTCTGCATTCCATGAGCAAAGTGTCATCTAACCAGTAACCCTTCATAGGAAGCAAGATATGGTCTGCAATCCCAGAGGCATCTGTACTCTAAACATATAATTAAATCAGAGGCAAGTACAGCTGGTGAAAGCAGGAAGACGTGCATAAACTCTTCAATCTAGGAATGTTTGTGGGCCCTGTCATTACATACCCCACACGCTAATCCATCCCACTGTGACTCCATAAGCTCTTACTCTTCTCCAGCTGAAAGTGCATAAGTCTTCTTTGGACTGTGGCTTTCCTTCTCTTTTTCTTTATTGAAAGCCTTTTCAAATCATCACAAAATTGAAGATTTATGTCATCAGCTAAGGGACTGACCGAGTTGTTATTCAAGGTATAATATTAACAACGGGAGTAGGGCGAAGAATACATTTTAAATAAAACAACAGCAATTCCACATACACACTGTGTGACCTATGGCAGGTTACTTAACCTCTCTGAGCCCCAGTATCTCTTTCTGTACAATGTCAGTAATAAATTCAGCCTCCTGTGGTCACCGTGAGGATTAACATTATTAGGGACTTAACATGCCTAGCACGGTGGTGGGACGTGGCAAGTATTTAACTATTTGACAAAGGTTGGTTCTCTTCCCCTTTAAAAGTTCCGATTCTACTTGTCACGTAAAGTTAGAACCAACCAACAAACAAAAGCAAATGTAGAAGGAGTGCCTTTAGAAACAGTCTTCTTAAAGCAAAAGCCAATCACACAGGCAATTGTGTGGATGACTCATTGACCTGCTAGGGGCTGAGATGCAATCTTGGGAAAGACAGGTTCTAGGCTCAAGGAGCTTAGGGGGTCTGATCATGCTCCGAAGAGGGATACTATAACTCAAAACCATGATTGCATTTCGGTTGATAAAGTTTGTTTGGGATCCTTTTAAGAGGAGGGATATTTCCTTCATCATTATGTTCTCTGCATTTAGCAAAGTACAGGACATAGTATATGGCTGATAAATGGCAATGGCATAAACAATAAATATTTCATGTTTCTCTTGAACTGTAGATCAGATGGACTCTTCTGATCCAGGTAAAGCTCAGCAGATCTTGATTGGACTGGGGTCTGTATCACACTGAGCAGCTGGTGGATCAGCTGCGGGTTGTCTGGTCTGGGAAGCTCTCAGTTGAGGTGACTGCATTTAGCTCTGTGCCACCTCACAGAGAGGACAGGTCCTCTGGGAAACAAAGGTTTGGCAGGTCAGCAATAAGCTTATTTAACTAGCAAGTGCCGGAAGCCAATCATTGTTTTGATGGTAGAGAGAGCCGTGGACAGGGAGTTCGGAGGGCTGGTCAACCTTCATTGCTCTGAGGGGTTGGAGCTGGTTACTGGGATGTTGGTGGCTGAAGCAGCCCCCACCTGTTAGTCCTAAGAAGATTCATTGATTGGCTTTTACTGGTGTTTCCTGGCTGGAGGAGACAGGTGTATCATATGATTTTAATCTTAATAAAAGGCATGGTAAAGCCAGAGCGGGTAGTAGTTCTCCTACTAGAGTTGGACTACTGCCTGGCCCCCATTTCCAAATTAATGTTTTTCTGAGTCTTTATTCATTTGTGTTCGGCCTTCTCCAGAAACCCAAACCCTGAACCGGGGACCCTGAATCACGCGGGACATGAAAGGGGTTCTCACAGGCAAGCCACTCCATCAGACAGGTCCACATCAGTAGAAAAGAAATAAGAAAGAGAAGAGAGATGTGCACATTCCGAATACCTTTTTGTTCTGCTGGAGGAATGTGCCAAAAATGAAGTCTGGCTACATTTTAATTGTGATGTGTCTTGGAGTGGGCCCCTTTAGGCTTATCTTGTTTGGGACTCTCTGCACTTCCTGGACAAAGAAAATCTTTAAAATAGCAGGAGAACAGAACAAGTTACTTACAAGGGAGCTCCCAGAAGACTCTCAGCTGATTTTTCAATAGAAACTGCAAGCCAGAAAGGAGTGGCAAGAAATATTCAAAATGATGACAGTTAAGGACTTGCAATCAAGATTACTCTACCCAGCAAAGCTATAATTTAGAATTGAAGGACATGTAAAGAGCTTCCTAGACAAGAAAAAGCTAAGGGACTTCATCACCACCAAACCAGTATTACATAAAATGTTAAAGGGTCTTCTTTATGTAGAAGAATGAAAGAAATATTTAAAAACATGAACAATATAATGGCAATAAATACATATCTATCAACATTGAATCTAAAAAAAAAATACTATCAATATTGAAAAAAAAAAACACACACACACACACACACACCGAAATAAATAAGTAGAAGAGAAACAGACTCATAGAAACAGGGAACATTTTGATAGTTGCCAGACAGAAGGGCGATTGGGGCAAGAGGTAAAAAAGATGACGTGATTAAGAAGTGCAAATTGGTAGCTACAGAACAGTCATGGGGATGTAAAGTACAGCATAGGAAATATAGTCAATAATATTTAAATTACTGTGTTTGGTGCCACCTGGGTGTAAGATTTATCAGTATGATCAGTTAGTAAGCTAATCACTGGGGTATACACCTGAAACTAACATAATACTGTATGTCATCTGTGATAGGAAGATAAAAAATGATTAAGAAATTGAAGCCTGGGTGCACATTGGAGCTGAAGGTTGAAAGGTGTGTAGAAATTAGACTTGGCACAGAGTGGCAGGGCCGAGGGTGAAAAGAAGAGGCGAGTGGGAGGAGAGATGGAAGGGATGGGCAATGGGCCAAGGCAGAGAAGCAAGAGGGCACCCGCAGCCCGACGGCCCCCGAGTATGGACCACTGCACTGCCCTCTTCCAAAGACACTTGTCACTCCGACGCTGAGCCATGAGCCTGCCCCCCCCAATTCCCGGAGGTGGATGAGAAGAAAATGCGGACAATGAAATAAATACGTGAGAGTGCAGGTGGAACAGCCGAGCAACCAGGCTGACGCCCCGTCCCCTCCATCGGCTGGGGCGGAGGGTGTGTCCCGTGGCCCAGGCCTGACCTCCAGCGAGGAAATCAGCTGTGGAAACACCCTGAGCCCGAGGGCAGGTCGTCCCGAGTCCATTAGGTGGGTGGGTAATGTGATGTTCCCAGGTAACTGGATTTCTTAGCTTCAGTCCCTGCAGGGGAAAAAATTGCCTCTGTTCCTTTTTTCCCCTTATCTGCTCCTGTGTTTGGGCTGCTGGAGTTGGTAGCCAGAGCGATCTCAACTGTCTGGAATATGTTCTCCATTGTGTTCTTTCTGTGAAGAAAATTACAATGTGGAAAGGGAAGGGGGCGGAGAGGAACATTACCTTCTAAACAGTCTCGGGGAGATAATTGCCAAGGCTCTGCTGCTCTCTCTTGCTCCCCCTCCCTTCTCAGGCCCTCTGCCTTTCCTCCCTGTTGCAGGGACTGGAGAATGGAAAGTGCTGGGGCAGGGGGACCAGACGTCCCCACTGGGGCTTCCCCTGATGTGCCAGCTGTTTCCCCTCCTCCTTCCGGGGCAGCACCTATTGCTACACAAAAGGATATTCAGATGGTTTTGTTTGGGGAAATATGGGCTATTTTTTTTTCTTGGTGATTTGGGTTATTCCTCTAATACAGTGGTCAGCAAACTCATTAGTCAACAGAGCCAAATATCAACAGGACAACAATTGAAATTTCCTTTGAGAGCCACATTTTTTAAACTTAAACTTCTTCTAATGCCACTTCTTCAAAATAGGCTCGCCCAGGCCGTGGTATTTTGTGGAAGAGCCGTACTCAGGGGGCCAAAGAGCCGCATGTGGCTCGCAAGCTGCAGTTTGCTGACCACGGCTCTAATACCTCAATACGGTCTGCTTGGCTGTGCATTCGTTCAGGAAGGTTCCAGGGCTTCTTGAATGACCGCATCACTGTGTCAGGCCATTCATTGATCATTCACTGTGTGTCCTAACGCATGCCAACCCTCTCCGTCCCTGATTTCATTTCATCCCCATAGCTAACCTGGGAGGTCAGCTGTGTGCATGTTTTAACATTAGAGATGAAACGCTGATTCTCAGTGAGTTCAGGTCACTTGTCCCAGCTCACAAGCTATGAAGGGCATAGCCAGGATTCGAACCTACTTCTGTCTGATTCCCAACCACTGTGCTATCACGTGCCATCCTTCCTTCCCCCAGAATTAATGAGGGGCAGTCCCAGCCCTCAACACCCTTAAAGTCTTAAGAGGGCAGATACCATAAATGACAGTGTTTTGGGGGATAGTAACACGACCCATTTCTGCCCAATGAGATGCAAGCAGAAGTTTCTGAGTGAGTGAAGGACTTGCCCAAGGTCAGTGGTTGGCAATCTGTGGCTCTTTGGCCCCTTGAGTATGACTCTTCCATAAAATACCACGTGCGGGCGCACATGTACAGTGCTATTGAAACTTCGTGGCCCATACGCAGAAGTCGGTTTTCGTCTCTCAAAAGAAATTTCAATCATTGTACTGTTGATATTTGGCTCTGTGGACTAGAGAGTTTGCTGACCACTGCCCAAGGCACCCAGCAGTAGGATGAGGTTGGAGGAAGCAATCTATACAGTTCCTTCTAGAATGAAGATTTAAGAAATTGCGAGTCCCTTAGCAGATGCCTGATATAGTGCTTGAAATGATTGTTGCCCGGCTGGCGTGGCTCAGTGGTTGAGCCAATCTATGAACCAGGGGATCACAGTTGGATTCCTGGTCAGGGCACACACCCAGGTGGCAGGCCCAGTCCCCAGTGTGGGGCATGCAGGAGGCAGCTGATTAATGATTATCTCTCATCATTGATGTTTCTATCTCTCTCCTCCCCCTTCCTATCTGAAATCAATAAAATCATATTTAAAAAAATATAAAATAAAGTGATCATCTTTCCTGTGTACAACCTGGAAGAAAATGCCACACACACACAAAAAGAATTACCTTGATTTTATTTTTCCTTCCTTCCTTCTTAAATGTAAGCATTGGGTTTGTTGGATTTTATGTCCCCATTTTATGGATGAAGAAACTGAGGCTCAGAGACATTGAATGACCTGCGATTGGGAGGCCAGATCTCTTTCCCCCATGTCAGTGCTTTCAATGTGTGGGTCCTGGACCAGCGGCATCAGCGTCACTTGGAGCTTGTGAAGAATGCCAGGTTTCAGGCTCTGACCCCAACCCACTAAATCAGAAACTCTGGTGCTGGGGACCCAGCATTCTAGTTTTTCACAAACTTCCTGGTGTTCTGCTGCAGCAAACGATTGTTAGACCACAGCTTTCTAGTGCTTTTTTAATCCAGAGGTACTAAGAAAATCCAGGTATGAATCCATACGTTTTGCTTTTCTGCCACTTTAAACTGCAGATTGTTCTGAAAGCAATTTTATGTTGACTTTGGGAAAGTCCATTGCAAAAGTAGGATGACAGCAAACTTTTAGAAATCTAATCAGCCAGGCAGCATACGCGGCGCCGACATTCGGTGTCTGGCGCTGAACAGCAGGCCGCCGGACTGAGGACGAAGGTGTGGAGGAGAGATCTCCCCAGTTCTCATCGCTTCCTCTTGGGCTGTGTCTGGCTGGGGCTGAAGCGAGTGGACTCCTTCCCAGCTGTCAGGCAAAGCATGCCTTGCGAGAGGTGTCCTCATCCGAGGACCTGGTTGTCCCGATGACAAATCCCACAGGCTTCCTCAAAGGTAAAGTGACTTGCCCAAGGTCACCCTGCTGCAGCGCGGAGCTGGGGAAGGCGGTCCCTTGGGCACCGATAGTCACAGAATCTGACTGCCAAGTGGCTGGAACAGACATTTAAAACAATCACTCCCCTGCCTCCCAGCAATGACTGGCACACAGCTCAGCAGAAAATGCCACAAATAAAAACAAAAAAAAAAAACTCAGAGTGGACTTTTTTCTCATATTTTCTTAAAGCCCAAGCTCTTAAGCACAGCCAACAAAATCCTCTGGATCAGACTCTGCTGCCCCCTCACCAGCATCCACAAGAAAGCCTCCACCATGATGGGCACCATGAGATCCTCCAGTTCTTTCTTTCAAAATACATTTTATTAATTTTCTACAGAGAAAAAGGGAGAGGGATAGAGAGTTAGAAACATCGATGAGAGACAAATACCAATCAGCTGCCTCCTGCACATTCCCCACTGGGGATGTGCCCGCAGCCAAGGTACATGCCCCTGACCGGAATCGAACCTGGGAGCTTTGAGTCTGCAGGCCGGCGCTCTATCCACTGAGCTAAACCGGTTAGGGCAAGATCCTCCAGTTCTTTACTGAAGGTCTGGTGCAGTTTATGTCCACAGAAAGCTATGAATTAGACAAACTTTCATGGAAACAGATTTGGGAGACATCATTCAGTCATACCAAACTCCCCTATCCCTCTCATGCCATAGCATTTAACTAACGAAAAAAAAACATCAGTATAAGAAGGGATGCACCTATAAGAAAGAAGTAGGAAATTCTTTATGCATCCAAGTGGGTGTATGACAGTTTATTCAACCTGCCCCTTAGTCTTTTAAATATTTATTTTTTTATGGATTTCAGAGAGGAAGGAGAGAGAGAGAGAGAGAGAGAGAGAGAGAGAGAGAGAAACATCAATGATGAGAGAGAATCTTTGATTGGCTGCCTCCTGCATGCCCCACACTGGGGATTGAGCCTGCAACCTGGGCATGTGCCCTGTCGTGAACTCTTGGTTCATAGGTCAGCACTCAATCACTGAGCCACCCCAGCTGGGCCAACGAGCCCCTTACTGATGGAAATAAATCATTTGTAATTCTTTCCAATCTACACTAGGAGAATATTAATCCATCTGCCTTAGGAAGCAGAGATTAGAGGAAGTGTTAAGAGTCAAACTGAAAAGAGCAATTATGAGCCAGAGGCCAGCTGAGGGAGCTGCTGATGCTGATGGAGATGGACAAGAGAGACAGTTAAGACCTGGAGGCCTGGGCTTTAAGCGTTCAGCATTTTGAAGCAGAAGCAGAATACACTAATAATTTCAACACATTGATTCACCGAACACATATGAATTGTACACCTGCTATGTTCTTGAGGTGGGGCTGCCAAGCCCTGCAGATGGAGTGTAGACAGACAGGTGCCAGCCCCATCCTCTTGGAGCTGTCAGCCTCGGAAGGGAAGGTGGGTACGTGTTTGAGAAGAGCTGACCCCCTGGAGCAGGGTGGAGTGGAGGGGCTAGTGCCCACAGGAGATGCCCACGCCGTGGTCACAGAGTGGGCAGTCACTCAGCTGGGGTTCTCACTGTGGTCCTGACCAGCAGCAGCAGCACCTGGGAACTTATGGGAGTGCAAGTCCCCACCCCGGACCCCCTGAATGAGGAGCTCGGGGGCCAGCAGAGCCCAGCATCTGGGTGTCACAAGCTCCGTCTTTACTCAGCTCCAGTTCGGGAGACACTGCCTAGCAGCCCACACGATGCAGGATGCCAGGGTCGCCTATCCTGGCGCCCTGGTCTGGAATGACTCCGGGACAGGACGTGACCTGCGAGCCGGGTCTTCAAAGGAGAGCGAGGTCCCTGGAAGAACAAGTGGAGCCAGCATGGAACATTCCAGAAATGCTTGCGCTCCTGAGACGGGAGCCAGCTTGCAGGACCTCCACCTTCATATTTCATAATGGTTTTTGGGGTTAAATCAAGGGAAATGACTTATACACCAAATTATTCATGGCATCTGTTGCAAACAATTTCCACGCCTATCAGCAGATGACCTCTGGACTGAACTCTGAGTCACACACACAAGTGAGCAGTAGCCCCCCTTTCAGGCGAGGGGCCCGTGTCTCCGGATGCTGAGAAGAGCTTCTAAGCATAGTGGCTGACTACACCAAGCATGAGCGTAGCATGTTACGGTGCATGTGAAAACTCTCTCTATACTGGCCTTTGTGCCCAGAACACTGCAGAGAGACCTAGAAGAGAGTAACAGGAAACCAACTCCCAGGTGGACATTTTCGTAGGATACAGCTTTACGGCTTTTTTTTTTCCTCTCTTTTTTTTCTTTTTCTTTTTTTTTAAGTATTACACATAGTAGTACATGTTTTCCTTTTTTTCCCTCATTGTCCTCCCCCCAGCCTCCCCTACCCCCCAGCACATGTCCTCACCTGCTCTCCTCCCTCCCCAGTGTCTTGTATCCATTGGTTATGCTTATATGCATGCACACAAGTCCTTTCGTTGATCTCTTACAGCCCCCGCCCCCCACCCTCTCCTGCCTTCCCGCTGTAGTCTGACAATCTTTTTGATGCTTCTTTGCCTCTATATCAATCTTATTCCCCTGTTTCTTTTCTTTAAAAAGATCTTGCATCTGCAGACTGGAAATAAATGTGTAAGAACAAAAAATGTTTGAGTCTCAGTTTCAATGGCTTTTTCATTTGGTGCCCTGGGCACAGATCACCAACTGAGAGAAACAGACACTAAATCTCTTGTAATACACGAACAAGTAACGGGAGCAGGGGGAGCTGTGCTGAATGTCCTCCTGGCTCCAAGATGGGTCCCCCCCCCCCCCGCCACCTCACCCCTCTCACACCTTTTGGGGGGATTTCACAGGGTGGGGGATGTGACAGATGTGACAGGGAGGGGCGCTCGGTGTTATAATTACCGCTTTCAGTAGCTATATTGTACTAACAGGATGTGCTGTTTTGGGTCAAAGCCCTAGGCCAAAGTTCTAGCCACCGTTCGCGTTCCCGGCACCCCCTCTGAGTTCCTGGTATTTGGGAAATGGTCACTGAGCAGCTCGTGTGGGGGCGGGACAGGGCAGGGGTGCAAGAGTTGGGGGGAGGGTGCAAACAACCACTGTGGTGGGAAGGGGGGCCCCGGCAGGGGCTCCATTCAGAAAAAGAAGAGCTGGTGGTTTCAGGCAGCTGAGGTGAGAGCAAGGGGGAAATGAGACAGCCTATCGGAGGGGGAAACACTGACCCTCGCTCGCCTTTATCCAAAAAAGGGCAAAAATAGATGCAAAAGATGTGGCTTGCAGTGCAGAAACAATGGCTTGTGCCTCAGCAGCTCCAGCACTCGCCTGCCTCCGTGTCCCTACTTCCCCGGCAAGAGGGAATGCACTCCATCAAGTTCACATCCACACCAGGTTCCCTTCCTCACCCCTCTGTCATCACATGCAATTCTCTCCAAGACCCTTCCTCGAAAATCCCACCTGTAGATGTGAAACCTGAGGCTCCGAAGGGCCACAGAACTCACCCGAAGGTGCCTCAGTGAAGGCAGGATTAGGACCCGGTCCTTCCTGACCCTAAAATCTCCGCCACACTCATTTTATGCTCCATGGAGCTCGGGAGCGACCCCTCCTCGGATTCTGAAATCACTGGTCCTTGAGCCAGGCACGCTGGCCCAGACGCACACCCCGTGCACTTGAAAATGGGCATTTTTGAAAAAAAGCAGCAGAGAGCCCTGGGAGGCTGGTGGGGAGATACAGGCCAGCGAGGAAACCCTGCTTCAGGCAGACAGGATCTCCAGCATCGCTGCGCGCCAGCCACCAGCTTGCTGTTCGCTTCTGCAGAAATACCGGTTTACCCAGTCTGCGTTTCTGATGGCAATCTCGCTCCCATCCATCACCCGAGTTTTTCTGTTTGCATGTTGCCCAACCACCGGGCCCACACGATTCCCCGGCTCCGTGTACACTGTCAAGATAAAAGCTTGTTTGGAAGGGATATGACCTTCTCTGGGGTTTCAAAAGAAAACTTTGCAGATGGCTTTCAACTAAAAGGCACCTAGACTCAAATAAGATAAGGCATCTCTGAGATGTGTTTGCTGAATCATGCAGCGAGATTCATTGAGGACCGACAACTGGCTGACACTATCGGGATGACTAAGCTAGTTTGAGTCCTTCCAGGCCCTTCATGTTTCAACACAATGCAAGTAAAACACTGAGAGAGAGAGAGACGGAAACTCTAAGGGATCCCGGGAGGGAGTAGATGGGCCATCCCAGGTACTCCTTTATTAGATAGGATATATGTTTCCTAGGAAATTTTTGGCAGCTCAAAAACTCATCACGTGTGCTGAGTGGTGGCTCGCTGAGCAATCTGCTATCCATGTACTTCTAGACATCTTGCTTTGCCTCTGATGGGAGTCTTGAGTACAATTTGGGACTTGTCTCAGTTGAAAGTGAGAAGGGACACAGAATTGCATGTCACCAAGGGTCTGGACTGGGCTCATCACACTCTCTAGGCATCTCTGCATGAAAAAACACATGTGTTTCGTTGAAAGGCCACAGGGGAGGGATGGGAAGGAGAGCTAGTGATTCACACTGCCTCATGTCTCAGGCATTCGGTCAAGTTCTCAAGAAAAGAGGAAGTAAAAATAAAAGTGCCAGACAGCTGAGAGCAGCTGGGTGCTGGTGCCAGGGGAGAGCCAGGAGGTCAACTCCTCCATTCACACTGTTCCCGGTTGGACTGCCTGACTCTTGCTCTTTAACTGACCAGACCCAGCTTCCACATTAACTATCCAGGGGTCGGCAAACTCATGAGTCAACAGAGCCAAATATCAACAGTACAATGATTGAAATTTCTTTGGAGAGCCGAATTTTTTAAACTTAAACTTCTTCTCATGGCACTTCTCCAACATAGACTCGCCCAGGCCATGGTATTTTGTGGAAGAGCCACACTCCAGGGGCCAAAGAACCGCATGTGGCTCGAGAGCCGCAGTTTGCCAACCACTGCACCAGTCCATGTTCCTTCCCGGCTCCTCCGCGATGGAGCAGATCCTCCTCTTCGATGCTCCCTGGCCCTCCACCCTTCCTTCACTATCGCCTCTCCCATACTTCATTGTGATAATCTAGTTACCTTTTAACACCCTTCCTTAAAACATGAGTCACATTAGAAAACCATCGAGGCTCTCCATTCTACCCCTAATCTGTTCCATAACGTGGAGAAGTAACTGTTGGAGAAACATGAATACGCGGACACACGGATGAGTCGATGAGAAAAGGGAAGACGGGATATGTAACCAAATGGCACATGTGTGCACACAGAGTATCCAGAGGACTAGTTCCATAGGGCATGGAAGATCTGCTCTCAGGGACTCCGGGCGCCATTCGGTGAGTGTGAGGAGCAAGGATGTCTCAGCCAAAGAGCTGCCATTTCACAACTGCCTTGGAGACCATGTGTCATCCCCCCTTTCTGGGATTTGGAAAACCCAGGTGGGATCTTGGGCCATTTTTCAATGGGGAGTTCAAAAGGCATAATCTACTCCCTCCCTCAGCAGTCAGCTCCAGATGGCGGAGCTAGATGAGTTATTTGAGAAGATGCAAAAGGATTTCTTAGAAAGAGAAGGTGGGCCATTATTTGATATGGACGACAGCAAGCTAGGATGAAATGGAAAAATTGATATGGACCTCAATTGAGCCACAGGAGTAAGTGGAGAAGTCATGGCATATGATGATGATGATGATGATGATGATAAAAGCAATAATAATAATGATGAGGATGATGGTTGTCAAAATTTTGAGCATTCTACATTCATTATTTCCTTAGGCAGGGATACTATTTATATCCAATTCTACAGATGAGGAAAAACAAAAGTCAGAAGGTTTAACTCTTTGCTCAGAATCACACAGCTCATGAGTGGCAGAGCCAGGATTTAAGTCCAAATCTGGCTCCAAAGCCCACTCAGTGAAACATGGCTGTTCTGCCATTCACTTTTTTTTTATGGTTTAATTATTCTCTAGCATCTTGATATCTTCATGCTGACAGGTCCTCAATCCTGAATAATAGTCATTGCTAAGAAGACATACACTTCATATCAAACTTAGGTCCCTGGAAGTAGGTCAAAACATTCCTACCTCTCACATGAACTCACCCATGGTTTCGGCAGCACATTCCGAAATCAAAGGCTACTGGTGAACAGCACACTACACCCAGAACCTGATGTCAGAGGATAAAGAGTGGGTCCAGCTGTCCTAGGAATAACCCACATTTCAAATAGTGCATGTCATAATTCTCAGGGGCCACTGAACGGTCATGAAAATCTCATCAGTTCTGCAGGAGGCCCACCCTTTATCCAACGGTGGTCCTCAAACTGTCTCAAGTCTCTACTGTGAAAAGAGCAATTGTATTAGATTACAGGAATTCATTCACTATATTTTAACTAATTATGAGCTTAAAAATACACACACACACACACACACACACACACACACACACACACACACACACTACAGGCCTGGTGCATGAAATTTGTGTAGGGGGGTTGTGTCCCTCAACTCAGCCTGCACCCCTCCAATCTAGGATCCCTCTCACAATCCAGGACTGCTGACTCCCAATTGCTCACCTGCCTGCCTTCCTGATTGCCCATAACTGCTTCTGCCTGCCAGCCTGATCACCCCCTAATCACTCCCCTGCCAGCCTGATTGATGCCTAACTGCTCCACTGCCAGCCTGTTTGTTTGCTCCTAACTGCCCTCTCCTTCTGGCCTGATTACCCCTAATTTCCCTCCACTGCAGCCCTGGTCACCCCCAACTGCTCTCCCCTGCAAGCCTGGATCCCAGACAACTGCCTTTCCCTGCAGGCTTGATCATCCCGAACTGCCATCCCTTTCAGGCCTGGTCCCAACTGCCCTCCCCTGCTGGCCAACTTGTGGTGGCCATTTTCTGTCCACATAGGGGTAGCCATCTTTGACTACATGGGGGTAGCCATCTTGTGTGTTGGAGTGATTTGCATATTACTCTTTTATTAGATAGGATAGAGGCCTGGTGCAGGTGTGAGGGCCTGCTGGTTTGCCCTAAAGGGTGTCCAGGATCAGGGGTTTTCTTGGGGCATGGGGCGGCCTGGGTGAGGGGCGTGTGGTGGTTTGCAGGCTGGCCATGACCCAAGTGACCCAAATGGAGGCCCTGGTATCTGGGATTTATTTATCTTCTATAATGGAAACTTTGTAGCCTTGAGTGGAGGCCTGGGCTGGACAGGGTGTGCAGAAAACTTGGCTTCCTCCATTGCCAGGGAAACCCAAGCCTCCTACTCATTCTATAGCTGAAGCTGTCTTGTTGGGTTAATTTGCATACTCGCTCCTGATTGGCTATTGGGTGTGGCTTGTGGGTATAGCAGAGTGATGGTTAATTTACTCCTTTATTAGATAGGATATATATTTCAGAGAGAAAGGGGGAGGGAGAAAGAGAGATAGAAACATTAATGATGAGAGAGAATCATTGATCAACTGCCTCCTGCACCCCCCACATGGGGATTGAGCCTCCAACCCGGGTGTGCACCCTGACTGGGAATCAAACCGTGACCTCCATGTTTGTAGGCCCATGCTCAACCACTGAGCTACACCAACGGGGCTAATTGCCAGCTTTTAAATGACAGGACATATGAGCATTAACCCCAATTACCCCAGAGTCAGGGGATGAAGTTGTCCCATTAATGTAATAGTCTGGTGAATTTTAAAGAGACTCTAGACTAAAAAGTTGGATTTCTAGATTTCCAAAATCTAGGCTCTGTAGAATGCAGTACATTTAACCTCATATGAAATGAGAATGCCATACAGTTTACAGAGTGCTGTAAAGAATACTACCAAATAGGACACAAGGCCATGGTGGAGGGGGGGGGGGATAACAGGCTTATCTGCATTAAAGGTAGAAAAGCTTAGAGAGATTTAATTACATGTCCTAGGTCATGCAGTAAATAGGAAGAAAAACTGTAATGTGAGCTGAGTCTCCTAACTCCTCACTCCGTGAGCATTCTGACACCTGTTCTGCCACGTATGTTCATCACTGTTCCTCTCTAGTAAAGACAAGCATCACCAATGTAGATGGATAAACAACTTGCAGTAAGCAAACTATACAGAAATGCATCCAGGACTTTATGTCAGCACAAAAGTAATGTGAAATTTACTAAGGACTATTACAGACGGTTCATATATGAGTGCAAGGGTCATGTCCTAGTGTCCTTATGCCTAGGGCTCAGGACAGAGGGGTTGTTTATTTATTTATTTTAGCAACTAGCACATCACTATTCTATCTGGATAACAAAGTGTTTTTTTTGGGGGGGGGGGGGGGAAGTCCTGAAATATGAACTAGCTCTCTTACAACTAGTTACTCTCAAGTCAAATCAAATCAAAAGCTTAGATTTGGGCTAAAAATATTCCTGAACGGGACCTTCTACCTTGAACAGAGTCATCAGGTGCTGTCAGCAGATGTCACCTCGAAAGCAACAGAAGAAACATTAAGTGACACCCAGCTGATGAAATCAGAGCCTCGCCTACATCAGCCGGTGGATGCAAAGTCAAGGTCTGGCTTCCAGCCACAGCTTGCATTTACATGCAGGACACGCTAGATGTCCCTAAGGGAACCAGAAGACCAGACTACAAAGGTTGGCCTGAGTCTCCAATAGATGCCCTAGGTCAGAAAGGTCAGAAAAAGCAAATGACAAGGTCACAGTTTCAGTCATGACCGGATCCCCATCTCCCTTGATGACCCTTGACTCCTGCTCACATGGGGTACTCACAACTCAGATCCATCAATAGAATGGGAATGAATAACCACAGCCTTCAGTTAACCACAGGCAATTTTGGTTTTAAAATATTTATTTTTGTAGCTGTGTGACCTTGGGCTAGTTGATTAACCTCCCTGAGCTTTAAATTTCTTTTTCTGCAAAGTAAATGAGCTCACAGATTAAATGAGATATTATATGTAAAGCATCTAGCACATAGTAATGGAGTTGAATCTCATAGGACATGTGAAAGTTACATATAACAAATGTTACCCATGAGAATTCCTTGGGTTGCCCCAAAAGGACAATACAGATACTCTCATATATAATTTGCCACAGTAATAGGTGCATATCAATATATAGTATAAATAGTGATTAGTATATATGCAGAAATATAATTTTATGCTGTTGTAATTGCGTATAAAAGAGAGTGTAGTTGAATTTGTAGATGTTAAATAGATGAAAACAGTCCACACTAAATAGAAGTTGTGCATTTATGATGCTGCTGCCCTTGGGGTAGTAGATAAAAGGAAGCATAAAAGGCTAATCATTGAATTAAGCATATTCCCTAATTAGGGCTGTCTTCTGTTTCATTTAGTCTTCATAACAACCCTACCAGTTAGTTCCTAGTATGAGCCCCTAATCTTGGTTAGAGAAGGAAACTAAAGAGCAGAGAAGGTAATCATTGCTTCTACAGATGAACTGAACTGAAATCACCACATGAATATGTGTAAGATGACAGCCTGGAAGCACAAAAACGATTGACAGAGAGCGATACAGATGACACTTTGTAGACTTAGGACTTCTGAGCTGGAGGACTGAGCGCATATAGTCACATAGGGAGAGGGGAGGGCACTGTGGCGTCAGAAGTCTAGACAGGACTGTTCTAACCTTGGATGGGTTTTCCGAGTCAGTTGCTAAGAAAATGAAACAAGCACATGTATGTGTGTTGATGGAGGGATGCAAACATGTGGAAGCAGACATGTGACATTTGGTTTTGTGGATAGAACAGCATGGGGATCGCTATCATGGGAACGGATTGGGGTGACGTGAGAAATAGGCCAAGGTCGTATTGTATCAGTCTCAAGTAACGCTCGAGAGCAATTGGCTGTGAATTTTAGGGAGCCACTTTTACCCTGAACTGTGAAGCAAGAAGATAAAAAAGGGTATTGGAGAAGATCAAACCTACTCTTAGCCAAACACATTTGGGCCATCAAACCATCACCTGGAATGCCCCTTCCATGAGAAACAGCTAAAAACAGTCCGTGGAGGTCATTTTGACTCAGCAAGCAAATCGGTAAACAAATACGTTTTCTTTCAGGATGAATCGGGACTTTCGAAATCTATGAGGGCTGAAACCGGTTTGGCTCAGTGGATAGAGCATTGGCCTGCGGACTGATGGGTCCCAGGTTCAATTCCGGTTAAGGGCATGTACCTTGGTTGCAGGCACATCCCCAGTGGGGGGTGTGGAGGAGGCAGCTGGTCAATGGTTCTCTCTCATCGATGTTTCTAACTTTCTATTCCTCTCCCTTCTTTCCTCTCTGTAGAAAAATCAATTATATATATATATATATATTTTTTTTTTTTTTTTAAAGAAACCTATGAAGGACAAGGCACTTGACGCTCTGTGTTCAATCCTCCTGGTCAATGAATGACACCTGGGGGACATCTTCCCTGCACCTTTGCCGCCTGTACTTAGTTCTTCCCATTTCACTGCTTCCGCAGATTGAATTTATATCTGTACCCGGCTAACGGCTGACAGCCACAGTACACATTTGCTATGGAACATTCTGACTTCTGGAACCTAGACATTTAGGAATAAAAGACAGTATTTCCCCCCAAATGTCTACTTAGTATACTCCCCCCACTTTTTAAAAATCCACTGGGAAAGTAGGTGGTGGGTCGAGTGGAAAAGGGGAATGGGGGGGGGCAGGAGAGGGTAATGGGGGAATAAGGACACATATGTAGCACCTTAATTGATAAAGAAATAAAAAAAAAGTAAAGGGGGGGAAAAAAGCACAAACTTCCAGTTACAAAAAAAATCACAAGGATCTAGTGTTCAGTATAGGAATAGAGTCAATAACATCATCATAACTATGTGCAGTGACAAAGGATTGCTAGACTTCATGTGGTGATCACTTCGTAAAGTATATGAATGTTGAGTCATTATAATAGCTTATGTCAACTACAATTAAAAATAAATGTTTAATGTTTGTAAATTTAAAAAAAATTACTGGCTTGTCTTGCAAAGCTGGGATCACAAATTTGATCAAGTCAAACCCTGGTTCATTTTAAAGAACTTGAAGGGAACTCAACATTGAAATAGCTCTTGTGTTGTTTGGTAGCGCCTAGTGACCAAATAGGATGTTAGAATTCAATCCTGTTAAACATTTATCTACAGTCAGTCCTCATGGCTCATGGATTCCATATTTGTGAATTCACTTACCTGCTAAGATTTATCAGTAACCCAAGAATCAACACTTAGAACACTCAGGTCATTCATCAACATGGACAGAGCAGTAAAAAATTGGCACCTTCCATCCTGCAGATCCCCAGCTATGGTCTAAGGCAGTGGTCGGCAAACTTCGGCTCGAGAGCCACATGCATGAGCCATGGTTTGTTGCTTTGCCCCCTGGTTTCTGCTCTCTTATTGTAAACGAGGGGGAGGAGTCCCCTCAGCCCAGCCTGCACCCTCTCCAATCTGGGACCCCTTGGGGGGATGTCTGACTGCCAGTTTAGGCCCGATCTCTCTGGGCTGGTTTAGGCCCCTGTGGGATTGGGCCTAAACCAGCAGTTGGACATGCCTCTCACAATCTGGGACCACTGGCTCCTAGCTGCTCACTTGCCTGCCTATCTAATCACCCCTAATTTCCCCAACCCCCTGATAGCCTGGTCACCCCCATTTGCCCCCCGCCCACCAGTCTGATCACCTCCTGAATGCAGCCTGCTGTTCAGTTATTTGGTCGCCCCTCACTAACCCCCCTGCTGGGCCTAGGCACCCCACGAAGCACGTCCGGTCGTCCGTTCAGTTGTTTTGGTTGTGACCCTCGCTTAGACTTTTATATATATAGATAAATGTTCTTTACCTGATCAATTTAGTGCCTCATTTTTCTGCTTTTTGGTGATTTACTTTTAGAATGGCTCCCTGTGGTAGCCCTGTGGTGCTATCTATTCATAGGCATAATAAGGCTGCAATGTGCCTTATGGAGAAAATACATATGTTAGATGAGCTTTGTTCAGGCATAAACTGTAGTGCTGGTTGGTCATGAGTTCAATGTCAGTGAACCAACAATATATACTAAATATATACAACAATATATACTAAAAACCAACAATATTATATAAATATATAATATTTCTACCAATTCAGTGTTCCCAACAACTTTATAGAATGTAACTATTGTGAATAATGAGACTCAACTCTACCTGGGAAGGGAATGTGGTGTGTGCAGAGGACTGGTGACATGAGAGACTAACAGGGGAGGAGAACCCACAAGAAAAGTTTCAAAGGAACTTTAAGACTGGAATAAATTCTAATGGACTAGGGAGTGGAAAGGAATGGTAGCAATGAAGAGAAGACAGCAGAGAACATAAATTAGTGCTAAGTTCTGAGAGCAATCCAATACTCCTAAACTTCACCAATTTTGTAAAATTTTGAACTCAGTGAATTGCTGATTTTGCTCTGCATGAACATATATTGTTTTGGGGGAGCCTCTCTGGAAATATATTTTCTTTGTAATGATCTTTATTTTGGAAAACCAAGAATCACATTACTTTTTTCCCCCCAGGAGAAAAAAAATAAGGTGTAATACTGGTCTATTATACTCATTTTCTCATTGCCCCGGAGACAGAAAGGACCGCATTCCAGCAGGTCATACATGTTCATTCTTGTGCTTCCAATGCTCCCTCCTCCCTATGACACCCCACCCAACACTTTAGGACCAAACATAATTCTTTCCTAGAGCACCCATAGTCTACACTACATACCAGTGGAATAGTTATCACATTGGGGTCAGACAGATACAGGTTTGGATTCCAGCTTAGCCATCTACCAGATCTCTCTGTCCTTGAGGAATGATCGAATGCCTCAAACTTTAGTTTCCTGACCTCTAAAACAAGAATTAAGTAAGAAAATACACGTTGGCCTCCAGTACAATTCCTGATAGGAAGCAGCTGCTCAGTAACCCACAGCTGCTTTAGCTCTGACTTACTGTTGGGTTTTCTGGGCACGCAGCACTCTACCCAACACGGTCTCACTTGGGGCTTTGTGCCCTCATTCTTCCTTGTGCAAAAAATTTGCAAAAAGACTCTGGGACCTTTGACAGCAGGAGTCATACTTGTAGTATGACTATCTCACAGCCAACTCTTGCTCTTCTCTGACTGACTTCGAATCACTTACAAGTTGCTCACTTTCCTCGTGGCCACCCCCACTGCCACTTGTCTGCCAAGCACCTTCTAGAAATTCATTCAGACTCTTAGACAAATCTCCTAACCAGAGATCCTTTTTATTTTCAATCTCTTCTGTCTGTGATCTAGTCTAATAGTAATAATTATTCTTTCCCAAGCTCTTAATACTTACCAGAGACTAAGATAAGCCTATGACATACTCTTTCTCTAATCCTATAGCAACTAAGATTTGTGTTTGGTATTTTTTTAACAAAACCAATTCAACATCATTTATTGTCAGCTGGTAGTAACTTAAGCCAATGTGCATAAATGGGTAAGACATATTTTCCCAACAAAGGACACCATAAAACACAAACTATATTGCTTCTTGATAGTTCCTCACTTAACATTTAAGACATTTCTAGATTGAGACACTTTGGAGCAGAGTAATATTATCTCCTTTCAGCATAATCCGACCTAGTTGTTTTCTTGACTTTGTTTTAGAGTGAATCTCTTCTGCATTATCTAATACGAGGTTCATATACTCATCAAACCAATGATACAGCCTTCTATCCGCATATTCACTTGCTCATAAAGCCACACCTGAATCCGAGATCTATTTTGCAAGTATCAGAAGATGAGGTTGATGGGCTGCACCAACACCTTCTGCACCTTCTGGCCCTGGCCACGGTATGCCTATGCCATCCTGGAAGCTAACAAAGACCACACTAAGCCACAAGCTTCCTCAGAGCCACTTCTGGAATAAAGAATTCCCCATTCCTTTGTTTTGTAGATGAGGACACTGAGTAGGGCTCAGAGAAGTTGTGATATGCCTGAGGCTACTTAGTAAATCTCCAGGTTAGGGTTCAATACCAAACCTATGTCAGCTTCAAAGCTTTTCCCAGGATGTCCCGTTCCATACCAATATATCTAAAGCCTACTGCCAGTGAATCTGCCCAAAATTCTGTAGATGCTCCTTCAAAACCCTGTAAATCCTCCTTTTTGTTGGAGAAGAAAAAAATGGGACTCCCCTAATCTGAACTTTAAGAATCTCTATACGGGATCCCAGGCAAGAGCACACATTTTATTTCACCGCTGCCGTTCCCTTCATGAGCAGGACATGGCAAACAAGACCATCCGCCATGCTTCTTCATGGAAATCCGGCATTTGCCAGCCTCTGAGGATTTGTTGAGGCCGCACCTTTTGTTGGTACGCTCTCCGCACTGCCACTCATCTCTGAACATCCAAATCCGAACTGCATCTTTCACGAAGCAGGTGTCCCATCCATGCCTTCAGCCCATGCATTTAGTGTCTGCTGAATGCCAAGCAGTCTAGTTTTCCATGCAACTCAGCACCCTCTGGGGTGAGCACGCTGACAAGGTAAGTATAGGGGGAGACGGCACAGAGTAGGGGCATTAGCCAGTCAGGAGTGCCTTTCCTTTGGCTAAAATGGAAAGAGCCTTAGTGATTAGAAAAGAATCACTCATTCTGAACATCCCCTGCACTTTTCTTGCTTTTTCTTAAGATCTAACTTTCTCCTTTGCATGAGAGGTTTTGTGTGATTTAAAAATATATATATTTTTTATCATTCCTGCTAGCCTGAGAGCTCCTGAACTGCATTACCTGTGGATTTTTTTTTCAACTTTGACTCTTTTTTACAAAATAGGAACTCAAAGTTGGCCATGAACCTAGACTTGAGAATGTGGATTAAGAATCCAGCCCCACCCTTTTTGAGCCAAGCAACAGTGGTTGGACTAGTTAAATTGCCTCTTTAAGACTCCATTTCCACATGTGTAAATTAAACAAGAAAAAAATGTCTGTCTCACAGAGCTGTTATGAGAACATTAAAATAATCATGAAACGGTTTCTATAATGCTTAGCACTGTACCTGGTACAGGGTAAAAGCTCAAGAAGTGGTAGCTTTGTACTTCTAAAACAGCAAGTGATTTTATTTATTTTACAAACCTCTTAGCACAGTACATAAGATTAGTCCCATGTGGACACTCACTAACTTGAATTATCTTATTCCAGTTGAAATAAATGCATATAAGCAAGATCATATTCATGAAGGCTGTATCACGGATATTTCTTTTGCAAGGTAGGTTTTTGTTCTGCCCCAAATTCATAAAGAAACAGCAATTGAGGTTGAAAAGCTAGTGTTTAATCATATACCACCATCTCCAGAGTTTACCAATTACTGTACAAATGAGTCAAGTAACTCATTGTTGTTAAGTATGTGTATATGTGTATGTGGTGGTTAGGGTGTTTAATTAAAGAAATAAAGAGACAAATAGAAAAAGAATCCAGGCCTAGTGAAAAGCTAAGCCCTTATTATTCTTTCTAAAGCTGCTTTTGTGGTTGTTTCTTGGTTTAGATGGTGTGTTTTTTAATTACCTGATACAGAAACACTCATTGAAGAAAGGAAGTCCCATTAAACTTCCCCAAGTCAACCTCTATAATTCAGGCAAACAGAGAAGAAAGGGCAGATCATGAATTTAAAGGATTGTAAAAAAAAAAAAAAAAAAAAAAGTCACTGTATTCTCTTCAAATGCACAGGGGGACATCAGCTACCTCTCTACTAATTAAACAAATCCACATTGAAACTCTCTGGATAGAAATAATGTAATAGGTTAGTATACTGAGTACACACAATACTGTACACAACTCTGGGGGGGGGGGGGTCAGGGAGAATATGCCCATGAATAAGACTTACGTTTGTCCCTGGGTGAGAGAAACATGCAAACATTCAACTTCACTTTGAGATAAAATGAAATAACACACAATGGAGGCAAAGGTAGCACGTTGTCTGAGCTTCTAGGACAGATCAATCATTGCAATTAGGAACAACTAATTTTCTTTTCAGAGGAAAGAACATTTCGTCTGGGCTTTGAAGATTAAACTCACAGGGATAACTAGGGAACTCATCATGCTTGAGAACTTACCCTGTGCCATATGTTCTACATACTACCATATTTTACTTAATTTTTAAAGTAAAATAGTTATTAGTGCTATATTCTCAATATAGATGCAAGGCACTTCTCCCAGGGCCACATTGCCGAAGAGCAGGGGTCTGGATTCTATTGTGGGCCTGGATGATGCCCCAGCCTGTGATGGCCCCTCCCCTCGAGTCCTGGAGCTTCTGTACGGAGTGCTGGAGGTCGGCTACCTGGGAAGTGAGGTTAACATCACAGTGCCCGCTTTTCTGTTATTGCCATCAAGCGAAGAACTCGCACATGCCTTGGTAAGCAGTTCATTCCTGGAGTCGATTATGCTCCCTGCCAATACTGCTTATACTATTCATTACCCAGTATGGATTAACTGATCACAGCTAACTTATAGCTAATTTATGTAATTAATAAGGATCGTTGGGTGGAATTGAGTGAACCTCTCTCTCGTCAGAGATGGTGTAAAGGTTAACTTTACCTCAGTTCAAGCCTAATTAGAATAAATTATACAAAATACTGAATTACTCGGCGATCTAATGAGGTGTCCCCAGGCCTTTGATTAAGACACCAGGCCACCAGGTCCTCGCATATAGCTGCTGTCTGCAGGAAAGGCCAGGGAAATAGAAGAGAGCGTTGTTACAATGCGGTGGTAGAAACATTAGAGTGCTCAGAGAAAACAAACAGAAAACAACCTGATGCCCTTCTCCAATGGAATGACCCCTACAGTATAGTTCCTCCATTTGGTGGGGTGGTACAGTTATCAAACATTTCACTGCCTGCTTCTTTGGGGTCTCCTCTGTGAGCTCCACCTTATCTCTCCAAGTGTCTTTGGTCCTCTTCTCATCTACTCTCACCCATGAGGTGGGAGATCTCATCCACTCCCCCAGTTTCTAACACCACTCGCGACTCAGAACCTCCACACCTCTCTCTCTATACCCTCTCCTGCACCCTAGATGAGTTTATCCCACTGCCTGCTCGACATCTCTCATCTCTACTCTAATTCCTAAAAAGCATCTCAAATCTAACATGTCCCAAATTGAATTTTGATTTTGGTCTGTGAGAGTTATCATTTAACTATTTCCGTGCATTGGCATGATAATGTATTATAATGAGAAATTATTCTTGTTAAAATGTTAAGGGAAAGCAGAGAATCAGCTTTATATGAATACTACCGTAACAAATGAAAATGTAAAAGTAAGTAGGAAGAATTCTGAAAAATATCAGCAATATGCTAAAAGCAACGGTGCTAAAGTTATGGGATCAAAAGCAATGTTTTCCTTCTTGTTCACTTCTAAATGGTCTACTATATAGATTATTTTATTACATTTTATAATGAAAACGTGAGTGTTTATGTGTGTTTAACCATCTAAATGTTTAAGCGAGAGATTGTTCTTGGACTAGAAACAATATTTGATGTTCTTTCAATTACTGGGTCCACATAATACAGGCAAATTAGGAACAGGGTTCTTTGAAGAAGAACATGATAAAAGATTAACAGACGATGTTCCTACATTGATGTGGATCAGCCATGCAGTCAACTCAATTGGCAGCCAAAAGCCCAAACATACAGACTCGGGAATTTTTTTTAATCACATAAAGATAGCTAGTGGTATATTCAATTATTTGAATTGCTGGGCATGCTCAGAGGCTCTTAGAATAATGCTATGTTATTTTGGTCAAGAGGCTATTCTCAAGAAAAGGGCTAGAACAGCCACATCATTCAAGAACATTCATTTATAGATTCAGAGAAGCTGGTTGGCTTTGGCCAAGCTACTTATCATCACGGGTCTCAGTCTTCTCATCTATAAGATGGGAAAGTAAGACTTTTGCCACTAAGGAAGAAAAAAAAATGGAAGAAAGAGAAGAACAGAGGGAGGAATGTCTTCCATCTAATCAGGCTGTTTTGCACATTAAATGTTATAACAATTTACCAAAAGATCTGGTTTATACTACATGCTCAAAAATCCAGTCCTTTGTCCATTCAAACCAGCGTGTATTAAAAACTGAGGATGTGCCGGGCCTGTGGTAGGTGACATGGATGTAACAGTGGACAAGGCTCCTGCCCTTACTCTAAAGAGGAGTCTAGGCTGGTAGGAGAGTCCAAGAAGTAAAAGACGACTGAAAAACCTGTAGGAAATGCACCAGGTGTGCAGAAGGCACAGAGTATGTCTGCATAGAGGAGGGCAGGACAGTACCGACAAATAACCCCTGAGTACACTGAAGGGTGTTTTTAATATCAACAATAATGAATGTCTTTTAATTGCTAGGCACTGGCCGAAACCAGTTTGGCTCAGTGGATAGAGCATCAGCCTGTGGACTGAGAAGTCCCAGGTTCGATTCCGGTCAAGTAACTTGGTTGCAGGCACATCCCCAGTGGAGGTTGTGCGGGAGGCAGCTGATCGATGTTTCTCTCTCATCGATGTTTCTGACTTTTTATCTCTCTCCCTTTCTCTGTAAAAAAATCAATAATAAGTATAGATATCTATATGTCTATATATCTATATATCTATATATAGAGAGACATATATAGAGATATATATAAAATAAATGCTAGGCATTGTTTAGAGCTTTTCAAAACTTTTCACTTGCATTATCTAAGATAACTATCTCTATTTTAAGATAACTATCTCTATTTTAAGATAATTGAGACAGAGTGGTTAAGCAACTTTCCTAGAATCACACAGCCACTCATCACTGGAGCCAAGAGCTAACTTTCCCAGCCACAATGCACACTGCCTCCTGGCTATTGTGCTTATTAAGGAAGTAACAAGTCCCAAGTGCATTAGACCATCACCTGCCACATAGTAACTACCCAATAAATGTTAGCAATAGCAGTAGTAACAACAGCAGTGAGAGTAATAACAAAAGTTGTAGTAGGTAGTAACAGTCATAGCAGTGGTAGTAATAACAGTAGTAGCAGCAGCAAAATGCAAAGCACTCTGCAAATGCTGGCCCTTATTAGTAGACTGGGCTTAAAGGTCTTCTAAGAAGCAAGGGAAAAGTGTCCTTGTACTTCTGTGTCTTAGGGCTCCTGCTCCCGAGAAACCCACTTCTTGGTACAGAAGAAAGACTTCCACACATAATAGAGCTGGTAGTTTAGAATTAAAATCTTCTCAAGTTCCCAAGTGAATAGTTGAGTTTCCAATAAACAAACGACTTAGGGACATCACAGTGAAGTCTCTTGGGCACACTTAGCACGCAGGGGGCGCTGTAGCAAGCACTTCCCAAGGTCTAGGCCATTTCTTCCTTAGGACTGCTATGTATTATCCCCTTTCCACACAGGAGAAGACTGGGGTGCAGAAACAGTAAACCATTTGCTCAAGATTCCACACCTAATAAGTAACAAAGCCAGGATTTTAACCCAGAGGCTTTAACTCAGCTCCCCTGGCTGCCGGGGCGAGGGATGGAGTACAACACAGGCTGAGAGGGGATCAGCCTTGGACAGGAAAGGTGGAAAGGGCAGGGCGTGCTGGAGAGAGGAGCAGCGGAGCAGAAGCTTGGGCGGGGATGAACGTGCTGAGACTGAGGGCAGCGAGGAGCGAGCTGGCCAGCTGTCAGGCGTGAGCCTGGGCCCTGCCCGCCCAGAGCTCCCCACCCAAGAAAAACCACAGCCAAGGCACACACTTGTTTAGAATGTCTTGTTTTTAACTTGTGTTTTGTTTTTGAAATGTGGACCAAGGTTTACAAGACCAAGATCGGCACCCTGAGGGAAAACAGCTTTTGTTTTTTTATTTTGACTTCTTCCAAAATTCACCCAAAGTAATAAAAAAAAAGTGTAAATGCTACTTGGATTTGGAATAATATCTGGAGCCACATTTATACATCAATTTGAATTATCTCCCTAATGAAACCCCTCTAGAATGAGTTCTGACCCAAAACAACCGTCTTAGAATGGTAGTCATTTGTTCAATCAACAAACGCTCCGTTTCAGACCACTGGGTCAGCAATGTCGACACGGCAGTGACCACCAAGAGCCACAACTCTCGCTCCGTGGATTTCACATTCTTTTAGCTGGAAGAGATGGTCAATAAATGCAAAACCAAATCCATAAGGTAATACCAGACAGAGACACAGACTTGGGCAAACAGAAGTAGAGTGTCATGAAAGAGGGGAGGGTTTACTCTAAGTTGGGTGGACAGGGTTAGCCATGAGAAAGTTATGCTTGGGCCGAGAAGGAACCCTAAGAAGGAACCCCCGGGTAAAGATCTGAGGCCAAAGGGAGCCAGTGGGAGGGACTAGCTAGAGCAAAGCCCCAGCATTGATGAAAAGTTGGGGTGTTAGAGGAACATAAAGAACCCAGTGATATCCAGAACGGACTCAGGGACCAGATCCGGAGGAATGCCATAGGCTTGGTGTAAGGAATGCGGGTTTTGCTTTAAGCATCATATTTACGGCAGTCCAGAGAAGGAGCAGATTTTCATTGGGGAAAACATCTGCTCGGTAACTGTGCAGAGAGGAGATTATAGGGGGGCAAAGGAAGATGAAAACCAGTTAGGGAGGCAATAGAGTGGTCAAGGTGGGTGAGGATGGTTGTTGCCTAGGATGGTTTTGGTTTGTTTGGAGCAAAGGACAAGGATTTGGAAAATGTTTCCAAGATCGAGGGAAGAGGTCTCAATGAAGAGGAGCTGTGGGGCGTAAGGGGATTTAGGAGATCCAGAAAGATCCCTGGGTTTTGGCTTAAGGAACTGAATACAGAAGAGTGTCCGCCAATAAAACGTGGAGGTTGGGTGAAGAGCAAGCTTTAGGAGGTTTTGGGAACAGAAGAATTCAAAGGTTCTGTTTGGTCATAAAAGATTAGAAATGGTTATTAGACATCTCCCACCTTGGGAGAGAGAAGAGGGGGGAAGTAGGCTCAAATCATCTCAAAATGGACTCCATGAGCCTCAGTTTCCTCATTTATGAAATAACAGACACCCCATAGGCTAGTTTTACAAACTGAATTAAATCCTATTTATAAAAGCCTCTAAACTATCTGACCCTCCAATCCCTGGGCCATGGCAGTGTCATACCAAGGGCCCATGAAGGCCAATGTCACAAAGGTTAGCATTTCTCAAGAGACAAAGGTTAATGAATTGACTTGCTAAGCCAAGATCCTTGGTCCTGTGGTTGCCAACCACACTGCGTCCTTTCTCCTTATCCCTTCTGGGCCAATTCCATCTCCAACATGTTTTTATATAGCACACAACAGTTGCAATGCATTTGGGTCATTTCCCAGGGGCTGCTGAATTCAGGTCTTCAGGAAAGAAAAGATCTTAAAGAGTTATGACCTGATGACACATGACCCCCGGGAGTCATAATTGGTATGAGTCGAGCCCTGTTACAAAATGTTAAGTCAAGTGACAGCTAATTCCCATTGGCTGGAGTAAGTCATGGCTTCCCTTAGAGCCCTGGGTTGGTGCCCAGTGGGGTGAGTGGCAGGCAAAGGAATCAGTCAGTGGGTACTTGAGGGCACCAACAGGCTTGCATGATTAACTAACTGCCCTCTCTGCCACATCCCATTGTCCAAAGAAAAAAAAAAGAGGGTGACAGAGCATGCAATACTAATAGCTAACATTTAGTGAGTGCCTACTCTGTATCAAATACTTGGGCAAGTGCTTTCCATGCATTATCTTATTAAATCCTTCTGGCAATCTATCAGAGAGCAGACAGAGCTGGGTTCATTTCCTAGCTCTAGGACTCAGCAGCTTTGTGATCTTGGGACTCATTAGTCCTAAAGTAAACCCAAAAAAAAGTATCTTCCTTGTAGAGTTAAATGTGAAAATGCATGTAAAAGTCTTAACAGAGCTCTTGGGAAATAGTAGTCAAAGAAAGCTGGCTATTCTTACTGTACAGTTTTGATCCCTGGAAAAGATGATTCCTTAAGCCGCTATTAGGTGAGTGAATATGAGGGGTCAGAATACAGATTGGATAACACCCCAAGATAAATTCTCCTACAAGCTCTTGGAGAAAAAAGAGATAAATTGTGAGAAGCAGTCCCCATTGTCCTGGTGTCCAGTTCTCTGGAAATTCTCCACAATGGCCAACACATAAAGGTGGCTTGTCCCTCGTAGGTTTTCCAGCAAGTCTCATTAGAGCGAATGACACCATGTCCCAAACACCCCTGGGCTTCGAGAGAGTCATCACAGTGCTCGATGACATTCAACCCTGTGAGGCCTGGGATGCTTGCTTCCTGCACAGCAGCCATGCAGCTTCAGGACGTGACATCATAATGGTGTCAGAGAGGGGATGGCATCACAGTCTTCGTTTTCCAGTTAATTAGAAGATGCATTAACTGTCCATGAGCTTCCACCACAAAGTCCTCAGATATAACTGGGGGGTAGGCAAGAGATCAGTCGCCTCAGACACCCTCTGGAAGGAACAAAAACCCGGGAGGTTAGAGTTAAGGAGTGATGTCACACTCTTCGGTTTTCATATCCCTGACGATGGTACCAACCAGAGGCTCCAATAAACCTCATCACTTGACAAGTTAAAGCTGGAGATCCGAACCCAGCACATGTTTCAAAGTGTTCTGTGGGTCCTTCAGCACTGTCCACCAGACTCGTGACTTTTTATTTCTTCAGATTATTAAATCTACTATGAACAAGGCATTATGGGAGATATTGAGAGACAAAAGGGCCTACTCATCAGTCTTGCTTGGACAGTGGGATCATGGGCAGTGGAAATGGCTTGTTGGCCTGGCTTGTCTTTCATATTATTCTGCTGAAGTGAACTGGGTCTCCAGATGGACACGTCTCACCTCTCCCCAGGCCCTCCCCTGACCCTCCTTCTGAGACGACTCATTCAGAGGCTGGTGGACTAGGCCTTTGGGGATATTGACAGCTGCTTTAGCTGTCACTCTGTTCAGCGTTAAAGTATAAAGTTACTTCCTGTTCTTAGCTCAAACCTCACCATTATTTGGCAATTGTAAAGTTGATCTCTGGCAATTTCTTAGTTCCACTGAAGTCTTTTTTTTTCCGATTCCTTGATGTTTTTATTGGGAGTTGATGGGAAGCAAAGAATCTCCCGAAACCCCTATTCTGCCATCTTCAATCCAATTTTCTCATTTTCCAGTGAAGTAAACAGGTCCAGAGATACAGTCAGAGTCGAGACACCCTGAGAAGCAGTGACGTGCCAAATTCTTATCTCTTGGCTCCAACCTTATGTGGGAGAGCACAGTCCCTGGGAAGGAGGGCTCCCTGATGCTCTGATGATAACCTGGGGAGGGGAAATGTGTTGGACGGGCACTGCCTCCAGCCATTTCTCACTGCCTCATTGCTAACCCCAACAGAGCTCCTCTGGTTTCAAAAAACTTGGAAATGTCGTTCGGTCAGCAAGTTCATTACATGTAATTTACTATCTCATTCCATGCGCAGAATCAAATTTGGAGAGAGAATGAGAAGGAGCTGTGGTTTCCCAGTCAATTAACATTTATTAAGATCCACATGTAAGATAAATGGTAGGGTAAGTGGATTCATTTATTCACTCAATATGGTTCGTGTCCTTTTTCACCTGGCAGGGGCAGCGACAAGGGGCAGCCCCAGAAGGCCAGCCTGAGAGCCAGCCGAGCTGCTTTGGGTGGCCCCTGGGTTTACTTGCCAGCTGTGTGATTTGGGATAAATCCCCTCATCTTTAGGTGTTGGACTTTCCTCCACATTGAAATGAGGGCAAAACGTTTCTACTGGACAGCCCTCCTTTTAAAATAAAATGACGTCGGTTAAGTAATTCACTTGGCACACTGTCTGCAATTACAAGTAATAACAGTATGTGCTAGATTATGGTTGGATGAGAGTATTCAGTATGAGCAGGCTACCTCCTGTTGCATTTAGGAAAACATTTCAGACATTTTTTCAGATGTTTATTCTGCACCCGAAACACTGATTTGTTAGTAAAAGGGCCGAGTATTTGCGTGGTCCTCTTGGGCCAACACCCACTTGACACAGATGTTTCACTCTTGACTCTGCTTGGTCTTGCAATTTTCGTCTTATTCATAAAACAGATTCTGACCAGGTCAGAGAGTTTCCAGTAAATCACTCAAAATAAGGACTTTTTTTGGACATCATTTGCGTCTTCATCTCCTCTTGGTTTAAGGTGGAATTTGAACTTCCAGTTCATGGGATTGGACTCCGGTAAATTTTTTTCCAATATGTACATCCTACAGTGAATTTATATCACATGTGAGAAAGATCACCTCTTCTAACCTAGCCAGCTAACAGTGAAAAGGAAGTAAAATGAGGTAAATGGAGTATTTCTGTGAAAAAATCAGGTTAATATATATAATAAGATGTGTGATAAATATATTTTCATATTTTTTCTTTTTTATGTATATACTTATATAGTCAAAACCCTTCAAAAATATACATCCAACTATCAGTAGTGGTAAACTGTAGAAAGTGGGACTATATATCACTTCTTCTCTTTGTATGTGTGTGTGTTTTCCAAAAAGGGTACAACAGACCCATGTTGTTTATGCGATAGGTAAACAGCACAGTTAAAATTGGGTTAACAATCATACTTATCAGAGTACCTGGCAAATTGTAGGTGCTTAATGAAAGTTTAATGATTGAATGAATGGCCCACGATCTGGGAAAGTCCTAATATGTTAACATTTCAGCTGCCCTGGCATATCCATCATTCCAGCTGCACCACTAGATAATCCGTCCAGTATAACCAGAGAAAAGGGAGAAAGGAGGAAAATGAAGAAAGAAGATTTAGGAATAAGGGGTGATGAGAGACGGGTTACACCACTTGGTCATGGGATACTGTACACAGAAGGCCAGCTATGAAAAGGGGACCCGGATTTCCTGGGCAGTGTGTAGGTACTTCAGCAAAAACATTGCCTCCACTCCTTTGCAATTCCCAGCAGGCAGGAGTCAACCTGACCTGTGGCAAATGTAGTTAGTGGCAATGATTGTGAATCAAGCCCTCCTGACTCCGGTTCAGCACTCCTTATGATAAAGGGATACATCTACAAAACATGTGTACATATGCAAATTCCATTTAACTTAGGGGTTTTGAAGGTTTAGGGGAAATAGGAAAGAGAGAGGAGAATCAGAACATGGAAGGGAAAAGAACTTAAGGGGCATATTTATGAGCCTCGGTTAAATATTTACAACCTCAAGCCAAATCAGATGTATGAATGGCATACACGTTTTTTTAGGACCTACAAGAGAATCAGTTCATGAAGAAGAAAGAAATAACTCACCCACTGGAGAAAGTGCCTCATCAGCCCAGACAAATCCGTAGGGAGAAATTTCGCAGCCATCTGTGGGAAGAAATTTTCCATTGTATATTTAGGATGTCATTCATTGCTGTGCCTGGTTCTTGTGTTCAAAGGAATGTCGCCGAGTCTATTTCTCTTTCCCACATCCTTGGGTTTTTGCCCTCTATCCACCCCCAACAAACCTCTACCCTGAAAGACAGAAATTAACTGACTCTATTATTTACTCCAACACCCCCAAAATGACCCCTGTATGCCAACGGGATGATGTCGATGTAGACACTGATGCCCCAGGATAACTTAGTGTGCCATCGAACGGGGATGGAGAATTGTGTCGCCTCTATTGCAACTCTCCACTTAGAGGTAACCCCTTCTTTCAGATCATCTTTTTACTTTCAACTGTGGGTTACCCATCATCTCAACATGCTTTGCAGATCTTATCTAGAGGCCAAGATGAGTTGTCTTTGCTCTTCACATCCTCCTGTACACAACGGCTTAAATGATAAATAAAAGCTCAATGTGTGATTGAGCTTTTAAAATTTTAACAGAGATAAGGGGCAGACACTGAGGTGACACTATTCCTGTCCTTCACTGAGGGCATTGGTTCTCTGGTTGGGAAAGGTTTGGGAAGGACCATAAGAATCTTGGGGTCCCTCCATCCCATCTCCTTGACCCTCCTCTTTTTCCCTGTGTTGTTGCTGATTGACTCTTAATCTGAGAGAGAATTTTGTCTGTATTGAGTGTAAAAAAAAACAACACTTTGGTTCCCTATAAGTGAACTCATCATAAACATCGGTTAACTAAAATTTGGGTTTTGATCTTAATTTTAATATTAAATTATTAGAACATTATTTAAGGTATTATCAGCTGATATTATAAAAATATTTCAAACATAATTTTATTTTTAAGAGAGAGAGAGGTGGGGGAGGGAGAGATCAGTTTGTTGTTCCATTTATTTATGCATTCATTGGTTGATTGTGTGTGCCCTGACCTGGATCAAATCTGAAACCTTGATGTAACTCCTCAAGATGATGCTCTAACACCTGAGCTACCTGGCCACGGACAGCCAAGAGTAATTATTCTTTAAAATATATTTTATTGATTTTTTTACAGAGGGGAAGGGAGAGGGACAGAAAGCTAGAAACATCGATGAGAGAGAAACATTGATCAGCTGCCTCCTGCACACCCCCCATGGGGATGTGCCCACAACCAAGGTACATGCCCTTGACTGGAATCAAACCTGGGACTCTTCAGTCCCCAGGCCGACGCTCTATCCACTGAGCCAAACCAGTTTCAGCTGTTATATGTTTTTAAACTCTCACTTGAGTTTGATAAGGATAAGTTAATTCAATAGTGACATTATAGTATTCATTATCTGAATGAACCCCTATTGGCCATATATTCCACTTCAGACTAAAATAGATGCCTCATGAAAGAAAGAGAGGGCGAGGAAAAGATAGAGAGAGGACGGGGGAAGGAGAAAAAGGAAACAGTTCCCCTCTGTTTTCTCCATCACCTGTTTCTGGACCACACGTGGCCTTTAAACCAGTCTCCTCTGCTCTAATTGCAATGACTAAAGGTAGCTACCTCCGAGTGAGGACACCCAAGAGGGTTTGAAACCAGGTTACAATTCTCTTCAGTAATTTGATTCTGTACAAATTATCTTTAAGTCCTGCAACGGAGAGATCCAGCCCTCAGGGGAATGCGAATTTATTTGGGGTTGTGAGGAGCCATTGTTTTTACCACTTTTTAAAAAAATAGATTTCATGAGTGTAGTAGGCATGAAAGAAACGCCTCTGGCAGGAAAACACCTTAGCTCTAAGCAATGCTGAATCGTTCTTAATGCTGTAAGTGCGGGCGAGAGACAAATGGATGATGTCTGGTGTCATGCATGCCTGCCCCAAATCACGTACACATGGCCTTGCCCCCTCGATCTCAGCCATCGCTCGAGAAATGCGAACACTGAGGCACAGTTTTCTCTGTTATATATTTTTATTTTATTTTATTTTAAAATGTATTTTACTGATTTTTACAGAGAGGAAGAGAGATGGATAGAAAGTCAGAAACATCAATGAGAGAGAAACATGGATCAGCTGCCTCTTGCATACCCCGTACTGGGGATATGCCCGCAACCAAGGTGCATGCCCTTGACCGGAATGGAACCTGGGACCTTTGAGTCCGCAGGCCGACACTCTATCCACTGAGCCAAACCAGTTTCAGCTGTTATATGTTTTTTAAAGTCTCACTTGAGTTTGATAAGGATAAGTTAAATAGATGCACTCACACGTCACTAATGAGTTTAATTTGAAAAGCAGTTTCAACGATAATTTTATCAAGGTTCAATGTGTTCATATCTTCGAAACCAGTGATTGAATATTTCTCATTTCATCTCAAAGGAAATGCTCTTAATTTCAGAAAAAATAAAAGTCCTACACAGGAGTTGTAAAGCTATTTATGACTGCAAATGCCAACAATGAGATTGGTTAAATCAAGATGGCATCCAGACTATACTGAAATTACGCTTTAGTACCTATGCCAATCAGTACAAACTGCAGGTTAGTAAACTCATAAATACTGATTTCTGTAGTTCTCTAGTGTCACAGAAATTGTGAGATTGGTCTTTAGATTTAAGTGAACACATTAGTATGTGCTAGAATACTATATTTCTCATTCTCTGTTTGGGACATTTCAACGCCTTTACATGTGGGAGTGAACTGAAATTGAACTTAGGCACCACTCTGAAAATGATTTCATTTTGCACAAATTGCAGACAGCCTTAAAATATAATGTTAAGTGAAAAGGCAGAAAAGAAAATTGTTGGGACAATCTGGTAACAAACACGAAACCAAAAAAACAAAAAAAAAAGAAAAGAAAAATGAGAATTTTAAATAGAAAAAATCTATTTTCCCCATTTTCTTCCTCCTTTCAAAATCTCAACAACAACAAAAATAAACTTTTCTTTGATGAAGAAGAAAAAAGTATATATACATACTTGAAAATAATTGCCTCTTAGGTCCATATCTTCTCATACCTCAACTGCTACACCCACATTGTAATAATCTTTTAGACGACATGAAGTCGGATGTGAGCCATGTGTCTGCCATAGATTTCTGTTTTTTTTAAAATATATTTTCATGGATTTCAGAGAGGAAGGGACGGGGGCGGGGGAGAGAGAGAGAGAGAGAGAGAGAGAGAGAGAGATATCAGTGATGAGACAGTGAATCACTGATTGACTGCCTCCTGCACACCCCCTACTGGGGACTGAGCCTGCAACCCAGGCATGTACCCCTGACCAGAACCGAATCCGGGACCCTTCAGTCCACAGGCAGACGCTCTATCCACTGAGCCCAATTGGCTAGGACTGCCCTATATATTTTTTAAATATATTTTATTGATTTTTTACAGAGAGGAAGGGAGAGGGATAGAAAGTCAGAAACATTGAGTAGCTGCCTCCTACACCCCCCCCCCCCCCACTGGGGATGTGCCCTCAACTAAGGTACATGCCCTTGACCGGAGTCGAACCCGAGACCTCTCAGTCCGCAGGCTGACACTCTATCCACTGAGCCCAACTGGCTAGGGCTGCCTTAGATTTTTTGAGGAACTCAGTGGAACTCATTGATTCCCAGGAGCAGTGGAGCCCTCGGAAGGGCAGATGGTTCCATAGCCAACCAAGCGCCCCGTGTTCACATCCACTCCCCATGGGGCTGGGATGGGGAAGCTGACCATCTACCGAAAAGGGAGGCAAGTTAGACCTTCCTTCTTCCTCCGCTCCGCAGCTCTCCTTTCCCCGGCTGGGACTTGTCTCCCACTGAGGAAGTGGGGGGCAGCGAGGGTCAGGAGCCACCTTTCCCTCCCGCAACTGCATGCACTACTGTCACCCGGGCCTAAGCCACCTCAAGGCTGGCTGAGTCAAGTCTCGTTGCCAATGATCTCCCTATTGCTCTTGTGGGCAGAATGCGGTTTTGTTTCTCTTTCGGTGGCAACAGTGCGGGCCCATCTCTGGGCAGGGCCTGCTGCCTCATTCTGAGAGGACCACTTCTTCCTCTCTCGGATTGACTCACATCCTTGGCTACCGTCCCGCAAAGGGAGCAGCCCCTGGATCCTGCTCGGCGGGCATGCCGGAGCCCCTTGGCTCCCAGGCTTCAGATGCAGGAGACCTGCCGTCAGGTGGTGCTGGCCTGTGTTCCCACTCCAGCCCCCAAGTCCTGTCACCTCCCGAAAACTCAGAGACGGGGTTGGGTTTCAGGAGGTACAGTGCAAGCTTGCCACGTCACCTCGCCTTGCCCTCAGAGCCTGCTCAGGCTCCGCAGTATGTGAGCTGCCAGCAATGTAACAGCAGAGGCATGCCACCCACAACTCCAGTAAGGTCTAGGACGGCGGTCGGCAAACTGCGGCTCTGGAGCCACATGCGGCTCTTTGGCCCCTTGAGTGTGGCTCCTCCACAAAACACCATGGCCTGGATGAGTCTGTTTTGAAGAAGTGGCGTTAAAAGAAGTTTCAGTTTAAAAAACTTGGCTCTCCAAAGAAATGTCAATCGTTGTCCTGTTGATATTTGGCTCTGTGGACTAATGAGTTTGCCGACCACTGGGCTAGGAGTTCTAGGAAAGCCTCGTAGGGAGAGAGACGTTAGTCCAAGGCAGTGATTGTCCACCAGGGGACAGGAAGCCCTGTCTGCAGACTTTTTCGGATGTTGCAACCTGGAAGGAGGCGAAGACATCATCAGGAGTGCTGCTGACACGGAACAGACAGAAGTTGGGGTGCTGCTGAACACCGTGCAACGTCAACAATGTCGAAGGCGACGTCCTGGTGGTCTCCAAGCGTAAGCAGCCGAAGAGTCACCCGGAGCACTGGGCCCACTGCCCGAGATTCAGAGTCTGGGGGGAGACCCACGAATGGGCATCGCCCTGAGCTCCCAGGTGATACTGCTGTTTGCTGGTGCGGGGACCGCGATGGAGAACTCCTGCTCTGGGGTGTCAGGGGAGGCATGCCCAAGAGATCGATGTGTGAAGGTTCAGCAGGGGCGAAGGAAAAGATAAGCTTTGGAAAGTACTTTGTGCAAAAGCCGAGAGAAAGGAGGTGCTGGCATGTTTAAGGAGCTGAAATCGTGGCGCACAGGATCCTGGGGTGGAATGAAGCTCCAGAGGGAGCCAGAAGCAGAAGGTGCCAGAGTGGATGTAAGTCTTCCATCTACAGCAGCGGAGAGGCACTGAAGAGATTTTGGCAGGGGGCTCCGGGAAACTTGAGCAGGCAACTGGGGTGCAGAGTAGAGTAGGGCAGGATGCCTACAGTTTAATATAATAAAAGAGCGTGGCCTTGCCGAAACCTGTTTGGCTCAGGGGATAGAGCGTCAGCCTGCGGACTGAAGGATCCCAGGTTCGATTCCGGTCAAGGGCATGTACCTTGGTTGCGGGCATATCCTCAGTACGGGGTGTGCAAGAGGCAGCTTGATCAATGTTTCTCATCGATGTTTCTGACTTTCTATCCCTCTCCCTGCCTCTCTGTAAAAAAAAAATCAATAAAATACATTTTTTTAAAAAAAGCATGGCCTCTGGAGCCAGACAGTCTTGGATCGTCATCCTTGCCAGGCCTCTTACTAGTTATATGATCAAGGGCAAATGATTTGACATCCGTGGGTCTCAGTTTTCCCATCTGTAAAACGGGGCCATTCATCCCCCCGTCACCAGATTGTTTTGAAAATAAATGAGCTCATGTTCATAAAAGTGTCTGGCACACAGAAGGGCTCAAGGGATGTTAATTCTCTCCCATTAAGTGTCAATGATGAAAGGACCCGGGGGGGGGGGGGGGGGGGGCTCCTCCACCACCTCATTTACATCTCAAAGAGCACACAGCAAAGCATGATGTCAGCAACCGGGCCTGACCAAAGGGCGTTTGCATCACCTGTGTGCCAAACCCGAGGCAAGGGCCTGCTGCTGGCACGTTCAAGGGCAAATTAGGCAACCGCCGGCCCACACAAAAATGCTGCAGAGCTAATGCTAGGTTTACAGATACCATCACAGGGCTCAGGCCAAGGTTACCTAATCTATTATTGGTTGGACACTTCAGAGGCTCCTGAACCATCTCCCTTACTGTTTTGTAGCGTGACAATGGGGAGGAGGCACCGAGCTCAGAACCACAATAAATAATACTTAGCACTTAAGTAACCTCTGCCATCTTCAAAGCCATTTACAAACACTCACAAATTAGGACTTACACAGCCCCAGCCTTGGGAAAGTGTCATTATCTTTGTTTCTTCAACACAATAAGGAGGATGAGGTCATGGAGTTGCCCAAACTCTGGCCAGTTGGCTTTGGGACAGGCTGATTTCATTCTACCCAGGCAGCCCAGGTGGGTCTATTCCAGAAGGATCGGGGCACGGCCCTGGACTATGGGTAGTGCGAAGTGTTTGGCTGGAGGTGCGAATTCCATTTCCCAAGAAGCCCTTGAAATAATTATTGTCATAAATAAAGAAGAAGGAAGGAAATTTTTGGAGGGGATGGATATGTTTATGACACAGATTGTGGCGAGGGTTTCACAGGTATATACTTACCTCCAGACTCATTGAGTTGTAGACATTAAAGATATGTCAATCATACTTCAATAAAGAGGTTAAAAAACCCAGGATCCTTTGTGAACCGGAGTTGCACAGGTGTTCCCAGCAAGATCTGAATTAGACTTAATTGGAAGGGTTGCTTTTTGGCCAACAAAGTGCCATCTCTGGTTCCCAGCTCTCTCACTCTGCCAGGGCCCAGAAGGCCGAGTGAACGTCAGAATTTTTTTGAACGTGGTTGATAATTGCATAATTAATATTGATAATATCTCAGCGTTTCCTCATCTGTAAACTAGAGATAATGACCCACAGGGCTGCCGGGAGGACATTGTTTGAAGAATGCCAGGATGGTGATCAACGCAAGAAAGCTTTCTTATCGCCGCTGTCATTGACGCCAATGCCGTTGTATTTATATAATTTTAGGTGTGTATGCTCTGTCTCACGGTGTTTATTGACTATTTTCTTGTCCAGATAAGCAGGTAACATTATCTTCTCCGGAAATGTGGGCTCAGAGAGGAAAACCACACAGTGAACCATGGCAGAGCATGGAGGAGTCCACAGGTTGTCTTTCTGTCCATCCACTTCATTCAGAACGTCCTCTCCTCCTGCCCCAGGGATGGCTTCTTCATGTTCATGAAGTCTCGGATGCTTACATTCTCTCCTTCTCCACATCCCAGGCAAACATTAGTACCTCTCCTCTTCCCTCTCGTAGCTCCACAGCAACTGAAGACATTGGTGAAGGCCCTATTATTGCCAGACACTGTATCCAAAGTCCATGGAGTATCTTCAAGGAGCTTGTCCTCAAGGAGCTGCATGTCATGTGGGAACGGTGAGTACAAGCTGAAATAACTGTTCCTCAGACCCCAAATCCAGAAAGGCCTTTAGAAACGCCACACTAGAATTCTGGATCTGAGAAATGACCACCACCCCCATCTTCTAGATGATGCCAACCACCACCAACCCCAATCCCGTATCACCAAGGAAATGCTGCTTTATCAACACCATCGGACAGCTGCCTAAGATGGTGCTTGGAAGTCCTGTATGCTTATTTCAAAGGGGATGATGTTTTCTTTTTAAAAATATTTATTTTATTAATTTTTTTACAGAGAGGAAGGGAGAGGGATATAAAGTCAGAAACATCAATGAGAGAAAAACGAGAAACATTGATCAGCTGCCTCTTGCACACTCCCCACTGGGGATGTGCCCTCAGCCAAAGTACATGCCCTTGACCGGACTCAAACCCGGGACCCCTCAGTCTGCAGGCCGACACTTTATCCACTGAGCCAAACCAGTTTTGGCTGGATGATGTTTTCTAATATACTGCACTGATTAAGTACTCGGGCTTTGGGCTAGACCTGGACTCAGACTCCAAGGCCTCCATTAACACAGCCTTGTACACCTTACTTAACTTCTCAGAAACTGACCTCCCTGTAAAATACATTGTGGGTAGAGGATTTGAAGGAGAAAATGAAATAAAGTGTTTAGCACAAAGCTGGACACATGGTTGCTCTTCATAAATAGCAGCTATTATTACGTTATTAACCTATTATTGCTATTGTCGAGCCTCAATATTATTTATTACACAAAATTGTATTAAAGCTAAATGCAAAATTTGGCAGTGATACTGCTAGTATCTCTCCTCTAGCTAAACTTACTGCAAACTAACTGGTTATCTATGATAACAAAAATGGGATCCTTGAAATCAATACAGCTATACGTGATATCATTGTATAGATTAATTATATTTTTAAAAAATTCTTTGTGCTTTTTGGTGGCAATTGCATCTGCTCAGTTTGGATGCAATGGTGATGCCATGGCCATCAGCAGTAAGGAGCCAGCCCTAACCGGTTTGGCTCAGTGGATAGAGCATAGGTATGCAGACCCAAGTATCCCAGGTTCGATTCCGGTCAAGAGCATGTGCCTTGGTTGCAGGCACATACCCAGTGGAAAGTGTGCATGAGGCAGCTGATGGATGGTTCTCTCTCATCGATGTTTCTAACTCTCTATCCCTCTCCCTTCCTCCCTGTAAAGAAACAATAAAATATATTTTTTTTAAAAAGAAGAAGAAGTAAGGAGCCAGCTCAAAGGAACAGAGTTGCCGGAATCATGGAGTGTAGAGCTCAGGCTTGCTCCTTCCCAGCTATGTGTCTGTGGGGAACAGAAACCCTCAAGAACTGTGTCCTCATTATAAAATGGGGAGAGTCAGGTCACCTCTTCTAAGTCAGTGAGGAGTTAGTGAAATGGCACATGGAACTTCACAAACATTCTTAATATACTGATAGCTTCAGTTCATAAGAACCTATAAACAACTTGTTTTATATAGTTATTTTATGGAGTTACTTATTTTATATAGCTATTTGATAAACTCTTTAAAAAATAAGCAGTTCGTGATGGAAAAAAAATGATGAAAGGGATGCTTGGGGCAAAAGGGTGAGAAGTAATGCATCATAATCACTAAACTCCTTTATTAATTGTGGGATCCCGGATCAAGAGAGACCTAGGTTCGATTCCTAGCTCTCCTGTTTGTGAGTTGTGCAGTTTCGGACAGCTACGTAATCTCTCTGGGCCTCGGCTTCCTGGTCTGTAAACGGGACGGCGAATATCATCTGCCTCACAGCATTTTGAGGAAGACCGTGTGCATGAGAAGCCTTTACCGCAGTACCCGAGAACTTACTAAAGGTTGCCTTTAACTAAAAGGAGAAAGACAGCTTAGTCCAAGTTCTCCATGTCAGCACCTTAAAGAATGGCAGAGTAGCAGTGACAAGAACAATGTCTGAAAGTGCTACACTGGACAAGGAAGTCAAAGGTCCAGAGTTAAAACTGTCAGTGCCCCCCACATCAGAGCACTGCAGCAGAGGAAGGAGAATGGAGGCTGGGTGCAGTGGGCCTGAGATGTCTCTGCAACCGGGGAATCACGTGCCCCAGTCTGCCCAGGGGTTACAGCTCTCTTCCCATACATAACAAGCCACCCCACATTTAATGGATTTAAACAGCATCATTTTGTTCATGTATCTGTGATTTTAGAAGGGCTCTATACAAAAAACAGAGAGAGAGAAAAGAAGAAAGGGAAGATATAGGGAGGGAGAAAGGAAGGAAGAGAAGGAACGGAAAGGAAGGAAGGAAAGGAGGGAGGGAGGGAAGAGATAAAATGAATGAAAGATAGAGGAAGGGAAAGAGGGGGTGAATAGATAGATAGATAGATAGATAGATAGATAGATAGATAGATATTATTGAAAGCTACTTGTGGTAAGAGTATGTATGAACTCATGAAAGAGAATGTAGGGAATACCCCACCACTATGGCCTCAAGAAAGAGGATTCCTCTAGGACAGTGGTCGGCAAACTGTGGCTCATGAGCCACACTCAGCTCTTTGGCCCCCTTGAGTGTGGCTCTTCCACAAAATACCACAGCCTGGGCAAGTCTATTGTGAAGAAGTTTAAGTTTAAAAATGTTAGCTCTCAAAAGAAATTTCAATCGTTGTGTTGTTGATATTTGGCTCTGTTTGACTAATGAGTTTGCTGACCACTGCTCTAGGAACTGGATGTTGCAGCATGACCTCTGACATCCCTTCCGGCTCTCAGATCCTTGTTCTCCAAGGAACAGACAAGGTGGCGATTAACATTCCCCTTTTCCCAGGGCGGGTGGTGCACGCTTTCATCTTCCCGTGTTTACAAATGCCTTTGAAAGTGGAATGTGCCACGTACATGCTGAGAGCTATTATTAATATGGTGTCCAAACACCTTGCTCCACATGATGGTTAAGGAACAAAGCATGCAGGGTGCGAGCATCAGAGAACTGATGTGTGTGTGTGTGCACACACCCCAATCAAGGAACGTTCCTTAGTCCCCGGTGCCTTGAGAGAGAAAGGATGTCTCACAGAGGCTGGAGATGGAACAGAACCAGGGAAGTGGATGCCTGAGTAGAGAACCGAGTGGTAAAGTTGGAGCACACACTTTCCACGGGTCTCCCACTGGAAAGACATGTGCTAGGCACCACGGGAAACATAAACACTGAAGGCCTACAAGCCCCTGAGCTGGAGTACAGGCGACAACCAGTTTTTAAGAAATCTACTTTCAGAAGACAGACTTAAAAGCCAACCCTCCAATGCGGATAGCCCACCGAGACTGAGCCATCCCACCTGTAGACAAACAGGGATGGGTCATTGGGTCAGCAAGAATTTCTTCTGCACTTGCAGAAGCCATGGTTCTAAAAAAAAAAAAAAAAAAAAAAGAATGCTTTAAGAATCCAATGAAAGTTATGAACCCTCTTCCCAGAAAAATCCACATGTAAAAACTACCTTGCCCGAAGTGTCTGTCAGAGTTCACAAATTCCCTGAAGTTCCGTCCTGGGCCCTTTTCTGCAGCTCTTGGGTAGCTGTGACCTCTGAGCTGTGAAATTCGCAAACTACGAGCAGATTCAAAGCAGACACGGGACCTTCTCCAGCTCTGGCTCCTGGGCATCGCGCCCAGTGCCCCGGCACAGCGTGCACCCAGAATAAATGCTTGTTCAATAAATAAACATGGGATGAAAGCATTTTAAAGAGAGATGGAGCCTCCTTCAGCTGTGCCTCTACAGGTCTTTGTTCATTTGTGTGTTTTTTTCGGTTGTTGTTTAATACTTCTCAGGTGTGTGACCACCAAGGGCTAGTGAGCCAAGAACGCACGAATGAGTGACATCACCCAGAATTATTTCAAGAACAAGGAAAGGTCAAGATATTTGCTCTCTCTTGCCCCCCCCCCCCCACACACACACACAGGGTGGAAACCCTGTCTTGAAGTTCACCGAGGGACTGTGTGTAAATTGCAAAGTCCACACCCAAAATGGCAAAATTGAGGAGCTGTCCAGAAATCACAAAAGAAGAGCGAAGCAGCCTGGAATTCAGAGTTCTGGTCTATGAGCAGAACCATCCTTGGCTCGCTTCTCAAACCTCCAAACGCCCCTCCATCGGGGAAGAAGTGGGAGGGAGTAGGTCACATTGATGCTCACCCTGGTTGGAAACATGGATGCTATAAACCCCTCCAACACCCACTGGAAGAAATGGATGCTATCACTCAATCAGGGTCCTCCGTTATAAAAACAAGTCAGGAGGACAGGAGAGGGGCAAAGGCTGGAGAGGGTGACAGAGAGAGGGTGGCAGGGCATGAGGGACAGAAAGTCAAGCATTCCTTTTGGTTTCTTCTCTTTCTAAAGCACTCATTCCCCTAGAAGAGGTAAATAAAACAACACCATGTGGGTCTGACACTATGCAAATGAGCAGCCAGAAGGAAGAAACCTTCATAGCTAATTAGAGCAGGGACCCAGACACTGCCTCGGGGTACACCTTCTCTGAGCGCCCCGCCCCTGCCCTGTGGGCCTTTGCATGTTGCTCCAGGGCTTCGTGCCTTGAGGGTTTCCAACTTCCGGCCACCTTGAGGGGCTTTTTGGTTGAGTGCAGCAGAAGATAAAATTAGAAACCAGGCTTCCTTTTCCCCTTCTCACACTGTTAGTTATTCATAATTCAGCCTCAACTGAGAAAAACTCATCCTTCCAACTTTCAACGACAGATACTAGGTGAGGAGTGTCAGCAGCTGCCTTTACTCTGCCCCCGGCTCCTTCCCCACCTGCCACCCCCATACAGAAGGAAGCCAGGCCCCCTGCCCGGCATCCTCACCATTTCATCTGTTTCCTCTTCCTCCGAAATGCATGATGTGACCCTGAGAAATGGCTTCACTTCTTTGACCCTCATCTCTGAAAGGGGACTTTAAAATCAGTCCACCTGCAGAGCTATTTTAAGACCCCAATGCAATAAGGTGGGTGGTGTTGGGCAGCAAGCGGGGTCCCACTTATCAGCAAAGATTGTGGAATCCAAGATCCCAGTTCTCAGGGTGATAACCCCAAATGCAGCCTCAACTATGACCTCCAAGGGCAAGGAGCTATTGTGCTGGCCACTCACTATGGGGTCTGCACCCGCGCAGGGGGTGGCCATGCGGAGACGAGGGGAAGGAAGAAAAGAGTCTGTGACCCTCTTCTTTCCCCCAGAACTCCCTTATGTCGTTTCTGTTTATCGAGAGGAGAAAATAAGACCAGAAATTTCATGTTGTTTTTTTATAAGGGTCAAGGCTTAGTTCATTTGACTATAATTCACATCCGCTTTAAAGAGGCTGTAAGTTACCCAGAGATGAATGAAGCGCGGTGAATCAGGCAACCTGCAGAGTCTACTCAAAGCCTGCCTCTGACAGGCCAGGTCTGCAGAAAACCTGGGCCGCTCTGCTCAAGGGTGACAACACATGGCGAGATGCTTCTAGGTGGTGGATGGGGAAACAGGATCTTTCTGTTGTCAAGATCCTCTCCTTTCCCCAAGGGAAATGTGATCTTTTCGGTTGTGCTGCATGACCTTGAAAAAGGCAGGTGCCCTGTCTGAGCCATAGTTCCACATGTTGAGGTGTTACGGCTCCTGATTGCTAAGGCTCCAAGTCTCCTATTCCGTGGCTTTTCTTGCGGTCACAAGGCCCCAAGCTCTCTGCTGTGACTAATGCCCGATGCTACCACTTGAGCTTGGTCCTCAAGACTTTTCATGATCTGGCCTCCACCTCTTACCTCTCTAGGCCCCACCAGTGCAACCACCTTTCTCACCGAAGTCACAGATGTACCATTCCTGAGACCTATTCTGGACTTCGACCCTCCGTGACTCTGCTCCGACAGCTTCCCTGTGAAGGCTAGCTCGTGCCCTTGCTTCTGTCTATCTGGTGAAATCAAATGCACAGTTCAAAGCCCAACTTTCAAATGTGTCCCCGAGAAACTTTCCCCATCCCTCTCTTGCCAACGCCTGGGCTCCATGGCACTTTGTGCATAGCACAAAAAAGTTTCTGGCCATCCTCAAGGTTACCCTTGGGATTAGCAGTCATGATGCAGCAACTCGGATAGCCTGGCTCCCTTTCTATAGATGCTTCTAAGCGCGCGCACACACACACACACACAATTATTCTTGGAACTGCAGTAGACTCTGATGTATACCCACAAAACTTAGTCCATGTTTAATAAAGCTAATCCACCCAGCCGTCCTAATAAAATTGTAGAAATGTAATTGACTGGGCCCTGTGACTCACACACGGCCAGCTCTGTCTCCTCAGATAAGGCAAAGAGAGTGGGGGACAGAGTTTATCCAGATAATAAACAAGAACAGAAATGAACTAAGGGCACTAATTCCATCAAGGGTCTGGACAGTGACAGAAACCCGCAAAGCAGACTTCTGTGGTCACCGAAGTGACCGACTCAGTGACACCATTAGCCCTGCAGTACTTAGCTTGGGGTCTGACTGTGACAAGACTTGTCAGATAAGGCCATTGACTGCAGTATTAGATTGGGGTTGGGCAGCAAAGCTGTCCTCAAATGAAGGATTCACTCAATGTTAACGGAAGCAAATGCATTTAGTTTAGTGGCACCTCGAGTCCACACCTCCAGATAGAATTGCATCTCCTCCAATTAGAAAACACTCCTATATGCAAACATAGGAACACTTCGAGACTCGAAGAAGAAACAGGAAGAGAGTTTTTGCCATTATGTCCAAGTAACCATCAATCCTCATCAGGAATGACATACCAAGAGCATCTGTAGGAGCAACGTGGTAGCTCTGCCTTAGAAAAATAACACCGAGTCTTTTGCATCACATTTACAACAATTATCTTGGCAGATCCTCCAAAAATCTATAAATGTAGGCAAGTATCCAGCATAATTGTCCCCATTTCACACATAAAAAAATGAGGCTCAGAGATCTTGAATGAATCCCCCAAAGGAGAGACTCGGGGCTAGAAAAGGTCCCTAGTCCAATGCTTCCCCCACCCCCTAACCTCCCTAAACAGCCCCTCTCCCAGGGGGTTCATGCAACTTCAAACAGAGAAAGAGAAGATCAGAAACAGTCAACTTCCATGAAAGGGAATGGGAAGTTCTACATTCTAAAAAAAATACACACACAAAAAAAACGGTGATTAATTTTTGAAATTATCAGGCAATAATAAATATTCAAAGTTATCACTATTAACAATAAAACTTGAGTAGGTTTTCCTATTTATATTTCTGATCTTCACTCTCCATGGAATGTGTTTTATTAGGGAGAGACTATGACTTATTTATTTATTTATTTATTTTAAAAATATATTTTATTGATTTTTTTACAGAGAGGAAGGGAGCGGGATAGAAAGTCAGAAACATCGATCAGCTGCCTCCTGCACACTGCCTACTGGGGATATGCCCACAGCCATGGTACATGCCCTTGACTGGAATCAAACCCGGGACCTTTCAGTCCACAGGCCAAGGCTCTATCCACTGAGCAAAACCAGTTTCGGCAGAGAATATGACTTATTGAGAAGTGCAATGGGACTTGGCTTCAGACAGATTTGGGTTCAAAGTAGCAGCTCTGTCGTTTGCTGGTTGTGTGATGGGGACGGGTAGAGGGGGAGGGTGACTTCATCTCTTTGAATCTGAATGTCCTTATTATGAAAAGAGGGGATATAGTTCATATAGGGAAAGGAGGAAACTAAACAGCACGTGAAAAGTGCCTAACAGTGTACCAGGTGTGGTAGGTGCTCAAAAAATGTTTGAATCTAAAGCAACAAACTCCTCGACAGCGTCTCATCTGCTAACAATGAGCAAGTCACCCAGACGCTCTTTCAAAGAGCGGCTTCATTCGCTGCGGCCTCACTAGGGCTGTTCTCTGCTCCACATCCACCCTTTGTCAAGCAGACAGGTGTTCACGATTAGGGAATTAAATCATTGCCTTCAGGTGTCTGCCACGGAGCCAGGAACTCAATCAGCCTGTTCGTCCCTCAGCAACAGAGGAACTAACTTGTTTTCTTTATTCCCGGGACTGTGACGTATTCGTTCAAAGACAGCATGTCCGAAGCATCTGAAATAGATGCTGACACTGTGAAAGCACTGGATAACACTTACTATATTTTGAGCACCTGCTCATTCCACCCACATCTGAGCTTTGCCTACAACCCTACAAGCATGCTCCGGAAAGATCATATTCTCCCCAGGTTATGAGCCTCAGTGTTGGCCAAGGTCGCATGGTTCCTACAGTAGCTGAGCCTGAGTCCCACCTCTAATGTTTTCCCCCTTTCCCTTAGGACAGTGGTCGGCAAACGCATTAGTCAACAGAGCCAAATAACAACAGTACAATGATTGACATTTCTTTGGAGAGCCACATTTTTTAAACTTCAACTTCTTCTAGCGCCACTTCTTCAAAATAGACTCGCCCAGGCCGTGGTATTTTGTGGAAGAGCCACACTCAAGGGGCCAAAGAGTGGCATGTGGCTCACGAGCCACAGTTTGCTGACCACGGCAAAGTTTAGGACAAGGGTTCACTGCCATAGGCCTCCGAAGTCACCATCATGTCAACATCCAACAGAACGTACCTGAGAGGTGAACAGGGATGGCCCAGATTCAGAGACCCCTCTCCACTGACTCATGACCAGGGGGATTCTGCCTCAGGCCTCTGCACCCCCTGTCTCTTCACTCCCGAAATGGGAGGGGCTCCTTACTTGGTTTAGATTTAAGTCAGTATCAAATCACCAAGCACCCTGATTCATTTCAGAATTTTGCCTCGGTTGCAGGTTTCTCAGAAAGCCAGAGCCTTTCTTCAAGTTGACTTTTTGTTCTTTGACTGAGAAAAACCTCTTTTCACCTCCTTATGGAGTGAACATGAGGCACCAGCCCCTCTGCTAGCTTCTGAGGAGGGAAAGACCCACTGCACAGACTCCACCGCACCCTCACAGAGCTGACAGTCTACTGGGGAAGAAAGGACGCCACCACTGACCTTTGAGAGTTACAATAGAATCCAAGTTCTGATGCTTTCTCCATAGGAGACGTCTAGAAGTCACAGAGAGGATTTTCCAGGGGCCATACCCTGCCCTGGGGTCAACGAGGGCTTCCCTGAGAAAGTGATGTTTGAGGGAAAAGAGGAAGAATGAGTACGAGTTTGCCAACGGAATGAGGGATAATGATACTCCAGGCGAAGGCAACTGTACTTGCAAGTTCATGGGAGCTGGACTTATTTGAGGAACTGAAAGAAGACCCGGGGGTTAACGCACAGAGCCCCACATGCAAGGGATGTGGGAACTGGGCCTTCAAACCATCACCCCCCCCCCACCCCCCATTCCCTGAAACTCCCAGCGGGTAGACAACTTTGGGAGCACTGGATGGCATTCTGAGGGCTTGGAGGTATGGTCTTAACCTAAGAGGAAATGCTGGGCATTTTTGATAAAGGGAGTAAAGTAGTCAATGTTTTAGGAAGAAAGATCTAAGGGGAGACCCTAAAGTGCATGAAGGGGAGGACTGGCAGGACGGAGGACAGATAGCAGGGGAGGGAGAGGCCCCCAACGTGGCATCTGCTCCGTGCCCAGTCTCAGGATTTGGGTCCCAGTTCTATCAGATATAACCTGGGTAACCTTGCGCACACCACCTCTAACGGGCTTGTTTTATTTATGAACAAAATGGAAATAATAAACCATCCTGGGCCATCTCACCAGGTCTATGTGGGGACGGTGCAAAGTATAAATGCCAGTGAGATGAGTAAGGCCAGTAGCTGTAATCCTAACAAACCCAAAGCGAGCCGGTCTCACCATGCCCTCCACGTGACATCGAGCCCCTTCCTGGCGTCAGATGAGTCCCACAACTCCCCAGAATTCCCCCCGTGCCACGTGAGGCTGAGATTATCCCCGGGTGCCTGTCACCTGGAAGGTGACGTCCTCCTCTGAAGGGTTGTCATGCAGAAGGACAGGATTAACTCCGCGGGGCTGGATGGCAGTTACCGGGAGACAAGGAGAGACTAGCAAACTGTCAGAGCTGTCCAAGGCTGCCTGGGGCGGGGAGTGGAGGTGGGCTGTGAACACCCTGAGACTGGAGATAATGAGGCTGCCTCAGGAAGCCTCACACAGGTCAGCAACTCAGTTTCCTTCCGATTCTAAACCCCATTGTCCCCCGCCCCTGCAGGTAGCACTACCGCCTTGGTGCTGCTCAGACTGTAAGCATCAGCGTAGGACATGAAATGGTCCATGTGGAGGTCTCTTTCCTCCATGGGGATCACCCAAAAGGCAGGGACTGGGTCTCCTTCAACGTGGGGCTTTGGTGCCTATCACCGCTGCTGGAACACAGCCGACCCTCAGTAATGACCGGTGAAATGAGTGGGTGGATGAATGAACTATTCTGAGTTTATTGACATGACACTGAAACCCATAGGGGAAACATGACAATGTCTTGACATTTCGGCTAGGACAGTGGTCGGCAAACTCATTCGTCCACAGAGCCACATATCAACAGGACAACGATTGAAATTTCTTTGGAGAGCCACATTTTTTAAACTTAAACTTCTTCTAACGCCACTTCTTCAACACAGACTGGCCCAGGCCGTGGTATTTTGTGGAAGAGCCACACTCAAGGGGCCAAAGAGCCGCATGTGGCTCACGAGCCTCAGTTTGCCGACCACAGGGCTGGGATGAGTTCTTTCATCCCAGTGTGAAATCACTGGTCTGAATCAGCGCTATCCGGTGTGAAATCTTTCATTTTTTAGGAGTCAGAATTTCAATAGTAATAGAAAAAAAAAAAAAGCTGTTACATGTCACACATTTGTCAATGTGATGATGGAGGGCCCAGGTTTAAAAAAAAAAAAACATTCAGTTTCTCTACATTAGCTGGGCATTTACCAATTTGGTGTGGTCACTCTTTATCTCATAGCAAACTGACCCCTGGAACGTTAGTCTATGCATATCATCTCATTTAATCCTTCCCATGAAACCTGTGTGTTAGGTCATGTGGACTCTGACTTACAGACAAGAAGACTGGGGCTCAGAGAGGTTTTTGATTTGCTCAGTGATGGACCTTTACAGTGTCAGAGGCAGAATCTCAACGCAGTCCTGCCTGGCCTCTCAGCCCACACTCTCCTCCTCCATCCCATGCAGCACTCGGCTTCATTTCAGAGAAAGCGGCTCCTCCAATACCTGTCTCTACCCCAGAGGAGCTTGACATGGGGCTCTGCCCTGAGATTAGCAACCCCCTGCCCTTGATGACAATGCACAGAGGGTCCTCTGACACTCAACAATAACCTGGCTTTGCTCGGCCTGTGTGGCTCAGGGGTTGAGCATCAGTCTTAGAACCAGGAGGTCATGGTTCAATTCCTGGTCAGGGCACATGCCCAGGCTGTGGGCTCCATTCCCAGTAGGGGGCGTGCAGGAGGCAGCTGCTCAATGATTCTCATCAGTGATGTTTCTATCTCTCCCTCTCCCTTCCTCACTGAAGTCCATAAAAAATATATTTAAAAATAACCTGGGTTAATAAGAAGGTAAGTATACCCAACCTCAAAGGCTTTCAGCCTCTGAAAGCCCCCAGCCTCCCTCTTCCAGCACAATCTCCGTCTTAGCCTCAGATGGCATTACACAGGAGAACGCTCCCAGGATCGCTCTTCTAGACCCTATATTTTCTAGTGTTGACAACTTAATACACGTCCACACTTGCTTTTATGGGGACAGATAAGACTCTGATGGTAATCTGAGCACCAGGGAAGGAAATAGCACATTCCTCCGTGTAACTATTTGACTAAGCTTTCTCCAGGCCACGCATCATCGTGCAGAGCCCCCCGAAAAGCTGCAGGCCCACAGATCTGCTGCTGAGATAGACTGGCAGTGAATTATGAGAGGGCTTGTATAAAAACCAAGGCCAGGGCTGGGTATCCTCCAGACAGAGCGGAGATTGGTTTACATGACCATCAGCTGCTTTGAGGAAGTCAAGGGTAGACCTGGTCTCCGCTGGCCCGAGTTCTCTCCTTCAGTCAGGTCATCCCTGGGAAAGAAGAAAGGAATGCAGCTCCGTAGCTGACGTTCATGTCTTTTTACAAAGTGAAAAATCAGGAACAACCTTGAGGCTAAGAAGGAATTACCTAGCTGGATCCATCAATGCACTGGGCAAATAATAAAAGGTATCTCTACTAATAAAAGGGTAATGTGCTAATTAGACCAGACATCTTCTGAACATCCTTCCCGACATTCAAGGACTCTGTGTGGGTGTGGGTGTGGGTGTGTGAGTGTGTGTCGCTCAGGTCCATGCTCATGCACACACCCACGTGGAAAAAGCCACAGTGGTGGGGGCCACGGCAGAGGTGGTTAGGGGTGACCAGGCCAGCTGGCAAGGGCAGTTAGTGGCAAGCAGGCTGGTAGGGGAGGGCAGTTAGGGGCAACCAGGCAGACCGACAGGTGAGCAGTTAGGAGCCAGCAGTCCCAGATTATGAGAGGGATGTCCGACTGTCAGTTTAGGGATCAGGCCATCCCCTGAGGGGTCCCAGAATGAAGAAAGTGCACCAGGCCTCTAGTGAACAATAATATTCATTGATTGCTGACAATGTGCCAGGAAGGAGGGCAGGTTCTGTCCATGCAATCACCTCTTAATCCTCATAACATTCTCCTGATGTCCCTTAAATATTGATCTCCCCCTGCAGGCTTTGTAGGACCTGAGGTAGGGAGAGACTGAACAGCTTGGCACAGGAAGCAAGGAATGGAGCTGGAAACTGGGAAGCCACTGGAAATGACCGTATAAATGAGTGTTTGTGGACTTAAAATATGTTCGTGATATTAAAATGGAAAATGCAGGTTGCCAACTTATGTGACTCCTTTATTTTCTTTTTAATCAAAAGAAATGGAGAATCACCTCACACTCATTAGGATGGTTACTGTTTACACACACACACACACAGAGAAAATAAAAATGTTGATGAAGATGTAGACAATCTATGACTGCTAGTGGGAAGGCAAAATGGCACAGCTGCTGTGGACAAAAGCACAGGGGCTTCTACAGAGATAGAAAAATAGAATTACCACACAAGCCAACAGTTCCACTACTGGGTATATAACCCCCCAAATTGAAAGCAGAAACTTAAAGAGGTATTTGTACCCCCATGTTTGCAGCAGCGTTACTCACAATAGCTAAAAGGCACAAACAACCCAAGTGTCCATCAACGGCTAAATGTGGTCTATACATACAGGGCAATATTACTCAGCCTTAACAGGGAAGGAACTTCTATACATGCTATAGCACAGATTAGTCCAAGGACATGTTTCTAAATGAATAAACCAGTCAAAAAAAGGACAAATGTTGTATGATCCCACTTCTATGAGGTCCCTAGAGTAGTCAAATTCACAGAAACAGAAAGCAGAATGGTGGTAGCCAGGATCTGGGGGCAGAAAGGGGTGGGTATAGAGAATTATTGTATAATGAATCCACAGTTTCAGTTATGCAAGACCAAGAGAATTCTAGAGGATGGTTACACAACAGTGTGACTATACTTAACATTAAATTGAACTGCACAATTAAAAGTGGTTAAGATGGCGTGGAAAAAAAAAAGATCAAAAATTTCTATGTGAGCCCTATTTCTTGAGTAGGTTATTATATTCAAGAATGTATTGTTTGTGTTGACCAAATAGTACTTTTCTCTCCGTTTCTTTCTCTCTCTCTCCCTTTCTTTCTTTCTTTCTTTCTTTCTCTCTCTCTCTCTCTTTCTTTCTCTCTCTTTCTCTCTTTCTCTCTCTCTCTTTCTTTCTTGACAAGCTCTACTTTAAAAATATATATATAATTGATTTCAGAGAGAAAGAGAGAGGGAGAGAAAGATAGAAACATCAATGAGGAGAGAAAATTGTTGATCGCTGCCTTCTCCACGCCCCATACTGGGGATAAAGCTCACAACTCGGGAAAGTGCTCTTGACTGGAATCAGATCCGGGACCCTTCAGTCTGCAGGCCGATGTTCTATCCACTGAGCCAAACTAGTGAGGGCATAAGCTCTACTTTTTGAGTCACTGTGCAGGGGCGACAGAGGAAGTCTAGCTGCCTTACACTAGCCATTATAAGACCTGTTACAAGTAGCCAGACAGAGCCATGTTCAAATCCTGAGCTCGCCTCTTTCAGCTCTGTGACTGTAGGCAATTATTTAACCTCCTGTGCCTCGGTTTCCTCTTGTATCAGAATGGACAAATAATGCTCAGCAGTGGGGTTGAATTCATGCTCACTTTCTCCTCCATCTGTACACAGGTTGCCCAAGGATTTTGAAACACACACACTAGCTGTGCCTTTTGTCAAAACCAACTCCTAAAGTCAAGGAACAAGGACGGATGAGAAAAGAGCACTCTTCAGATTCGGAGAAGGAGCACGCTTCGAGAGTGTAGAGCAGGGGTTGGCAAACAGCAGCCCCGGAGCCAAATCTATCTTACCCTCTGATCTTGTAAATAAAGTTTTATTGCAATACATCCACATTCATTTATTTACATTTTTACAGCTACTTCCTCTGTAATGGCCAAGTGTCTTAGGACAGAGATTGTATGCTCCACAAAGCCAACAATATCTAATTCCATACAAAAACTTTGCCAGCCCCTGGTTTAGGGTATATGTGGTATTTTATCAGAAGATGATTGACACATGTCATTTTCATCTGGAGATGTCCAAAATGAAGTGATATAAAGGGGAAAGGGAGCTGTGAGGAGAACGTTCTGTTCCAAAGCAGCCTGGAGCCTTCTACCAAATTCCTTCCACCCTTTTTGTTGTTGTTGTTTTGAGAGAGATAAAGGAAGGGAGGGAAGGAGAGAGGGAGACTTATTTGTGCATTCATTGGTTGTTTCCTGGTTGTGCCATGACTGGGAATTGAACCTGCAACCTTGACATATTGGGATGAAGCTCAACTCAGCTACCCAGCCAGGACTTTCCACCCTTCCCTTCTGTCCGCTGCTGCCTGGCGCTGAAGGTTGACAAAACTAGTGTGTGGTTGTTAAGTGGAAGGCAGTGGGGAAACTTGGGTTAGATTTTTAAAGAAGAAAAAAAGGTCAGTGATTCTATAAAGCCAATAAAAGAGTAATGGGGTATCCGAGTGGTTAACCTGTGGATATTGAAATGAGTCACCAGAGTGTATGACTGACTGCACTATTATTGATTTCATTGGTTTCAGTCCCCATTCGCTCACTGTATTCATTCTACAAATACGGCTGAGAACTGAGTTCCTGACACATAGCAAGGTGAGCTGCACAGGCTTTTCATTTGCCCACAGATTTTTTTTCTTCTTCTTTAATGTTAAGAGCTTTTGGTTCCCCTCAGCAGTTGAAGAAACTGTCAAAGCTTCTGCCTTACTCCCCAGGCTGTAGACTCAACTTCTGAATTACTGATTTGGGCAATAGCAGGAATAATGTGCTAAAAGATGGTCAAGAACACAGTGCTTAACTCCATCTGGGTGTTTCCAAGTTGGGGAAGGAATCAGGGGGGCCCCACAGGTATTTCAAGCAAAAAGGGACTTACTACAGGGAATCAGAGGTTTATATAACCGTGGGAGGGGTTCGAGTCATGGTGGTAGGGAAATCTTCAAGGACGGGCATCCAGGAAGCTGCTGGTCCTGGAATCCAGAAGGGATGCTGACCTAGGTAACTCTCCAGAGGGCGGATGAAAAGAAGCCACTGGCAACATCTGCATCTCAGCCCTCCAACTCCCTGACAGCTGGTGCTGAGCTTAAGAATGCCTGCTTCCCCTCAGCCTTGAAAACACCATGCCAGGGTCTCTCATTGGCAGAATCCGACCCTGCACCCTGCTGGCAAAAGTCTAGGGAATGTGGCTCCAGGGTAGCTTCCCCCATAGAAGGAATAAGGGAGAGTGCTGCATTGGAAGATTGAGAAGATTTCCTAAAGAATGTGATGCCAAGACTGGGTTTTGAAAGATCAAGATTGGCCAAGCTCTGGTCAATGATTCATCCGAAGTTTCCCTTTCTGGGCTGTGAGGGCCCGCGTTAGGGAAGTACCACCTTCCCAAGAAGTGCTTATCTTATGCAACCAAATGAGGAGGCGGCTATAAATAGGCTGACTTTCTCATCATTGTCTTGGAAATGGATAACTGCAAGCAACTCTTTTCTTCTGGAGAAAGAAAGTTATGAGCTATAGTTACTAAATCAAGTAGCAACAGCTGTCCTCATTGGCGATGTAAGGATTTCTCTCTGGATGCATTTCATAGGATATTAGGGATTGTTGTGCCAACGGGAGGAGAATCTGCCAACCGCAGTGTTTATGTGGGTAATGCACAGAGTGAGATCCTAGCATCTCCACCGTGAATATCATCCTCTGTCTGTTTGGTAGCCCCTTCCTCTCATTTTCAGAGACACATGAGGAATTCTTCAGATAATAAGCCCATTGGTAGCAAAATTTTTCCCTTAAAGTTTAGATCTATAGAAACCTAACCGTGCTGGGCAGGTAAAGGTGCAGCATCAATTAAGCACCAACTGTTTCTGTTGCTAGGTTACATGCTTTGTGCAGCTAATGTGCTGAACCTCTAAGGGACCTGTGAGAAAAGCCCATCACCCACAGCTTCCAGATGAGAAAGCAGAGGCCAAAAGAGGTCAAGTAATATTTCTGGGATCACACACACTCTGTCACCCTTTCCCCCCACTCCACTATGGCAAGTGAACCCTAAGTTCCACAGGGCAGTTCTGGGTCACTTGGAGGTCACTACATCTTCCCAGCTTTGTAAAACCATGGAGAAACTTGAGCCCATCCCTCATGACTTCCTTTCCTTCCCCTTTTATACCAGGAAAATGCAGGACAGCCAGACCTCACAATAACTAGGGTAGAGTTCTACTTCCATCCCAGCCTACCTCTGTGTCATTTTCCCACAGCAGTGAAAAAAATAAATGAAAATATGGCTCCTTAGAGACTAAAATCCATGTAGATTTTCAAAATTGCAGATAAAATTCATCTTAGGGTATTTTATTTCTTTTGTTGCTATCGTTTTTACCTTTCACTGTATTGGTCAAATAAATGCTTATTTGTGTTAGAAAAATATAGAGGTATGCCTAAAGAAAAATAAAATCCATAAACACCATACAAAGACAAAATTCATAGGTCCTTTGTAAGACAATGATTTTAGCACTTGTGTTTTCTTCTCTACATCCCGTCTCAGCTTTTTTTTTTATAATTGTTTGAGATTTGGGGGTTTAGATCATTGTTGTGACACCATTTTATATATGATAAAAAATACATTTCCCGAATGAATTTCAGGCTTTCATTCAGCTTTGTAGCCATCATTGTGACATTTTAGCTCATCTCTTCTTAAACTGGATCCCTGCTCAACCAGAGGACTTGTGTGCATGCATATAAACCCAACCAATGGACACAGACAACAGGGGGGTGAGGGCATGAGTTGCGGGGGATGGGGGGAAATGGGAAGGATAAAGACACATATGTAATACCTTAATCAATAAAGCATTTTTTTTAAAAAATGGATCACTGCTTATTGGTAGGCCTTCCCTCTGGTCACCACCTAGATGTGAGCTCTCAGAGCTCAGTTTGTAAATGTCTTCAAGAACTCTTCCCAGGAGGGTTTGTAGACCATCTGTTTGGTCTCCTTTGCATCACCAATGATAGCATTGTTTCCTGCAAATGTGAATGCTCATTGGACCCTATAGGGTCATACCCCTTTCTTCTTTAAGCTCTATAGATGCTACTGAATTATCTTGTGTGATGGCATTTAGTGCGATGGAAGAAGATGAAGCCTGGGTTCATGCTGATAATCGGAAACAACCCATTGTTTTATGCCCAGAGGAGTGTTCTGCTTACACATGGCAGTAGAATGTGCAGAAAGGGTTCGCCCTGCATGGGCCACGCTCTGATGAGTAATGCTTCCTTGAGGGCAGACTATGAGCATTTCCATGTAACTGGTCTTCTATGGAGAGGGGCAAATCTGCTTTTTGCTCCCCAACATTTTCCCATGAAAGTCTCCCCCAGCTCTGTCATTAAGGCACAGTTACCCACACACTCCAGTTAGGGAAACGGGGGTTCTGAGCTTCCGTGCAGAACCACGATGAGAACCAGGTTGCTCCCAGCCACGTCCATGCTGCTTCCGCCACATCCCACGAGAGACAGGTGAGCATGCGAGCGAGCCAAAGTGAGACCAGGTTAGCTCTCGCCAGCCAGCCGCTCGGCCAGGTGCAGAGAACACAGTCGTCAAAAACCTGGGACTTTTCGGAGCTTCAAGCAGGAGCCTCTGTGATGTGTTGGTTATGGCAGGTCCTTCTAATCCTCTTGACGTAAGTACACCTCTCTCCTGCTTCCCACTCCAGCAGTAAATAAAATCTGCTCACATACCTGATGGCAAGACACCACCAAGGTTTCCTCAGGTTTCACTGGGCCTCAGGTTTCTCATGGGTAAAATGGGAGAATGTAGCAGTATTGATTTTTTAGGATGTTGAGAAATTACAGTTAATATATTGTATCTCTAGTATACACTGGATGTTCACTTGGGAGGTGATATTCTTATATATTAATTAGAGCAGTCTCCCAGTATTTCCTGATATTTCTAGTCTTTCCCTGACCTTCTCCCATTCTGGTGGTAAGACGTAGAGCATCAGATGACTCAGGGAAGAGAAATATTAACAGAAGAAGAGGAAATGTTTTTTTAAAAAATCTCCCAAAGTGTAAATATTGGTTCCACACATAGAAACTACATAATAGATTCAAAACAGGTTATTTCCCGTCTCCTGAAACCAAGTAAAGATTGCATGGGAGGGGAAAAGGAGGGAAGGGAATTAATCAAAAGGGGGCCTCATGCCTTGTTGCCTAAGTGTTAGATGAGGATGGCAGGTTGGGACTGACAGAACCCCCCATGTGAGAGCTCCTGAAAGAGGGGACCTGGGCTCCCTTTTCCGAATTGGACCTGAAAACATGGCAAGGTCCCAGACACTCCGCATAGTGTGGGAGAAGAAATCTTTACCGGGCAGCCTAGAGCTCATGGGAAATCCTGAGGAAGATGTGGGCATGACGCATTTGGGGCTCAGCAAGGAAGCCAGAGTGGCTGCAGCTGGGGGAGCCAAGGGATAGGAGAGATATCCGAGGCGTCACACAGAGGGACCAGGAAGCACTGGCTGACCTTGGCCTTGAGTAAGTGAGATGGGGGTCTTCGGAGGATTTTGAGCAAGGGACTGACACAAAATGACCAATGATGTTCAAGGAGTGTCATGGCAGTTGCAAAGACCGTGGAATACTGTAGAATACTGGTGAGGCACCGAGGACTCGGCAGAAAGGTCAAAGGTCACAGGGGACCAAACTTTTAACATTGCTTCGAGCTGAGAAGGTGGAATGAATGGCTGGGCGGTGGGCTCTACAGGATACTTTGTGGGGTCTTAGAAGAAAACCCATGGGGGTCAACTAGCAACTAAAGCTGACCTCTTGCCCCACGCACGCCCTGGATCCTTAGGATCCAGAAGAGCGTTCACGAAGATCCATCGGCCATGATCAACTGAACTAGGAGTGAGTGACAAGACAAGTCCACCTCATCAGAGACAAAGCAAAAAAAAAAGAAAAAGAAAAAGAAACACTAATGTATTTCTCACATTAAACCAGAGCTAAGAGTTCTGGGCAGGGCTCCGCATGCTAACATGAGGGAAAAGTGGGGCAGTGGCATTCCAAGTATGCAAACCTTCTAGAACACAAAAGGGAGAGGACATACAATCTGCAAAAGAGCAATAAAAAACTCAGTATGGAGTCATTTACACAAGACCCAAAAACAAAATGATGAAGCAACAGGCTGGGGTCAAAAGGAAGGTTGCCGGGTTAAGGAAACAATTGAGGGGCAGAGCAACATCCTTACAGATTCAAATAAATAAATGTAAGCCAGGGAAAGACAGACTAGGCAGGGCTAAAAATTCCAACAATGATAAAAGGAAAAGGCTTTAGACGTCACAGTAAATGCAAAGGAAAAGATAAACGGAATAAACCAATTAGAGATGATGACATAAGGACTTCAAAGTTGGCTTACAGAAAGAGCACTTCTGTTTCCTAAGGAGACTACCCAACCAATGGAAGAGCGTTTCAGAGATGTAATTAATCAGGGCTTGTATATCTTTGAAAAGTAGTAAATCTGCAAGACATAAAAATTAATATACTAGAAGAATATAATTTACATGGGAACACTGAGCATATCCTGCTCCACTTTAACTACAGAGAATGACTTCAGCCAGAAAAAAAAGGGAGTGAGCTGGGATCACGCTGGCCCCAGATTTCTCCATGCTGATATTTTTTCCAAAAGCAACAGTCATGCCCACAAAGCTCAAATAAAGGAAAATATAACTCAAGAATGTTAAAACTGAAGACATTCCCAAACATGAGAGAATCCAGGTACTATATGAGCCCTTTTGGAAAATATACTGTGAGACTAATCCGATGACAAGATGAATTTATTACACACACACACACACACACACACCCTCTCAAGTGAAGAAGTTATGGTTAAAAGAACTAGAGATGAAGGTTATATCAATTTAAATAAGTGTAAATAACAGCACAACAGCAAGCATTTGATTGCTTAAAAAACACATTATCAATCATTTTAAGTTTAAATTTATAAAAGTAATAGTGATCAGGAGGCAAAAGAAAGGAGACGGGAAAATATCAGAGTATGAACCACTTGATGTTTATGATAGAAGGCTAATCAGTACGACCTGAAAAATTGAAAGATGTAAGTTAAGAGGAAAAAAATAACTCCAAATTATGTGATTTCATTGAATTTTTACTTGATCTCACTTAGATATTTGATGCAATACTATCACTGGCAATGGAGGAGAGGACATAATCTAAATTTCAGCAATTTCAACAATTTCACTTTAGTTGGTTTTTCTTTGGTTAGGTTCAAGTGAAATTAAAAAAAAAATGCTTTTGTTAAGTATTTCCTAGCATGCTCTCTTCTTTGTACTTTACAAATATTTTTAAAGTATTTTATTATGCACATTTATCAATTAATATGAAAGTTATTATGTTTTAAAGTTTATATGCTTACTTAAGTTTACATAGTGAGAAATCACTATTTGACAGTGTCTTGAAATCAGAATTATTGTTTAATAGTAATTGATGTTCTGAGAGCTTGCTATGTGCCAAGTAGTCTGCCAATGGCCTCCTATAAACAATACCATTTTCTTTAAACCTCAACTTCATGACCACATTCTTATTTTTAAAAGGAGGAGGAAAGTAACCAGTACCAAGGGTGTAGAGTATAGCATAGGGAATATAGGCAAAAATCCTATATAATAAAGGGGTAATATGCAAATTGACCCTCTACCTTCACACAAGATGGCCACCCCCATGTGGTCAAAGATGGCTGCCACATGATGGCCAGCAGGGGAAGGTAGTTGTGGGCAATCAGCATAGTAGAGAAGGGCAGTTCGGGGCAACTAGGCTGGCAGGGAGGACAGTTGGGGGGCAACCACGCCTGAAGGGGAAGGCAGTTGGAGATGATCAGGCTGGCAGGGGAGGGCAGTTGGGGATGATCAGGCTGGCAGGGGAGGGCAGTTGGGGATGATCAGGCTGGCAGGGTAGGGCAGTTGGGGGCAATCAGGCCAGTAGGGGAGCAGTTAGGTGTCAATCAGACTGGCAGGGGAGTGGGTAGGGGGTGATCAGACTGGCAGGCAGGCGAGTGATTGGGAGGCAGAAGTCCCAAATTGTGAGAGAGATGTCCAACTGCTGGCAGTCAGACATTCCCTAAGGGGTCTTAGATTGGAGAGGGTGCAGATTGGGCTGAGGGACACTCCCCGCCCAGTGCACAAATTTTGTGCACGGGGCCTCTAGTATTGTAATAACTATGTAAGGTGTCAAATGGGTACTGCACTTACCAGATGATCACCTTGTAAGCTATATAAATTTCTAATCACTAGTTTGTACAGCTGAAACTAATACAGCATTGTATGTTTATTGTAATTGAAAAATTAAAAAAAATATTTCTGGGGTCTTCATAAAAAGTTTTATAGTCATGGGGGAAGAGGAGATGAGGAAATTAAAGCTCACATATGTTAAGCAATGACATCACACACTTCCAAGAAGTTGAGAGGGAGCACAAATCCATGTTTTTAATTCCAAGTCTGCTTCTTCATTTATCAACTGTGTACCGAGGCTCCACTCTGTCCCTCACATTATGTGTGCTCCACTCTTACAGCACAATTCCTAGACTTCCTCCTCATGACTGATTTTAACCAAGAATTTCCTCTTTCAGTGGTTAAAGAAAAGCGTATGGCCATATTTCATTCAGCCTCCAAACCACCCTAAAATGGTACATCTATTCAGCTTTCTTTTTTATCTTCTCTTTGAAGATGAAATAGTTACTTGTTTTACATATAAGCTGCAGATTTATTTTAAAATACAATATACTGAAATTGGAATCAGGGACTTTGTTTATGATTCTTCCACTGTGTGTTTAAGCTTTGTGTACTTTCAATCTGTGGCTATTATTTCACAATTTTTTTAAAAAAAGTATTTTATAGAAGATTATTAAATGCAAGCATGATTTACCAGTTTGTTTTACTACAAAAATTAAATGTTGATCTGTGATAAAGAGTAAAACAAATTAACCATTTTTATGTAAATGTATATGGGATTATTATTTACCTATTTCTATGTATCAAATTGCACTACCTCCCCTGAATTACCACCGGTAAAACAACAAATATTTATTATCAACAGACGCTGGGTCAGGAATCCAGGCACCACTTAGCTGGGTGTCTCTGGGTCACTCTTTCTCACAAAACCTGAATCAGTGTGTTGACTGAGGGGGGAGGGGGAGTGGGCATCATTGTGCTCAGCTGGGGAGGAGCTGCTTCCAAACTCACCCAGGACTCAGGTCTTCACTGGCTGGTGATCAGAGTCCTCAGTTACATCACCACATGGACTTCTTAATAGGTCTGTTTACAACATGGTAGTTAGCTTCAGAGAGAAAGGAGAGAGAGAGAGAGAGAGAGAGAGAGAGAGAGAGAGAGAAGATGGAAGCCACAATCTTTTTATAACCTAATGCCGGAAGTTATATTCAGTCATTTCAGGTTTATTCCATTCATTAGAACCGACTCACTAAATCCAGCCCTCACTCAAACAGAAGGCATCACCCAGGGGGTAACTAGCTGGAGGTGGGGTCATTGGGAGCCATGCTGGAAGTGGATAACTGATTGGAAAGCCACATACCAAAATGCCAGCAGTGATGACCTCTGGTAGTGAATTGGAATTCTGGGTGGTCTTATATTATTTTTATTGCTTCTCTGCTTTTCTAAATTGTCCATGATACAGAGGTAGAAAAGGTTGAAAACAGTCTCGGTATTTAAATTCTACTCTAACCCTCACCATCTGGATAAGAAGTAGCCTTACTTAGCCTTGATTTTCCCAGTGCCTACTTCTTATGATTACTGTGAAGATCAATGTGACTTATATGTAAAGTACCTACCCATTAGCATATATATATATATATGTTTTAGAGTGGAAGGGAGAGGGAGAGCGAGGTAGAAACATCAATGATGAGAGAGAATCACTGACCGGTTGCCTGCGGTACACACCATACTGGGGAGCGAGCCCACAACCCGGGCCTGTGTCCTGACTAGAAATTGAATCATGGCTCATAGGTCAGTGCTCAGAGACCAAGCCACACTGGCTGGGCTTCTTACTAGCACATTTTAAAGAGCTTAGCAAACGTAAACATTTATCCTGGATAAATATATACTTTTTAAAATATGAAAAAGAAGGTGGCAGAAGTTATAACGATACAAAAAGTATCATCCTGCTTATGCTCATGTTACATTTGCATTAGCAAGAGAGGGATGTAAACACATACAGCACAGGAAAAGTGAGAGCGAATAATATAAGCAAATGCTCCATTTTGCCGATCAGACCACAGATGAAGGCATTACAATAAAGAGAAAATGGAAGGGGGCAGGTGTGTAGAGGAATGTATTTCAGAGGTGGAAGGGTAGGCCGGGCAGGCAGAAGTCAGTGTTAGAGGATCTGAAATTCTGGTCAGTTTCTCAATCACTGAGTGTCTCCTCCAGCCACCGAGGATACAGTGTTGAATAAGGCAGAATGTCTGTCCTCAGGAGACTCACAGTATAGAAGGTAGGGACTGCCATAAAGACATCCTATCAAACTATTTGGTGACTTCAGAGATAAAAGTAAGCATTTATTGAGCACCTATTATGTGCACGGCATACCTGAAATCGTCACTCTCAAAGAGTAATGGACAGGAGATGGACAACTTAACAGGCCGACTGAGGACAATGTAATACATGAAAGATAAGAAGAGGGTCTTTTTAAAAGATACTATAAGAGATGGGAGAGCACAGGAGAGCAGAGGTGTGGTGTAGGGGTTCAAGGAAGGTTTTGTGGGGAAGGTCATGTCTAGGTAAAGTCAAGGGTAAGGGGAGGAGAGTTCTGGTTGAAGAAGCACCCTAAGGACCTGGTGCTAGCACAGCCTAGAGACAAGTGACATGACTGACAGGCAACAGGCTGCAGGGTTTGGATAGCTTAATCAAGACCATGTTATGGAATACCCAAAATCGCAGACAACAGAAAGTGAGGTGCATGTCTAAAATCTGCAGGCAGCAATGGCATAATGGATGCTCTGTTTAAGGATGACCTTGTATTGCCTTCAAAGGAAGTATGGATAAGTGGTGAGCTCAGTACCAGAGGAGCAGATGATCTTGACATCAGAGGTCAAATTCACCTTGAGTAGTCCTCCACAAGTGAGTCCCTTACATGCCAGTAACATCTGCGCTAGAAATCCATAGTAGCTCCTTCTAAACTCTGCAGAACCCTGTGATAACTTGTAGAAACAATTAGTCTCATGTGTCATAGATAGAGCAGCACAGAGAATGGCAGGAAAGAGAGTGCTCCAAGCAAACTGAAAATACAAGGACTCGATTGGGGTCCTCATAGAAGGAATAATCATCGGAGAAGTGCCAACAAACGCAGAGAAGAGCTAGAAACAGGGTGGGAGAAATTATTAGTCCCCGCCAAAGTGGGACAACCATGTGATTGTACTATTCCAGAGCAGGGTGACTGTGGGCAAATCCCTTAATCTCTTTGACCCAAGTTTCACATCTGTGCAGTAGGAATGATAACCACTGTTTCACAGGACCAGCTATAAGGATAAAATGAGATTCTCTCCATGAAAGCACCAAGCACTGTCCAACTGTCAGCTAATTTCACTATTATTATTCGGGAATAGAAGATGATGGCAGATGTTCAAATTATGGAATCCAAGCTTGGATTTAAATCCCAGTCTTTAAATTACTCGCTGTATGCTCTAAGGCAAGTCACTTAACATCTCTGAGTCTCCAATTCCTGGTCTATAAAGAAGAAAAAAAATAATACTAGCTCTTCATAGGGGTTTTATGAATTCATGTACAATGCCACAACAATTCAGGCATGTAATAAAGTCACAATAAATACCCACTCCTCTTAGTAGTAGTCATTGTCATCGTAGCAACAGTAGGCACAGTACTATTTCTGGACTCCATGACCCTGGGTTTTGTATGGGAAAAAATAGCACGGGTGTAAAAAAGATTTAATTAGAAACTCAAAGTAAGTTCATGCATCTTGTGATTTTCAAATCTAGTGGCAAGGTTGCCAGTGTAAACATGAAACACTTGGAGAAGTTACAAGAGTTTCTTAGAAGCACACACCCAGAAATGGCTTAGCCAGGAGCTGGCCTCCAGTTTCCTGATGCTAAACCCAGCGCTCTGAGCCTCTGATCAGCTGAGCTGTCTGCCCGTGCTGGGGCTGGCGTGCTTAAAGAGGACAATGTGGAGACCACCTCACCGGGAATTTCCTTTTGGTTGAGCTAAAATCAAGCCGCATGACGATACTGAGACTTGCTTGTTGCTTCCAAAAGCTTTTGTCGTGTCTGGTTGTCTTTCAGCGTTCTCCTCCAAGAGGAAATTTTCAATTACCCATTAGCTTATGTTGCAAACATTTGTTCTTAAATGTATTCATTCATTCTTGTAGGTGATTAAGGATGATGGGTATATAAATACACAAGGACATAAATGACAAGCCCAACCGTGTACATATGGTAATTTAATTTAGAGATGAGTACCATGTTTATGCACTTCTGTCAGGCCGCCGCCTTTCCATGAACATGCAATTTCTTACCCACCATTTCGCCACGGCCAATATTTAAGGCAATATCCTAAGTGCGGTGCCTGAGAAAACCATCAATGCCATCCAGATCACTTTGCAGCTGGGAAAAACCATCCAGGGGGTTTTCTCTGGGCCCTAAGTCTGGGGAACTGGTGATCCTTGCTGCATTAATGCTGTGTTGGTTAGGGGATGCCCAGGGATTCAGACCTGCCATTGGGTGAAGCAACACGGATCCTAATGGGAGCATAAGATTTAAGACCTAGTTCTATCATTTGACTGAAAACTGCCAAGAACATTTCAATCACCATCACCGATGATGGAATTTTCGAGTTATTTATAGAGAGGGGAGAACACCAAATTCAGCTAAGCGAGACTAACCAAGGTAAAAGGGGAGGAAGTGCATTCTAGAAAGCAGGAACTGGATGAAAAAGTGAGGGACCTACAGGAAGTTCAATGTTGCTGAAAACAAAATGATGGAGACGAGCCAGGTGGGCAAATCCCGGGTTGTGGAGAGCCTTCCATGCCACACAGAGGGAGGTGGATTTTCACCCAGAGGCTCTGGGAAGGTTTTAGGCAGCTTCCAGATGACCCCTCTTCTCTCTCCACAGCACAGAGGCTTGGGGAGTGATTCCAGGAAGCCAAGAACATTCTGGGTTGTCAAAATCAAAACTGAAAATCACCCAGGACCATGAGCAAAGTTGAAATGTGAATAGGCTTACCAGGGCTCAGAGAGAAGCAATGGGGACCCTTCAGTAATAACGTGAAACTAGAATTGAGACTCTGGTGGCCACACGCTCTTCTAGGACTTTTTTTTTTTCACTCCTCATGGTGTTGCCTAGAGCTGAGCTATTGTACAACTGTCGCTTTTGCAAACCTGAGCTCCTGAGTTGTTTTCCTCTATCTGCCCCTTCTCCATACCTCACACTGCAACTTTACCCCTTTATGAAACTCTGGGGTCCCAGGGTTTAAACTAAAACTGAAAGTTCCAGAAGAACCACAGTCACCTCTGGTGTTATCTTCTCCTCTAACTCCTGCTGCACGGTGTACCCTCTTCTTTTACTGCACAGATGTTGAGTTGACTGGGAATCCGGATGTTCTACTAAAAGAACCCTGCGCCTGGAGTTCAGATACTTGGTTTCAATTCTGGTTCTGCAGCTTTCTGACCATCTGACCTGTCAGTCTACTTAACTTGTTGAGCTTCAAACTTTCTCATCTGCAAAATAGGAAGTTAACTAGATGATGCCTGAGGGAGCTTTGAACTCTAATATTCTGTGGCTTTGAGAACATCCTGTCACTCATCATTGTTCTGGATGCTGAAGAGATAAGCCATAATCTTGCCATCATGATAAAGCCATAATATTCATAATTGGAAGGTAGCCAAATGATGTTATCAAATGATTAGAGATATGAAAAACTCTTCAGCTCTGTTGTCTCATGAGAAAAGAGGCTACAAAGAATATAGTATGACCTCATTTTTAAAAATATGTTTTTATTGATTTTTTTCCAGAGAGCAAGAAAGGAAGAGGGAGAGATAGAAACATTGATGAGAGAGAAATATTGATTCGCTACCTCCTGCGGGCCCCCTACCAGGAATGGAGCCAACAACTGGGGTATGTGCCCTGACTGAGAATACCAGTGACCTGTGTGGTACATGGGATGATGTCCAAACAATTGAGCCATACCGGCTGAGCTCGACCTCATTTTTTATAAAACAAACTAGAGGCCCAGTGCATGAAATTCGTGCACAGGGGCTGGGGCGTTCAAAGGGAGGGTGGTGTCCCTCAGCCCAGCCTGCAAAGATGCCAGCATCCTTCACCCCGGCCTCTAGCCAGAGGTTCCTCTCCTCCTTCCGCATAGCCTCTGGAGAGATGCTTGCCTGAGGCTTCCTCAGGGCCCCGGCACATGATGCCCTATCTGGTACTCGGGGGCTTGGGCTTTCAGGTCCGGCTTCCCTGCCTGGCATGGTGCGCATTTGCTGCCATGAGAGCGGCGCCTCAGGAGTTGCCCTGCTGTGGGCCATGCTGGTCGCATCTGGGCTGCAGGCAGGGTTCTGCTGGGCTGCCACTGGGGGCTACAGGTAAGGGAGTCCAGCAGCCATAGGGCTCCATCAGCATCAGGAACTGGAACCACCCATTTTTCTGGTTCTTCCCCTCTCTCTGCACAGCCAGTCCATTCCCTCTCTCAGCACCCGCGCAGCTGGGCTGGTGGGGCATGGACGCTGTGCTCGCGGCTCCGGCCGGCCCCTTTCCTTACTCCCTGAAGGTGGGCCAGTGGGGTGGGAATGCTGAGCTCATTGTCCAGGCCAACCCATTCTCTCAGTGGCTGCAGCCATCTTGGTTGGGGTTTATTTGCTCCTGATTGGCTGGTGGGCGTGGCTTGATCAGATGTACAGTCAATTTGCATATTACTCTTTTATTAGATAGGATATGTACAAAGAACAATTACCCAAAGGACAATCTCATGGTTATCTCTGGTCATGAAGTTTTCTTTTTGTTTGTTTATTTTCATATTTTTATATTTTTCTTACAAAGGAGGTTATGTGATTTTTATAAAAATAAGATTCATTTTCTGGAGCACCATGGATCCCTTAATCATTCTTATGGAGAATTAATGAGGACTTTCCTGATGATATAACATTTAATCTGGAATGTGATGACCAAATAGGAATAATTTATTTCCCACTAACCCTTCCTTCCATCCATTGCCTCATTCTTTTCTTCTGAATACATCAGGGTTTCTCATGAGTAAGCACCAACTTCCCCCACTAAAGCACACACTGCTTGACGGCAAATGTCAATTCTCATGTATCCTATCTAAAATGTCCCCCACAATATAAAAAGTAAATAAACTTGTGCTTGTGATAGGGGTGCTGATTAACACCTAACTCATGGACAATGATGAAAAAAATCCTCTGTTTCTGAATTCTCAGTGGTTGGTGTACCAGACTCCCAGATCTTGGGTCATGAGTTCACTTCCTGCATCACTCAGCTTTACTCTTCCCCACCTCCCCGCCCCCGTGGCTTGACCCAAAATCCCAAACAAGTATGGCAGTCCTTTCACATGAGGATGCTGAGTAGAGGCAAAGGAATAAACACAAAGCACAAGGGACCTGAGATGTGGATGGATGGTCCTATCCCATGGAGAAGTGCGGAGTCACTCGGGTGCAGCAGAGAGATGGAAGGGATGAAAGAAGGGAGAACACTCATTTCTTGGACCTAAGCTAAAACAAGGTGAAACCAATCTTGGGGAAAGAACAGCTGTCAGACACACTGAATCTCTTTAAATACCATCTATCTATCTGCCCACGAAGCCCAAATGTATGTCTTCAGGCAAGATGCATCTCCAAAATTTGAGACTAGTTTATTCAATGCTCTATTTGATATATGTCCCTGAACACCCAACCAATTGCTCAAACTCAACATATCCTAACTCAGTGCCTAACCTTTCCTCCCCAAACTTGGGCTAGCTGCAGCTTACCCATCTCAACAGATGGCACACTCACCCTTCCGGTTGATTAAGCTAAAATCTTGGAAAAGGTGTCATGTATGCTATCTCTCTCTCTCTCCTATTCCACACTCAACTTGCCAGAAAATACTCTTGGCTCTGTCTTCAGAAGATATCAGAATCTAATGATGCCTCACCAACCCCACCACTACCACTCTGGGTTAAGCCATCGTTATTTTTCTACTTGATTCACTGCAATTGCCTGACTTTCCCCTGCCTTCCTTAACTTTCTATAGTCTCTCTAAGCACTGCAATCAATGTGATTCTCTTAAGATATATATTATTTTATAACACCCCCTATTGAACTGGGTCCCTAGTTCACTCAAATAAAAGTTAAAGTTTTTGTAGACACAGGTTTACAAAATCCAATGTAATCTGGCCCCCATTACTTCTCTTGCTTCATCTCACTCAGCTTTTTGTCCCGTGACTCTTGTTACCATTCCTCCTACATAATTACCTACTGCTAATTATTCATGGTTGTGTGCACACATTTTATCTAACTGCTTAATAATATGAATAGTTAATATCTGAAATGTCATATTTGCATGGGAGTAAACAAATTACTTCTTCATATAATATTTCATTTAATTAGCACAATTGTCCTCATGTACTAAATAGTAATTTTCCCATTTCACAGATAATAAATCTGAGCTCAGAGAGATTAAGCAACTTGTTGAGGGTCACATGTTTAGTAATTATGTGCTTATATTCAAATATAGGTCTGTTTGATCCTAAGGAGAGAAAAGAGGACTTAATATTTATTAACTGACTACATTAAGGTCTTTTAGTTGATCATTTCATTAAATGCCCCTTAATCTATTAGTTTCTCTTCTTTCCTTATGTCCATTATGTAAGGTGTCATACATGTTCATAAAATGTTGACAAACACCATCATCATTATCATCATCATGACATCACAAATTCTATCTTTTGAGTTTTTGTTTCAGTTATCATGGTTTGTCTTCTTTTTATTTCTTCATTCATGCATCAAAGAAAGAGACTCATGCGTAGCAAGGCTGGAGAGTTAAATTCAGTGGGCAGTCAATGTCTATGTTTCTTCTTTTTAAAACTTTTTACCTATTTGCTCTCACTGTCTACACTCTATAGCCTTCCCAAAGGAAGGCCTGGTTTGCTGTATCCCTACCTAATTCCCTTCCCACCAGCAATCCAGTTCTACTTGCCAATTATATATTTCCAAGTGGCCTCTCAATTCTTTCTGTAAATGTCAGTAAGGTTTAACTTAGCATTATTCCCAAAATGGTTCACCTATATCCTGGGATACAATTATTTTTCTTCCTTTTCAGAAACTGCTCAGAGCTTGATCAAGTTAGATCTAGTCAACATGTATTTTTTTTTTTTAGCTCCTATTATAGGGCAATCCCTATTCAGAAACTGGGAATGGACAGAGGATAGGACACTTGGCCCTGTTGTGGCTCACTAATGGATAAAGATAAGAACCAAGGTAATTTTGGTCTATTCCTAAAATATAAAATCTGCACTAGAAGATATGTAGATCAATCAGTCTCCATTTTATAGATATTAAAACTAAGTCCCAGATTTTTTAAGGCAGTTTCCAGTTTTTATGCAAATTATTTTATACCAATAGGTTTAAAGTTTGAAAATGGTTGTGTACGCATTTAAAAAATACTATTTTTAAGAACTTTTAATGTTTCGAAATTTTGTTTATTGAAGATGCCAATTAGGGTTTCTAATTCATATGAGGTTGTGTTATATACTAAATTTATTTCATTCCAGGAAAGTTAGAAAAACTTGACATTTTGCTGAGCCTATACACTAATCAGAAGACTAAACAGATTTTTTTTTCATTGTAATCTCCACAACTTTTTTTTGGACTCCTGAGAATTCAAGAAGTATAGTTTAGGAAAACTTATTAAGATGGGCGACTAATAATGTCATGACCAGAGGCCTGCGTTTTAAGGTCTACTCATATCTCTTCATATCTCATTCCTTTACCAGCCATTCCTTGAGCCCCGTGTTGCAGCCATTCTCATAGGTACTGTGACATAAAGAGCTACAGAAGCTCCCAGAGAAGAAGAATGCTGAGAACTGTGGGCTTGTGAGCCGCAAACCACTCCAAACAGTTAGACCAACTATCCTAGACCAAGGAGAGAACTAGTGAGCAGAGGGACGGAGCAGGTAGAAAGGGACCTGGCTTTAAAAGTATTTATACTGCATTTCCTAAGAAGTGGGAGGCCACTGAGGGTTCTGAATTAGGAAAATAGAGTGAAGACTTCATATTTCCAAAAGGCATCAATGTAGAATGTCTCCTTTTTGAGATCAAGTTGTCATGTTCCACATGACCCACTCCACGTTGGCATCAGCTTAGTAGACCGGGGGTAGACTCCTGACCCACAAACGGACCAGATTTTCTTTGCTGGAAATTTCACTATAAGACATTGAGAGTTAATTGTCGACTCACTGGAAAGTCCTGGAGATTAAGGTTGGTACCATGGAGACACTCACGGGCCAAAGTACATATTGAACCACCATGAACACATAGTTGGAGAGACGGGAGACCTAGGTAATGAATCACAGTCTCTGAATCATATAAGAAAACAAATGGAACATCGTTCTTCTGCAAAGCCACATGATTTGCCTTATTCCACCTGAAGAAGTATTGAACAGAACATTGTATTCCACTTTAGAACAGCTCCAGGAGACAGAAGAAGAAACCCGGTTAAAGGGGACATTAGGAGGCATTGTGACCCAGGAGACTAAACACGGCCCAAAGAAGTTGAGACACACAGTGCTTTAGAAACATGACAAATCAAAGTGTTGGCCTGTTTTAGTATTTTGGTGTGTGTGCGTGCGTGTGTGTGTGTGTGTGTTTGTTTTGTTTTAAGAAAGGAAGCCTTCCACAGACACAATTGGGTAACCACAGTCATTAAATGTACACATTTGCTGAGCAGTAGTAAATTGCAGTTCCACATTTGGGGGTTTGGAGGTTTTCTAAAGAATAGTTGTGGTGAATGGGGCGACAACAAGCCTCATTGAAGAAAAATAAAAATGCATTTTTTTTGCTGGCCATTGTTCAAAGTGGACAGAGACACAGAAATTGGCAGGACATTTCCCAGCCATGGCGAAGTCCACGCTACTGAGATCGTGCTAATGCAATGCTAAACATTTCGGTGGAAGTTCAAACATGAACCCCTAAGAATCAAGACTGAGACACTTACACGAGGCAAGGAGAGATGGAGAAGTATTTTCCCAGGGGGAGGCATTTGGATATCACACAAGAAGCAGATGCTCACTGGACAACTAGATGTAGAAGAGTATGCCATGACGGAATTACCTCACATTTCCTCCCAATAGTGTCTCATACAGATAGATAATGATTCTAAAGCAAAACTTTAAGCCTTTTGAAAGTAGAGTGTAGCCCTGACCAGTGTGGCTGGCCGTTGCACTGTGACCGAAATGTTGCTGGTTCCATTCCCTGTTAGGGCACATGCCCAATGCAGGCTTGGTCCCCAGTAGGGGGCGAGCAGGAGGCAGCTGAATGATGATTCTCTTTCATCAAGATGTTCTATCTTTCTCTCTCCCTCTGCCTTCCTTTCTGAAATTTTATATATATTCTATAAGAGAGCCCAGATCTAACAATAGAAGTTTCGTTAAATAAATGACAATTTGTATAAATGATGAAATACTGGGAAGACATTAAATAAGTAATTAGACTAATAACTAATGGCTTGAAAAGGATTTACAATATGATCCATAAAGAAAAGTCAGATCATAAAGCAATATATGCAGTATGATCTCAATTTCATATCCGAAATAAAACGCAGAGAAAAAGCTGGAAACATTTGCTCAGCAATTTCTTTGTGGTTATTTCAAAGGGGAGGAATTATGAATGACTTCATATTTTTCTTTGAGCTTTACTTTCCTTTTTTTCCATTTTTAAATCAAACTCTTAATAGACCCTTAATTGTTCAGCCTTTGGAATGTTTCCAATTCCCATTATTGGAAGGAAAGGTTTGAAGGACATTCTTGTACATAAATATTTGTATGTGTCTCTGTTAATTCATGTAGGTAGAATTTTGGGATCAGGAAGTATTCCCACAAGGACTATGTTACTTTAAGATTTAAATTTTTAACTTAAAGAAAACAAGAAAAACAAACAATGGGCACTAGAATCAAACTACTATGCTTGAACATGAACTATGCCACTTTCTAGAATATCACCTCCAATAAGTTTCATTGTTTTTTTGTGCCTCTGTTCACTTACTATTTCATTTTATTTTAATATGTTTTTCTTGATTCAGAGAGGAAGGGAGAGGGAGAGAGAGAGAGAAACATCAATGAAGAGAGATAATCATTAATCAGCTGCCTCCTGCATGCCCCCAACTGGGGATCAAGCCTGCAACCCGGGCATGTGCCCGGACTGGGAATTGAACCGTGACCTCCTGGTTCATAAGTCGATGCTCAACCACTGAGCCACACCAGCTGGGCAAGTTCACTCTTTTTAAAATGAGGATATTAATTGTACCTTCCTCCATGGGGCTGTTGTGAATATTACATGCATTAATTACTGTAAAGGCTTACAAATGTGTGGAATATTTTGAGTAGTCAATAAATGTTAGAGATCATGAATTTTTATTGTTGATAAAAAGTTTTCCTATTTTGCCGAAACTGGTTTGGCTCAGTAGATAGAGTGTCGGCCTGTGGACTGAGAGGTCCCGAGTTCGATTTTAGTCAAGGGCATGTACCTTGGTTGCGGGCACATCCCTAGTGAGAGGTGTGCAGGAGGCAGCTGGTCAATGTTTCTCTCTCATCGATGTTTCTGACTTTCTATCCCTCTCCCTTCCTCTCTGTAAAAAATCAATAAAATATATATTTTTAAAAGTTTTCCTATTTTGTTTTCTCCTGGTATATTTTTTGGTCATTTCATGTTTTTCTATTAGGACAGAATCCCATCCCCTGCAACTTACCCTTTGTTCTCACAACTTCTTCTGGGCACCACTGTAGAAAACACTATTTAAGGATAATTCTGAAGTCACAGACTACAAACTATGTCTTTTTGCTCTGGATATGAAAACTTACTTCAAAATATTCTTTAAACCCTCCGAGCACTAGTCACAATATATTTAGGCCTGGAAGTTAGTGAGGATTTTAGTTCTACAGTGTCAAAATCAATCCTGAAAGAACACTGGGGTCCGTCCCTAAAGAATTTCAGGCTTCACTTTTCAAGGGAATATTATAGCTCAAACAGGCATTTGTTCCTACCATTTTCCTCTGGGGCCTCGCTGAGCGATTAGATGAAAGCGGGAGAAGGGGTCTTTTCTATAAAGCAGAAGGCTCTCCTGTCAGGAGCAATTACTTATCGCCGAAGAAAGCAGCCTTTACATTTTGGGTGGTTTTTTTTTTGTGTGTGTGTGTGGAACATAATCCTATCACATGAAATACTCTGTTCCACAAAGCCTTATTTGTGAGATGAGGCTCCTGAGGAATTCCGAAGTGGTCTGCGTGCTAGCAGAAGAAATGAATCCTCTTAGGGACCCTGTCTCCCCCCACCCCCTACACATCTGGAACCGACAGAGCAGTGTGGGGCACTCACAAAATGGAACTGAGGGTGGAAATGGGGACACCTGGTCTTTCGACTTGCTCTAAACTAATTACCTGGGTGACCTGTTCTGAGAATTACAGCACAACTTCTCTGAACTCCGACTTTCGATCTGTACAAACGAGGCAGGGAAGCAACTGGCGTCCAATGCTCCTTTGGGCTCAAACATTCTAACGTGTTTTTCCTTATTTTGCTGTTTCCTTCCAGACTTGGCTCAGAGTTCAGAATGCAGGATGACGTCACTAAATAGTACAACAGAATTCCCCTCCGCGCTTAGAAGGAAGGGTGAAAATTTATGTGCGAATATCTTCTTGCCTGCCACACAACCCATATTTATAAGGTACCTACTAGGTGTCAGGTACAGCCACGTGGTGAGGACATGTTATGAGCAAAATCCAAACCATCTCTGTCCTGTGAAAGTCACATCCCATCAGATAATTAAGCAAGGGGTGACAATTCAGTTGGATGGATGCTGTGACCACAGGGTTAGCTGGAATTTAGAAGCTGGACCAACAGTCAAGAAGACACTGAGGGGTTGTTTCCTCTAGACCAGTGGTCAGCAAACTCATTAGTCAACAGAGCCGAATATCAACAGGACAACGATTGAAATTTCTTTTGAGAGCCACATTTTTTAAACTTAAACTATATAGTTAGGTACATTGTTATTAACTTAATTAGGGTACTCCTAAGCTGGCCTATACTAAAAACTCAAGGGGCCAAAGAGCCACATGTGGCTCGCGAGCCGCAGTTTGCCGACCACTGCTCTAGACGACCCTCCCTGGCCCTTCCCATAGAAGGCTAAGGAGATGTTCTTCTTTGGGCTCCATGGCATCCTATGTCACTGCTATCTGATCCTACAACGTGTTGCATTGCAAATGTCTATACATGTACTCCTGCTCCCATTAGACTGCATGGACTGCCAGAAGGACCATTTTAGTTTTATTTGGTACCTCTACCTACAATCCCTACCTTAGTTCCTAGCACATCCTTAATGCCTTGTTGGGGCCCCCAACATGTTGGTTGACTAGAAATAAGAAAAGGTCCCTTTACAATTTTAGAAGAACAGTGACAGATGGTGGGAGTCAGGCTCTAGCTAAGTCCAGGCAGCCCAGGAATCGGGCCCATCACAGCCCAACACAGTCTTGCATAGAAAATGTCCAAGTCAAGGTAATTATTTGATGATGTTCATTCTCCTGTAGAGTTTTCTTTTACTGCCCATTATGTCTGTAATTCATTCCTTTAAGAAGTCACCTGGGCCCAGCAAGTGTGACTCATTGATTGAATATCGATCCACCATGAGGTTGTCCGTTCCATTTCTGGTCAGGGCACATGCCTGGGTTGCAGGCTCGATCCCCAGTGAGAGATGTGCAGGAGGAAGCTGATCAACAGAGAACGGTGGTTCTCTTTCATCCATTCTCTTTCTACCCCTCTCTCCCTTCCATTCCTCTCTCTCTAAATGGAAGTCTATAAAAATGTCTGAAGAAAATAAAAAGTCACTTGGAAGCACTGATGCTTAGAGATGATGTCGACAAAAGCCTTTGACCTCTCTACACAAAGGTGACTATAAACACACGCAGAATAGCTTGGCATCCCTCTGGTGTTTGGAGGCCTGGTTACTTTAGAACCTCCTCAAACTTGCATCCTGCATTCTTTCTCCTCTACACCAAGATAACCTGACTTGGAGGGAGGGAGAGACTGGAAATCATTCCATTCCAAAGGAACTGTGTAAGCAAAGGCACAGAGACATGAGCCAGCATCAGCTCTTCTATCAACTGTGGAAGCAGAGTCCCTGTGATGTGGATAAGAGCTTAGGAGGGGGCAGGGCAACCAGCTAAGGGAAAGTTCACTGTGATTCATGGACCATACAACTTACCCTGGGGTGAGAGAGAGAGAAATGATAAATTTGTAGAGCATGCAAATACCTTTTTCTACAATTAAAAAAAAAATGAGCTAACTGTACACAAAATCCTTCAAAAAAAAAAACAAAAACACCAAGGCAACACACAAATGTAAGCTATGCCTTCCCTCAGGCTAAGGGAAAAACAGCTTCCAATTAAGGACTATTTCCAGGCACATCATATTTATTCATTTTATTCCTACAGTGATTTACACCTGTTTTTATTTGAGACATCCATTATTTCCCCAGAAGTGAGGAGGAGAAGGATAGTGCAGGGGCTTGCTGAGCTGAGGGAAAGGAGCAAGTCACAAATCATTAAGTTCAAGAGTGTATTTTAAAGTGAAAAGTCCTTTTTTTGGTGGGGTCGGGGGGTGACTTGCTCATATGTCTTTGGGTATATTTTCATTCATTTCTGTCCTAGGATTAGTGGCTGAATCCAAAGGAAATAACTAGTGTTCACTGGAGAAGTTGATTTCTCTTCATATTAGTTCTCCTTGGCTTCTGTGTTGGGCATTGGTTTTCTGTGGCTGCCATTTGAAAGTTCTACAAATAATATGTACAAACAGCTGATTGGCAGAGAGCAGACCATGGTGAGGAAGGAGCTCAGAGTCCGTACCTGGAATTGTTGCAATTCTTTCCTCTTGACTGGGCAAGACCCTGGAAGGTCCATGTAGCACAAATTCTTGTCCAGAATCTTCCATGAATTCTCTAGATTCCATTTGCCTATCTGATAGTGGGACTAACTTTTGGAACAAGTTACTCAATGCTCTATCTTGGGTCAGCAACTATAGCTCCTGGACCAAATCCAGCATGCCAATTGTTTTTGTATGATTGGAGAGCTAAGAATGGTTTACATTTTTTAATCATGGGGGAGGGGAGGAAGGGAATCAAAACTATCACAATGTTTTGTGATGTGTAAAAATGATATGAAATCAGATGTCACTGTCTACAATTATAATTTTGCTGACATACAGCCACCACCGTTCATTTACATACTGTCCCCAGTGCTTTCCAGTATGTCTGTGTTTGTGCAGCCTGCTGTAACGCAACATCACAGACCTGGTGACTTAAACAACAGAAATGTATTTCTCACAGCTGTGGGGTGTGGGAAGTCCAAGACCTAGGTGCTGGCAGACCCAGTGTCTGGAAAGATGCCTTTTCCTGGTGTATAGATGGCTATCTTCTTGCTGTGTCCTCACACGGTGAAGAGCAGAGAGAGAGAGAGAGAGTCTCTTGATCTTCTTAGAGGCACCACCCTCATGGCCTCACCTAAACCTAAAACCTCCTAAAGGCCCCAACTCTAAATACCATCATATTGGGGAAGGGGAGTATTTCAACATATGGATTTTGTGGGGGGATAAGGCATAACACACTGCAATGGTAGAGTTCAAAAATTGCAACAAAGACCTTAGTCCTGCTATGTGGATCTTTAAGTGTCCTGCCCAGTTAGCCTAGAATGCCTAACAAATTTACTAGCTGACTGTTTACAACAGCCCTTTTCCCATTTAACAGGTGAAGAGACTGAAGTACAAGAGTGACTTGTTCTACTTAACTATCACACAGCTAGTAAATAGATCCAGGACCCCCACTACCCAGATAGTCAGACTCCAAGAGGAGTCTAGCCTATATAATAAAAGCCTAATATATTAAGTATTCAGTCATCCATTCAACCAATCAAAGTGTACTTTGCTAAAGATATGCTAAGACCATTTCACCGCTTGCTATGATGTGCACTGACCACCAGGGGGCAGACGCTCCCTGTTGGATAGCTGGAGTGTGGGTGATGAGGACTGAGTGAGATGGGTTGGGCAAGCCCTGGAGCCCTCCTGAGGTCCCTCCCTGGCCCTGATCATGCACTGGTGGGGTCCCTCAGCCTGGCCTGAGCCCTCTTGCAATTTGGGATCCTTCAGGGATGTTGGAGATCCAGTTTCAGCCTGATCCTGCAAGCCAGGCAGAGGGACCCCACTGGTGCATGAATTCATGCACTGGGCCTCTAGTTACCCTAACAGTCTGTGCTGATCCTCAAGTCATTCAAAACCCATTGAATGAGTTTAAAGTTGAAGTCCAATGGCCTCTGAGAAGTCTTTTTCCACTATTTCAGCCTCTATTACAGTAGTTCCCCTCATCTTGGTTTTGCTTTCTCTGGTTTTAGTTACCTGCAGTCTACTATAATCCATAAATATTCAATAGAAAATTCCAGAAATAAACAATTCATAAGTTTTCAATTGCATGCCATTCTGAGAAGCATGATAAAATCTCGCACTATCCTATCTGTTCCACCCAGAGTATGAATCCTCTCTGTTCAGTGTATCCATGCTGTATACGTACATACAAGCTTGTCACAAGAAAGATGGATGTGATATGGGGTGAAGTCGTAGAGCTGTGACTCCCTGTTGCCAGGCAGAATAAAGCAGTCCAAGGGACATGAACCTAATATTTTGTGAATTACAAACACCCCTAAAGGTAACTGATTAGACCAGTTCAAAAAACGTATATCTTGATATGTTTCCTTATTCATCATTTTTTTAATTTTTAGGAAAATAATAGCATGCACATAGAGAAATTCTGAAATACCTCATTAGAGATTATAGCAGGACAACATCTAAAACTCAGGAGAGTAAGTTGCAACTTATTGAGAAGGTAAAACAAAGGAAGTTCATGTGGCTGATTCATATGCCGACTTGTTAAAACTGTCATATGAGGAACTCCACAAAGCTGGGTGGGGCTCAACTCGATTGGTCCAGTTGAAACAGAGTGGGAAGTGAAAGTTAAAGGGGAGAACAGAACATTGATTTAGGGTAGAGCAGAACACATGATTACAAACAATCTGGTTGTTTTTTAAACTCCTCAAGATCTATGTTTCACAGAAGAAATCTCAGTTTGGTGGGTGGCCGTGAAGACACACCGCTCTGGTTTCCTGGGATGGGAAGCCCAGCTGACTGATGTCCCAGACACTACTGTGCCCAAACCAAGGCCACACCTCCCTCAGGCTGCTCCCTGTCAGCGACAAGCATGGGGAGAGAGCTAGTCCAGAGCCACGTCTGTGAGATACGGAACTGCTCTTGTGGACATTTTTAAAAAACATATTTTTATTGATTTCAGAGAAGGAGAAAGAGATAGAAACATCAACGATGAGAGGCTGCCTCCTGCACACTCCCACTAGGGACCGAGCCTGCGACCCAGGCCTGTGTTCTTTCCAGGAATAAAACTGTGACCTCCTGGTTCATAGGTCAACATTCAACCACTGAGCCACCATGGCCAGGTGGCAATTTTGGCTTAAGAACTCCAACTGACCTAGCCAAATACTAAATTTTAGAGGTGCATTCCAACCTGAGACTCTTTTGCTCCCCCCTCCTCTCCTTTCACAGCTGTGGGGCCTGTATCTGGTCTGAAGGCTCTCCTTGCCTCCTCCTACTTCCTCCCTCTTTCTTCAGAGGTATTCCCTCCAGGAAATTTCTTAGGAATCTAATCCTCTTAGTGTGTGCTTTTTCCAAGGACCTGAACTTCCATGTTAGCCCATTTGGACTTCCAGGTGATCAAGTGAGAGCCATTTTTAATATCCCCTCTCACATTTAGTTTGATTTTCATTCAGGGAACTGGAAAGAACTGATCAGGAAAGAAAAAGCATTCTCTTATTCTTTGACCCAGGAAACTTTTAGCATCTGAAATAACTCTCAATAATGACCACAATAAATTCATTTCATCTTTTATTCTGAAATAACCAACTATGTGATATGGGTGGCTATTTACATGCTTACTTTAGAGGTTTATAATTATCTCATTAAATGCTTGATAATGAATATTTCCAAGGTTTTGCTGCATTTAAACCACTTCTCTTTAACATTTTCTGAAGATCCCTATTATTTTGTTGGCATGCTAATAGCGGGGCTTGAACACCTCCCAGAATGGTGAGGTGACTTGCCTGTGGTGATGATGTGCGAATAGGTATGGTAAAGACTGACACTGCCCAGGTCCTAGTCTTCCATGTTCTCTGTGCTGCCATGTCATGTAAATCTATGGTTCGCTCCCAACTGCAAGAGAGAATCAATTCAGGCAACCCGAGGTGACCATTTTAAGTGACATGATCAGACAATTCAACCCAAAGAACCTCATTTCTGCAAAACAAATAGACGTCAGTCCCCTGGGCATTTCTTAACCACCCTTAATTGACAGGGTAGAGTTATTTTTAGCAACCGGAAAGGCCCCATCATGTTCAGAATACAATGTCGGTGCCCGGCACAATGCCAAGAACACAAAAGGTGCCTCGCTGCTCCTGGCTGACTGTTGTTGGATACACTGACATGGTGTCCCCCACATGGCATCAGCCACATTTTAAAGATGACAACTACAACTATCTTTGTAAAAGGTGCTCATCTCAAGGGCAGCCTGGAGACTCAGATGTTGACCAAAGCAATTAGAGGTGGCATGTACTGCACCCTTACTTGGTTGCAGACACTGTGCCAACACTACCCTCCATCACAGCCTCATTTCTCAGGTGAGAAAATGGAGGGTTAGAGATATTAAGTATTTTCCCAGTGTGTCACAGCTATTAAGTGACAGACATCAAATTCAACACAGATTAAACAATCACTCCGTCCATCTATCTTCTTCCTAGGGAGACTCCAGAATTGAGCATAAAACTTCCCATTTTGGCCCAACAATGGGAGTCAATAAGACTGACATTATGAAGGGTTCATGATTATAATTTATTCAGAGAAATAGTTTTCAGTGTTTCATTCGAACCAGATTAATAACGTGATACCTAGAAAGGGTGTCTAGACTTTTTGAGCTATGACTTAAGTGGAAGAGGTTTATAATTATCTCCTTAAATGCTTGATAATGAATATTTCCAAGGTATTGCTGCATTTAAACCACTTCTCTTTAACATTTTCTGAAGATCCCTATTATTTTGTTGGCATGCTAATAGTGGGGTTTGAACAGTCATAGCCACTGCCCCTGGAGAGGATTAAAGGAAGTACACTATTCTTGATTTCCAGTCTTGCTGAGAATAGGCATGCCTATGTGTAGATAGATAGATGGATGGATGGATGGATGGATGGATAGATAGATAGATAGATAGATAGATAGATAAGATTATCAGTTGTGCAAGAAAATGCTGAAAGTATAGGGTACTAGAGAGAGAGAAAGGGGGGTGGGGTCAAGTTTAGGTGGGGAAGATGGTTTATTAAATTATGAAAATATAGCCAAAACTGGTTTGGTTCAGTGGATAGAGTATCGGCCTGCAGACTGAAAGATCCCGGGTTCGATTCCGGTCAAGGGCATGTACCTTGGCTACAGGCACATCCCTAGTAGGGGGTGTGCAAGAGGCAGCTGATGGATGTTTCTCTCTCATCGGTATTTCTAACTTTCTATTCCTCTCCCTTCTTCTCTGTAAAAAAAAAAAAAAAAATCAATAATAAACAAATTTTTTTCTAAAAAAAAATGAATATTTTTAAAATGTTATGAAAATATAAAACACTGAAGCTCTGCTCTGGCTCTTAGGGAGCTTTGTTTTTTTGTTTTGTTTTGTTTTTGCCAGGATCAATTATGGGGCAGAAGCTCGAGGAGATTCAAGTATGTATTAAGAGGAGGGTGTGAGAGATGAAAGTTCCAGAAAATTAGTTCCTCTAGCCGATATTAAGAAATACTGAGCTAACATGAACGCATTCACTGAAATTTCTTCACGCTCTTCTGAGAGGGGAAGCCCCTTCCTAGCTTCGGCGCACGCCCCTCTTGCTGCATGTGTCAGCTGGGTGATTTCTGGTTCCTTCTAGGCATCTCTAGATGGGTGTGTTCATTTTCTGCTGACAGCAGAAACAGGGGCCAGTGTGGACGAGACCAACCCTCCGGGTGTTTTTCTCCAGACCTCACCAGGGCCCCGACTCCACAGTTGATTCTAAAACAGCGCCAAGCCCCTTGGCAGTCCTTGTGGACAGCCTCTGCCCCACACTCTTTCCTAAGAACCATGTTCACATTCACCCACTCCTAGAATTCCAACTCCCAGAAAAGATGTCAGAGACAGGACCTCTTTCTACCCTCACCATGCCTTTTGTCCTCTTTGGAGCGGCAGCAGCCTATATGGTTACCATGAGAAGACAGTCATTGGTGGCATGGTAGCATGAAGCCACCCCAATCTCCTTTCTGCCCCTCTCTGCACCCCTCCTCTAGACTTTACCCTCTCCTGGGACCATCATCCTACTATTGTTTTACTCTTCCCCCCATTCTTGCTTATCTTTTCAGGGGAAGATGGTGAGTGGGGAGAACTTCTCATGAATCAGAGGGGGTCTGTGAAATGTTTAGGACTCACCTAGGCAGTAGCGCAGGGTAACATTCTGTAGAAAGAGGTCTGGGTTTGAGTTCATTGTCGCTATTTGCATAACCTCTGGCCCTGTCACTTGACCTCAGTGAGCTTTAATGGATAAACAATACATGTCCTACAAACAGCGTATTCTTGGAAGGGCGATGGGGTGTCACCTCTTCCTACCTTCTCCTCTTTTCATTTCCTATCTCTGGAGAGATTCTGCGTCTGTTCTGTTCCCACAGGTGTGATCCACAACCTAAAACAACAGCACCTCTCGGAAAAACACCTTCCTAAGACTAAGCTCACCTGGTGCCCACAGTGTTCTGTGTAAGGCCCTTCTTCCCTCAGAGCACAGCAGCATAGCAGACTCAGATATACCAGTATAGGTTGCACGGGAAGGCTGCTACAACCCAGATTGCTACCTCCAGAGTTTCTGTCTCAGAAGGTCTGGGGTGACAAGCTGTTGGTTGATGCCAATGTGGCAGGTCAAAGGGACCACTTTGAGAACCACAGGCATTGTCCTAGTCTGTAACAAGTGAGTCAGGATTAAGCACGCAAGCTGCCTCAAGTCAATGCCCAGCTCTACTGCTTTCCAGCTGTACAATCCCCAGCAAGTCGATCTCTCCAAGCCTCAGTCTCTCCATCTGTAAAATGGATATGACCATGACGCATCCTTCACAAGGTTATTGCAAGGAAGAATGAGCTCCTGCATGTAGAGACTTCAGTAAGTGTTCAATATTCGTGTAGAGACTTCAGTAAGTGCTCAATGTTCACAAGTTGTTATGATTCAAGGAAGTTCTAAAGCCCCCAGGTCATCTTCTCACTAAGCTCTGCTTCTCAAACCCCAGAAAAAAACAATATCTATTGTTATTGTTGAACGTGTCTGTATCCCAGAGCTGCCTGAGATGAAGGCAAGCTTCAGAGCACTCTGGTGATTAGATAATGACAACGAGCCAAATATACCGAATCCCTGAGGTGGGGGCTGGGAGAAGGTGAGGCTCCCTAGAATCTCCCTGTAGGACAAGAGCTCAGGATGTAGCATCATTAGCTCAGAATTTGGGTCCCGGCTCTGCTGTGTCTGGCCGGGTAACCTGAAACTCAGTTTCCTCATCTGTTCATGGGGACAATAATGTTCACCTCAAACTAAAGGAGCTGCCAGCTTGTTTTGTAAGCTGTGGTCCTCCTAGCTGTGAGAAACCCAGCAGCTACCCAAATATTTGTGTCCCTTTCTGCGCCAGCCAATGAAGGGGCCACTGCCGATAACCTGAGCCCAACCAGTGTTCTCTGCCCCCGGGCTGCGCTGCCATCTGGATTCTGTCTCTTAACCAACCCTCGTTTCTGAGAAAGGCCAGGTCACTCCGCCTGAAACTGCACTCCCTGGCCTCAGCCTCCCCGTGTTTCCGGAGAATGCCACGGGTCTGTGTACCCAACGGCAGGTCAGTCCGAAAAAGAAGGGATTGGCAAAGGCTGGGCAGAGTCATGGTCGGCGAGAGCCACAAAACCCACAGGAGACAGAGGTGCATGATAACGTGTCTATTTCCTCCGAGAAGTCAATTTCACCAGTTACTGGACATGCCCTGAAAGAAAATCCCACAGGAAAGCAGCACAGATTGTATTTATCGTTTTGTTCCATTTCTCCTGTTTGCTCAGTAGGCCTGGTAAATAGCTTTGCGCAAACAGAAACCCTTTGAAGTCTATTGAGTTCTCTCCCAGGACACTGACACCTCAATCTTCAGGTTGGTGAGTGGGTGGAGAGAGCACTTTGGAACGAAACTTCCTGATCAATGGGCATGGAACAAAAAGGAAAGAACAAGCACTAGCCATTTATTTACAACAGACACTGACAGTCGGAGTTCCTGGGTGATGGGGATATAAGAGGACACAAAGCATCACCTCTGTCCTCATGGGTCAATACCTAATCAGGGAACATTCTAGATAATACACAGAATTAACTGCAGAGTATTTGGCCAATGACCACTGGCTCCTTTGTAAGACATATTGGTCAGAGTGTGAATACAGGAAGAACAAGACTTTATGAAGATATCCACCTACTTGTGTGTGTGTGTGTGTGTGTGTGTTTATTGTGTCAGGAGAAAATATAACTGTGAATAATTTCCAGAAACAAGGGATGGAAATATTTCATCTAATTCTTCTAAAGTGGCTATATTGCACAAGCTATTTGTGTATTTATTCATCTGCACGTTCAGTTAACAATATTCTTTGGGACTTTCTATGTACCAGACACTAGAGATACAGACATGAATCAGACTAGCACTCTGCTCTTCAAGATTTGTCCGTCTAGTGGAGACTCATAATTACCGTTGGATGATGAGTTAGAGGAAAGCGAGAATAACAAGATACAAGGGATACAAAGAGTATATAGCCCGTGTTCTGTGTGTCAGACAATGTGGCTAATGCCTACTGGGGCCATTGCAAGTGCTTTACATATATCTATTCACGTAAGCTTCACAACAACCCCACCAGAGTGGCTAATATTCTAAGTACCATCGTACAGGGGGAAAAACTGAGCCACAAACATATTAGTAAGTATTATTTACTAACTTACACAGTTAGTAAGTGCCAGATTTGGGGGCCCAGGTGACTTGTCATGACTGTATGTTGCCTCTCCAACTAAACTCTCTTGATGAGCATTAAGAGAAGTGGTGAGAGCTCATCTTTGCTATCAGCTAGATCATCTCGCCTACAAAAGCACCCAAACGAAAAACTTCTTATGCAATGGGACTGATTCCAGGTGTGAGAGACTCCAGCAAGAGTTTTTCCAAGACTGAGTGCCAAGCAGGGTTACTGACTTCCTTGAGCGGTGGCCAGAGAAGCATCATCATGTAACACAAAGATAGTAAGATGGAGGGACAACATATCAGGTTCCTGCCCCAGCCTTGCTCCCCCTGGCCATGTGACCTCTCTCTGGTAATTTGTGGGATTTCCGGTTCTCCTCTCAGTTCAGTGGGGATATCAATACCAACCTCAGGTCACATTTTGAAGGACTTGGATATGAGTGGCTTTTAAGCTGCCATATGGATACTACCTATTTTTTAATATGTTTCTATTTATTTCAGAGAGAGGAAAGGAGAGGGAGAGAGAGACAGAAACATCAATGAGAGATAATCATTCATCAATTGCCTCCTGCCTGCCCCCTACTACTAGAGATGGAGCCCACCACCTGGGCATGTGCCCTGACTGGTAATCGAACCGTGACCTCCTGGTTCATGGGTCGACACTTTACTATTGAGCCGCACTGACCAGGCTGGATGCTATGTTTATTGTCGTTATTTATTCTGTCATCATCAGTTGTTGTCATCATTATCATTATCATTGTCATCAAAGGCTTGGTCCACAAATACATCAAGAAGTTTTGTTGAGTGTGAATTGGTCTTAGAGGTCACAGTCCTAACCTCAGGGTCATTTATTCGGTCACAACCACAATCCCTAGAGAGAAAGAGCTCCTGGCAGTGTTTGGGTCTGGAAGGGGACATCAGCAGAGCTTGCTGACGTAGTCTGACCTAGATATGCTGAATGGGCACTTTACAAACACCCACAGAACTGTGCCAGCTTAGAGTGCCCAAGCCACCCGGCCCCCCCGACCATCCCTGAATCACCACACCCAACGCCATTCAATGATTCTGCATGGAGCATGTGTCTCCACCATTAGCTAAGGTGATCATACATTCTTTATCAGTATCACTGCAGTTTCATAGCCTTTCCCCTACAGTGTAGCATTTTCAGGTCTTCTTATCCCCCCCGCCCAAGTCACATAATCTGGGCTCTTTTCATTCCTCGTGCTATGCTGTCCAGCAACTGGCTTTTCTTGCTCTGTCCATGCATGACACAGGCTGGCATGCTCTGCAGCCTTAGCTCCAATTAACTCTCTGTTTTGTTTGATTTCTAGCCAAAAGCCAGCAACTCCCTGGGTTTTGCTCCCAGTTGCTCACATAAATAAGCCAAATGGTAATTTGTTGCTCATTGATTACGATTAAGTGCAGAGATGTTGTCACCGGAAATATTAATGTTTTTTCTAGGAGCCTGCAGTGGCACTGTAGTAGAATCGGGTTTTGTTTTGCTTTGGTGTACTGGGGGCGGGGGCGGGGGAGTTGGGGGACAGCCCTTTTTCAATGTCCATTATCTCATTTGATTCTCTGAAGAGCTTGGCAAATAGAAAGAACGGAAATTGTGATCTGTATGTCATGGGGTGGAGGAAACCGAACACAGAAAAGTTAAGTCGCTTGCCCATGGCCACTCGGCTCAGAAAAAGTAACACAGCTAGAACTCGGGCAACCTGAGCCCCAGTTCAGCGAACTTGGGAGTGCCTCCACTTCCCATATATCATGTGGGATGGTAATAATTTGTATAATATGTTTTCATAGACAATTTCTGGGTTATCCAGAAGGCTTTCCATGTAATCAAATAGGTCAGTAAGATGCTACATACTCTACACTCTGAGTCCCTGTGCTGATTGGTCCATAAAAGCCTCTAAGAAGTCCTGCTGAGAGAATGTACACTTTTGTTGTTATTATTTATTTGTTTGCAAATCCTCCCTCATCCCCCGAGGATATTTTTCCATTGATTTTTAGGGAGAGTAGAAGAGAGAGAGAGACAGAGAGAAACATCGATGTGAAAGGAACATATCAATTGGTCGCCTCCTGCACAAGACCCCACTAGGGAGGGGCCTGCAACCAAAGTACGTGCCCTTGACTAGAATCAAACCCAGGACCCCTTGGACCACAGGCTGATGCTCTAGCCACTGTGCCAAACCAGCTGGGGCTAGTTGTATACATTTCTGATGCAGAATTGTCCGAACACATCCGACCACGAGGAGGCAAGGGCAAAAGCAGAGAGGCCATGTGCCAACAACACAGGTAAGAGTCGGGGGTGCTTGGGTGAAAAGGAAAACTGCAAGAGGGAGAAGAACGTATTTCAGGGGCAGAGCCCCCCAGATTGCTGGTGGACAGGATGGAATCAAGGGAACTAGAAAAAAAGAGGAGGCGAGGAGGAGTCGGAGACGTTAGGTCTGAGCAACGATATGAAGAGAATGGCCATTTCCTGCAGAAAGCTCTCCTGGACTGACAACCCCACCCTCCCACTGCAGTCTCTCACTGCACCAGGACCCTGGTCTTCAGAAACTGCACGGTTTTAGTTTGATCATTGTTGATGAAAACTGTGGAAATACCCGAGCTTACAATGTTTTACTTACTGAAGTCTGCCCTCTCCATTCTCAGGTGCCGCAACCACTGATTCAACCGACCACAGATCAAAAATGGTCTAAAAAATAAAAGGTTACATTGTTGTTAGGCATAACTACCCGTGGACTATGAAGACTCACAATGGCTGTGTCTGCAATGAACATGTACAAACGCTTTTTATTATTCCCTAAACCAGTGGTCGGTAAACTCATTAGTCAGCAGAGCCAACTATCAACAGCACAACGAATGAAATTTCTCTTGAAAGCCAAGTTTTTTAAACTTAAACTTCTTCTAACGCCACTTCTTCAAAATAGACTCGCCCAGGCCGTGGTATTTGTGGAAGAGCCACATTCAAGGGGCCAAAGAGCCGCATGTGGCTTGCAAGCCACAGATTGCCGACCACTGCCCTAAACAAAACAGTATAACCATATTTGTACAGCACTCACATTATTTTAGGTATTGTAAGTAATCTAGAGATGATTTAAAGTTTACAAGAGGATGTGCATGGGCTGTATGCAAATGTTATGCCATTTAAAAAACATTTTTTTTATCGATTTCAGAGAGAAAAGGAGAGGGAGAGAGAGATTGGAACATAAAGGATGAGAAAGAATTATTGATCGGCTGCCTCCTCCACACCCCACACTGGGGACTGAGCCTGTAGCCCGGGCATGTGCCCTGACCAGAATCGAACTGTGACTTCCTCGTTCATAGTTTGATGCTCTACCATTGAGCCACGCTTGTTGGGCTATTATGCCACTTTTTTACAAGGGTCTTGAGTCTCTACAGATGTGGGTATCTCTGCTGGATGCTGGAGCTGATGCCCTATGGATACCAAGGGACGACTGTACCATGTCCCCAGCTTCTAGCATGTAGTAGGCACTCAATCAATATTTGCTGAATAGATGAATGAACGGAGACTTGAAAGTAGTAAATGCTTAACAAAGTGTCGATCTGTTACCAAACAATCTAGCATGCATGATTAATATTACCAATCAATTAAGTAGGCTGTGGGGAATTGGAGGATAGTGGAGGAGTCACTGCTGACAGTGAGGAGAGGGTGGTCAGAAAAGTCTACTCTGAACGTGAGCCCTTGGGCAAGTCCTTTCCCTTTGCTGATTCCAGTCCTTCCGAATCCCACTTCACAAGGGGTTGGATAATATGATTTCCATTAACCCTGCATCCTGGCAGCCCAGGAGTCTATGTGGAAGCCGTGGCCTGTGGCTTTGGGAATGTGATGTGTGACACTGGCCCCCAGGCCGTGTCTGATCAAATGCTCCACCAGCTGGCACAGCTTAAGTCCTTCAGGCAGCAGAAGAGAGGGGTGCATGGGGGCTGGAGTCACCAGGAAGGCTTCCTAAAGGATGCCCTACCTCCTTCCAAGAGGTTGGATTTCAGATGAAGCTGGTGCTATTCAGTGGGAAGGAAAAGCATCCTTTTTGGATTGCATCACTCCCAGTGCAATCAGCAGGACTACAGTAGGGGCCAAATCCCCTTGCCCTTCTACACCTCACTGCTCTCTGAACCTTGCCTGATACATTGCCTTTCTTTTCCCATCTAGTTAGGAATGGACCAAGATACACTTCCCATCTAGATCTTTTGTAAACCATTCACCTGAAAGGCTGGTCTCGGGATCTAGGATCTGGGCAGCTGGCTTGGCCAGAGGCCCCCCACGGTGAATGGAACAGGCCCACGTGATGTCCCTGGCTCTCGCGATGAGGGCTCTCCCTGAGAAAGCTACTGGGCAAGTCATTTTTGGTTTCAGTTCATCCTTTTTTCTTTTCCACTTGGTCGCCCAGGGTTACATCTACCCTGAGAGTTTCTCCCCCAGGGACCATCCACTCCAGCACAGCTTACTTGCCTGAGTGCAGATGTTCTCAGACCCCAGTGCTTCCTTCCCCCAGAAGAGGTCACTCCTTGATTAAGAAAACTAGTAGTTTTACGCCAACCCCCTGCCCGCCGCTGCCATTCAATACAAATTTCTTCTCCTAGTGAATAACCAAAGCCCAAATGGCCACTTAATCTTTACTGATGTTTTCACCATTGATTTTATCATCACCGTTATTCTGAAAAAATACTCATTGCACCATGTGGTGATTAGCACATCAGTCTTTGCAGAGATCTCAGCATGACAACCATTTTATTTCCTCCTCAAACTGACAGTCTTGCTACTACTGAAGGACGAAGAGATGGACTGGCTTACATGAAGATTAGCAACAGCATGCCCGGCTGGTGTGGTTGAGTGTCTACCTAAGAACCAGGAGGTCAAGGTTTGATTCCAAGTCACGGCACATGCCCAGGTTGCAGGTTCAATACCCAGTAGGGGGTGTCCAGGAGGCAACCAATTGATGCTTCTCTCTCGTCTTGATGTTTCTATCCCTCTCTCCCTCTCCCCTCCCTTCTGAAATCAGTTAAACATATATACACTGAGTGGCAAGATTATTATGATCTCTGAATGCATAATAATCTGGCCATTCAGTGTATTTCCTGTATAACAAAAGGCTAATATGCAAATTGTCCCTTCTACCAGGTGTTCGACCAGCAGGCAGACCAGCCAACCACCCATGTCCCCTGCCCCTGGCCAGGCTGGCTGGAACCCACCCATGCACAAATTCATGCACTGGGCCTCTAATCCTCTAAAAAGTGTGTACACACACACACACACACACACACACTAAGTGGCCAGATTATTATGCATTCAGAGATCATAATAATCTGGCCACTCAGTGTATATTTTTTTTAAGACTATCAACGGCAAAGGTTAGCAGAGACTTTTGGTGTTTAGACCTACTCCTGATGAAAAGTATTGAAGGAAAAGGCATCTGGGTTTAATTGGCTGGCCACCTTTCTAAGGCAGGAGTGAAAGGCTGGAACATAGTAGTCATTCAAGGTGAGAAGCACCATCCTGTGAAGACGGACAAATCATCAGGGAGGTGATTTGAAAACCAGTGCCTGGGCTAGCGGGGAGCTTAACATTCTTTTCATCTTCAAGATTCCCAGAAAGTAAACAATGGCAACCAAGCTACAAAGACAATGGCGACAGAAAAGCCTACCTAATCATCATGGGATGGAATAAAAGATTAGGCCATGCACTGCTGATTCTTTGTCACTGAACGAAGTGCCTGAGGTACTTAGTATGTCATTCTGAGTTCTTGCTTTCAAGTAACATGTGGAGAAAAAGAATGGGAGGGACGGGGGCAGGTACGTGATTAACAGAAGCTCACCACAACCAGAGGTTTAGAAAACCAGAACCATTACAAGTCTCATGGTTAAAGAGGGAGGAGTTCAACAATGATCTTGGAGAAAGAAGGGAGAATGGAGATGAATAACTCCTTCGAAGCTGCCTTAGTTGTGAATGAATTGCAAGTAACCATTTAGCCTTGGAACATACACTCAGGCTTCAAAATCCCAGAAACAAAAGTCATACAACCAAGACCTTAAATCTGAGAATGACCCTTCACTCATTAAATTCCAACAGGTGCCGGGGAGACCTCACCCAAACCAATACACACCAGAATGACAGAAAGCTACATTCCCATCAAACAAGATCTTCAATTGGGAACAAGTCTCATAGCTTCAATGATTTGGTTTCTTGGCAAGAGCGAAAAAATGCTGAGTTTCCCTCCCTGGCAGTGGCAGAAACCTGGGAGAAGTCAAAGGTGGGGTGGACCTTACGCTCAGCATTCTTCTGCATGACACAGGATTTACCAAGGCGGGCGGGGGACAGAGATTTCATAAAGGCTTTAAAGCCACATCTGCCTTCATAAAGGCCAGCTGTTGCCATCAGCTCTATAATAAAGGCTCAACAGAAAGGTTGGGCCTGATTCCTTTCTGTGTTTCGCAGGTCTTGGAAAGCCCCTACCAGCTATCCTTTTTTTTTTTTTTAAAGGAAGTATTGCCTGAAAACTGTGCTTGAGTTTTAAGCCACAACAGCTGGTTTACGCTCCATGAAAAGCTCACAGGTCGACACCTCTTCACCTGCTGCCCCGCCCCCCCAGCCCCATCTGCCTTTTCACCATTTAGCCTCGTTCCCTAAGAAAAATGGCTTCTTTCTGACACCTGAATCCAGTGTTACTGGGAGGTATGAGGACTGATAGGTCAGAACAGCCCAACAGTATGAGCAGAACACTGGGACAGCTGTGACAAGTCAAGGGTATAGGGGGCACTGCTTCCCTTAACTCTGAAGCACCAGGGAAGTTGGTCCCTTCGAGCAGATTCTTCTCTTTGCCTTCTATCCTCCCTTACATGTGTCAAGAAGTTTGAAAAATGGGGAGTATCAGGATAGATTTTGGGGGGAGACTTGGTAAAGCCTTCTGGAAGGACAACTAGGCAGTATTTATGAAAAGCCTAAAAAAATGCACGTATATCTTTTAAATCAGAAAGACCAATAGTACTAGTGACTTCTTTCATGCTCACAATTTGGTGTGAAAATGTCAAAGTATAGAGATCTTCATTACAGAGTTGTTTTTAATGAGGAAACATTAAACAGCCAATAGGTCTACAAATGACAATTTGGTTAAGGACCTTTTGACATATTCACATTATGTAATATTTAGCAGTCATTCAAAATGGTATAACAATGTTTCATTAATCTGTCAGGAAGTTTATGATATATTATTAAGTGGAGAAAAAGGTTTCAAAATAATAGTTGGGATAGAACTGCATTTTTGTTTAAATATATAACAAATCATAATAGTTATATACTCATAAATTTACCTTTTAGGAATATGATAAAAACTTGTGGAGTGATGGTATTGGAATAGGTTGGTGTAAAATTCCTATGTTGGCGATGTTATTGCCCGAAGTTTGGGCATTTTTGACATTAGGTGATTCTAAGGCTCTGAGCATAGAAAGAAAGTCTTTTCTGAAGTGGGAGACCTTCCTGCTGTCAGTCCCCAGGAAAAAAGGAGTGTCTTATAAATTAAGCATTAAAAAGAGAGGTTCCCTTGCTGGGTCTTTTCTCCTCAAAAGTATATGAAACTCATAACCCTTGAGAGTGAAAGAGTCAAGATATTCTCAAAGCTTAATTCTGAGTCATTTTGTTTGTGCAATCCCTTAGGAAGTTGCAAAATCTTTTGTCCTTTTGATCTGTTCCGGGGAGCCAATAACAAGGACAGTAATAACAGCCGTGTATGGGGTCGGGTCCCGCGTATCCCTTTTCTCCAGGCCTCCCCCCAGCTGCGTGTGCAATGGAAGGACACAACCCTGGGTGGCAGGAAGGAATGGCTCACACTCCTGAGCATGACACCAAGCCAGACGCTCTCCACAGGCCTCTGCCTAGATTCTCATCTGCTCCTCACCACAACCTTTAGAAATGACGTCACCTTTGCCACGCCACCCAAGACACTGATGAGGGGCAACAGAGAAACAGTGACTTTCCCAAGGCCACACAGCTTGTTCTTGGTGGACATGGAATTCAGATTCAGGTAGTTCAGCCCTAGGAGCTCTGACTACTAAGCTCTACTGCCAAACCCCAGAAACATGAGAAGGTGGTTAATCCACATTCAGATTTCTCCAAAATCAGGGAGCGGAATGACACCAACAAGAAGGTGGCAGAGAGAGTGAAGGGGAAGCTATCCTCCCCGAGTGGAAAGATGGATGCTGGTACTCCTGGCTCGGCCCCGACCACGCTGTTACCCCCATGACTCTCCATCCAACTCGAACTTGGGCAACCTGCTTTCCATTTCACTGAGAGAGATTGTGTTCTTTAATAAGCCTGGATCTGCCTGTGAAATGTGTCCATTTGGTGCAGGTGAAACCCCTTGTTAACCCAGGAACAGTGAGGTACTGAGGTTTCAAGAATAAGGTGCTTCCAGCCTAACAGTAAACTTACTAAGAAACTGAAAATAGCTCCGCCGGTGTTCAGCTCAGTGGTTGGGCATCCACCTATGAGCCAGGAGGTCCTGGCTAGATTCTGGTTAGGGCACAGGCCCGGGTTGAGGACTCCATCCCCGGTGTGGTGCGTGCAGGAGGCAACCGATCAATAATTCTCCTTCATCATTGATGTTTCTATCTCTCTCTCCCTCTCCTTCTCCTCTGAAATCAATTTAAAACTCTATATATTTTTTTAAAGAAATTGTAAATTATGGACCATGGCAAACACATGAACAGGGAGGAAGGTGCTCTAGGCTCTGTGGGGGAGAGGAGGGCCAGGCCAAGCACAGCCTGTGGACACCTGCACTTCTGTCACCAGCTGGCACGCATCATTCCCAACATGGTTTCAGGTGCCCTCCGGGGGACTTCATGCCACCGATCTACGAGAAGGAAGTGCATGGCCTTGCTGCTGGAGCAAGCTAAGACATCTGAGCCAGGGATCTCTACGGCCACAGACAGACATTCCCTGTAGCCATCCTCAGCCCGTCTCCCTGTCCATCAGCACAGTGACAGCAGCCGAAGTGGCTGTCGGGAAACAAATGAGCCTGGACCATGGGCTGAGCCTGCCTTGAGACACAGCACAATAAAGGAGTTCTACCTCACACTTGACACTTCGCCTCTCCCAGAAGCTCCTTCAGCAGGATAGCAAACATACACCCACATGCCCCGCTCACATACACTCAAACACATACCCTCACACACGTGCACAGACTCTCCCCAAGCAAATATTATTTTAAAATGCTTGAGGGCAGTGACCTGAGGGTCTGTTGAACTTGCATTACCGCAGCAGTAATTTTCTTTTCAAGCCAATATCGGATCCAATTCTGCTGGCCCGATGCTGTGTCACACTAAGTATTTCATGTAGCCCGTGTCATTGAGCCCAGCACTTGACGAATCCACAATCAGGCTCCAGGACTATTCTGTCCCTCTCAGAATTGTGTCAGGGATGAATGTCCTGTCATCCAACTGCATTGGGCAATCATTGGGACTTCCTCCGATAAAGAAGGGAAGCGGGGAACCCACAGCTGACCTCCCGGGGCTGTGAGGGGGTCTCGGGCCCAGGAACTACCTTCCCCAGGATAAATATGTCTGAAGTTGCCTAATTTCCCTGCCTGACCTAATTAGTAAACACCTTCAAAGGGATCAGGCTGACTTTTGAGGCAAAGTCTGCCACACACAGCAGAGGCAAGCAAATACATATTGAAAGGGCACATCTGTGTAGGTGGAGCGGGGAGGGGAACGCAGATTAGAAACAGAGAGGAGTTAATGTTGGGAGTTCTGTTGTGCAACTGTCCTTGCCCTTGCCCCTCTGCTGGCCAAACTCACCCTCCTTTCTCCAGGGCTTCTGGGGACCTGGCCACCTAGACACCCAACCACCCAGTCTCCAGAAAGAACGACCTAAGACATGGACGCAGCCTGACAGGACAGCCCTGCCACTGGACACCATGCTGGTTTCGGATGTTAGAAGAGAACGAGATCTAGCTAATGGGACTGAGCAGTGCCACTGAGTGTCCATGCAGGTGGCTGCTAATGGAGTTATTGCTGTTTGAATCCACCCAACGCTGGCCCCTCAGGCTCGACCAGCAGGTCTCCACTGCACCTCTGCAGAGCCAGCCCTCCTACAGCATGTCCTGAGTCTTTGTGCTTTTCAGTGGCTGGAACAGCAACTGTGAGACCTCCTGGGTCACATGAAGGCTTCAAAGGGATCCAAGTCCACGGTGCAGTGCAGTACCGATGAACTACATCAGTCCCACCTCCATGGCTACCCTCCAGGAGGACCTGGGGCAGAAGCACTGGCGTCACTGGATTTAAACCACCAAAGCCATACTTGGAGTTGAGGTTCAGTTCTCTGGAGGAGAACAGATGGGTAGACCGATATCAGCTTCTTTAATTCATTGGATTGCACATGTCCCAGGGATAAATATGTCTAAATATTACTTTTCTCATTCCTCAGAGGAAGCTGAGATCTAAGTACATCAGACCAGACGGGCCACCTATACTCCAGTCTGCTTTGTTTGGTGTGTGTTGTTTATTGATTTGGTTTTGGCTTTTCTGATGATGATTCACTCACCAAAAACTATAGAATACTTGAAGGCAAGAATCATGTTTGTCTTCTTTTTTCTTTTTTTAAAATATATTTTATTGATTTTTTACAGAGCGGAAGGGAGAGGGATAGAAAGTCAGAAACATCTATGAGAGAGAAACATCAATCAGCTGCCTCTTGCATGCCCCTTACTGGGGATGTGCCCACAGCCAATGTACATGCCTTTGACAGGAATGGAACCCGGGACCCTTCAGTCCGCAGTCCGACGCTCTATCCACTGAGTCACACCGGTTTTGGCTGTCTGTCTTCTTTCTAATGTATTCACAATGCCCAGCTGAGAACTGGATCAATATTCATTCATTTGTTCATTCATTCATCCAATCACTCAATATATATTTATCATACATTAGGGATACAACAATGAATAAGACCAAAAAGTTACCTGTTATCATGACGTTTACATTTTACGATGAGAGAGACAATCAATCTATAAAGAAGCATACTAACGACGGAAGGAAGGGAAGAAAGAAGGAAGTGGAGAGGGAGGAAATAAGTAAGTTATCAAAACCTCATGAATGTCCCGCAGAGAACTGGGATTGAAGGTGTAATGAAGAGAGGCAGGGTGGCATCATGGATTCAGCCTTCAGGACAGGATTCTCGAAGGAGGTGACCTTTACACTGAGATCTGAACGACAAGGAGGACTCCATAGGAGATCAAAAGGAAGAGATTGCAGTCAAGAAGACCAGGCAAGCCCTGAAGTGAGAATGAGCTTTAAGAGTTAGAGTTCCAAGAGCTGAAAAAGGCCAGTGTGGCTTGAGCAGGTCAGTGAGTGAGGGGGAATTACACAAGATGATGTCATTGGAAGAGGTAGGAGCCAGGTGACAGAGGGTTTTGTAAGCCAGGGTTAGACTCATTCATCAAATATTTGTTGATTGAAGAAATGCACAGGCCTTGAAACACTGAGAGAATGTAAGTACCAATTGCCATTCAGGAGTTGACAGTCGTGTCAGAAAGATGAAAGAAGTCTACACCTATTCGCTCAAGAAATGTTTACTGAAGCCCCAGAGTATACCAGGCACTGCGGTAGATAAAAGGGACACCGGGGTGAGTAAGCCACACTCCCTGCCTTCAACCAGCTCACAGTTTTAAGGAGAGACAGGCACCGTACCGAGCAGTGAGGAAGCACAACGAGAACAATTGGAAAACATCCATCTCAGCCTGAGAAAAGTCAAGGAAAAAGTTAAGACAGCATGCAAATTAAAATAAAAAGTCGAGGAAAATGCTGAGGCAGCCAAGATGAAAGAGAGTTCAGAGATCAGTTGGACCCTGCAGGCTGGAAAAGGTCAGGGGAAATTTGCATAGAGAATATTGGACTTGAGCAGGATCTTCAGGAATGCATGGAACTTGGAGATAAGAAGGAGGGGTTCCGGGCTAAAGAACAAACTCACACAGGTTTAAATCAAAGGTCAAAACCCAAGTAGGGCGTTCAGATCTCCTCACAGCCACTACTCTTCCCAACCAGTACCTTCTCTGCACACATATCTACCCCTCCATGCTCATCCTCCCTTTGGGCTAAAACACAACTGAAATTACCTCCTAACCATTTCCCACATTGCTCAGCATCCTACTCACTCCGAAATGAAAGTGTGACCCCCCTTCTAAGTAAGAAGACCATGGATAGCTTCCTGATGGTTGACTATCCCATGAGGGGATTCCTAATTATACCGTATGTTTCATCCTGGGACAATTCTGTTCCTTCCATTGCTTCCTTAAATGCAATGGAAGTTTGCTTCCTTGATACAGCTATTCAATGATCCTAATTTTAATCTCTAAAGTATTTTTCTCAAATATGATTGGGTCTGAATCAACACCAAAAACCCTCAGAGCATATAACAATAAGCATTGATTTCTCACTCATGCCCCGATGGGCTGCTGGAAAGGCTCTGTTGCCTGCTGCAGGGTGGTGGGCATGGCTGTACTCTGCTTGTCTCTCATCCTCCTTTGGGACCAGGCCAACTGGGACATGCTGTTATTATGGTGACGGCAGAAATACAGGGGAGTAAATCCTCTACAGGCACTCCGTAACTTCTGCCTCCATTTCATTGGTCAAACCAAGTCAGAGATCCAAGTCCAACGTCAAAAAAAAGTATTCAAGAGGACAGTACACTCTGCCTGCCCACCATGGCAGGAACAGAGACAATGAGATGCAAATTGCAGCCAATCATTAATTCACCATAGAAGTTACAAAGAATTCATCCCACTTCTCCCACTATTGTCAAATCTCAGAAGGTAGAGCTTGTGCCCCTTCAAACATCACTTTCCAAGTTAAGTTGCCTTAACTTCTTTTCCACAGGGTTTTCAGAACCCTTCTCCTTGCTCTGATCTGAACACATTCTAATATGTTAACATTTCTAGTTAATTTTGTCAATCAGGTGTGGTCATGGCATTGTCTTCCAGTAGGGATTTGCCAGTACAGGAAAGTGGGTGCATCTATTAGAATTTGATGCCCAATAAGCACTCTAAAAGTAAGCTTAGGATTCTGTGGGTAGGCCAGGCAATTTCTGTAGTCTGGGCTGGGCATCAGGGCTCACTTGTGTGTTTGCTATCAGTCAGGTGGAAGATGGGTGAGATGTTGGTTGGTATAGGATGGCCTCAGCTAGGACACCTGGGGTCTCTCACTACCTGGTCTGTGTTCCTCCAGAATGCTAGCCAGGATTATTTACACGTTGGTATCAGGGATCAAGGATCCAAGAATGGAGGCTGCATGCTTGAGGAATAGATTCGAATGGCACAAATCCCTTCTACCACATTCTATTGACCAAAGCAAATTACAGGGCCAACCCCAAAATGAAAAGCAGGAAAATAAACTAATATGCGAAAACATTGCTGTGTCTATGGTAGCCCTCACGGTGCTGGGCACACAGCTGATCCTTGGTTGCCACATAAAGTTTCGCAAAAATAATCTACACTCAATGCAACACAATTCCAAGATAAATCAATGGTTCATGCATTTTTTTCCAGTTAAGTCTTTTTATTTAGGATTAAATATGCCTAGCTGGTGTTAGTAGTTGAGTGTCAATCCACGAACCAGATAGTCAGTGGTTTGATTCCCAGTCAAGGCAAATGTCTGAGTTGGGGGTTCAGTCCCTGATGGAAAGTATGTAGGAGGCAACTGAGTGATGTTTCTCTCTCATACACATCTATCAACAAGTGAATCTAAAAAATCAAGGGAATTAAAAATCTGATGAGCAGAATAAACTGGTGAATATAATAGAATCAGGGGCATAGAAAGGAAGTGGACTAACAATTCTTGGGGGAAAAGGGTGTTGGGGGTGCAGGAAGAGACTAGACAAAAAGCGTACCCCTATGGATGAGGACAATGGGGGCGGGGAAGTAAGGACAGAGGATGGAATGGGTACGGGGGAAAGGGGAGCTATGGGAGTGGAAAAAGAGCAACATTGTAATAATCTGAACAATAAATATTTATTAAATTAAAAAAAGAAAACTAATAATAAAAAAATAAATAAATGAATAAGTAAATAAAATTATATATACACACACACCCACACACTAATAAAAGAGAAACATGCAAGTTGACCATCCCTCCACTACACCCACCAGCCAATCAGGAGTGAGTATGCAGATGAACCCAACAAAGATAGCAGTTAAGACTGAACACAGCATAGAAGGAAGCCAAGCACTGCAGAAGGGAGCGAAGCTGTGGAGAAGGGAGGGAGCTCCCTTCTCTGATTCGGTACGGCTGCAGGAAGCCCTATTCTTGCAGGAATTTTCCTGCAATGGGCCTCTAGCTGTGTGTGTGTGTGTGTGTGTGTGTGTGTGTGTGTGTGTGTATGATAATTTTAAAAAGATTAAATAATACATGAAAATCCAACATGGAAACCAGATTAACATGGAACTACTTTAGCTAGAAGAAGGGACATTCCTGAAGCTCTTCCTCCTACTCAACTTCTCCAATCCCCATCTCCCCTAAAGTATCTCAGGCTTCCTTGGAGGCCATGGAACAAAATTTAAAAACCACTCAGTGAAGCCAACATCTTCCAAACTTTGCTAAAAGAGATCCTCCGTAAGCAATGCATTTCCCAGGGTGACTCAGAGCACACTGCCTGAGATAACCGAGTCAACGGTTTCTCAACACGACCTCACCTTCAGTGCAATACACTCTGTTTTCTATTCTTTTAATTTTGAAATGTTGGTCATGAACTACTAAATTGATTTTATAACCCACTACACAGGTCATTCCCCACAGTTAGAGACCAATGGACCGGATGACCTCTTGGAGAAATATTTCAACATTAAAACTATTGACCTATGGTTCCATGTCTTCCATATCCTCAATTTCCATCATTTATTCTCAGGAATGAGGAGAGTCTGGTGATGGGCACCACCAAAAAGAGTAGAAGTTAAGTTCTAAATAAGCCATAATGGTGTTCCCAGAATAATGGAGACCACATGACCTCGTGGACTCACAAAATGAGATGAGACTTATAAGAGTTCACTAGAGAGTCTGACTACCTAAGTTAAATTGTGCCAATGATAGCCTGAGTTACTTGGAACTTATTACTAAATCTATGAATACCTCAATAATTATCTCTTCTGATATTTAGGTCTAATATTAATATCTACCCTGCCAGATTACTAATAGCATTAAATAAGATAGTATATAATGGGCTTAGCATAGCCAGGAACACAGTGTCAGGGTTCTGTAAAAATAATAAGGAAGTAGATGGATTTTTCTCCCCAAAGTAGTGGGCTCAATAATAAGACAAGAGAAGGATTGCTGTCTGTGACCCCTGCCCCTATTTTACTACTCAGAGGGATCTGAGTTCAAATTCTGGGTCTGCCATTTAAGAGTTGTGGTCTTAGAAAACGCTGACTTTCTGAGCCTCAATATTCTCCACTGAGTAATGGAAATAACAAAACCTACCTATCAGGTTAGTTGAAATAATAAAGATAAAACAGTGTCTGCTGCATAGCAAATGCTCAATAAAAAAGGGAGACCCAGAGAGAGAAAGAGATCCTGATAACATCCAGCAGCAAAAGAAAAAAAAAAAAATCAAGGTGCTTTGAAAGCAACTGTTCATATTTTGAAAATAACTGAAAAACATTCAAGTTATATAACCAACAACCTACCACAGCCAAATCACACTAGTTATCTCAGCTCTGACTTAGTCATCTAAAATGCAGAGTCTTACTAAGAAGTTCCAACAACATGAAGTCACAAAATTCATCACGCTTTGGTGTGTGTGTGTGTGTGTGTGTGTGTGTGTGTGTTGCATCTGCTTGGCTGAGCAAACACAACTTCTTCTTGGTGCCACAAAACTGGTTGGAGTCTCATAATAATTAAGGCAAGTCTCTACCATCAAGAAATCCATATAATCAATCCATATATCAGCCTCACTCCCCTTTTTACTGGCTCTTACTATGTGCCAGGTATTTTTACAGACACCACTTCACCTAATCCTCTGAGCAACCTGAGCACACAAGGTACTTTTTTTCCTTTGTAATATATTTTTATTGATTTCAGAGAGGAAGGGGGGGGCGGGAGAGAGAGACAGAAACATCACTATGACAGAGACTCAAGCCCCACCCTGGGGATCGAGCCCACAACCCAAGCCTGTGCTGACCGGGAATCAAACCATGATCTCCCAGTTCATAGGTTGAAGCTCAACCACTGAGCCACCCTGGCTGGGGCCACACAGGGTTTCTTATTCCCATTTCACAGTTGAGAACCCTGAGGCCATGGAACTGGTAAGAGGCAGAGCAAGAATATGAATCCAGAGCTCTTTTTCAAAGCCAAAGTCCTCTGCCACTTCCCAGTCCTACTCCCACAGATTAATAATAGATGTAGGTAAAGGTCAACAGACAGAACATGACATACGAACCACCTAGTCCCTCTGTGTGCATATCTTAGTGGAGTAGGGTAGGGATTAGGGACAGGGACTTCCAACTTGGCCAGACCTCCCTTCAAATTCTTGCTCTACCACTGATCACTCTAACATTCAAGAGTCAGAGCTGATCAGATGGATATGTGATATAAAGCTTTGCAGATGCATGCACGCACACACACCGCCGCCACCATAGACTCAGCACTGGGAGATATCTTAGGGAACATCCAACCTACTCTCCTTTGCCGTTGAGAGAGCAGCACTGGGTGACGATGAGAGAATCGGGGTGCTCCTGCCTGAGGTCCCCCAGGCAGAGAGGACAGTCACCATTCAAACAAGGGCCATCAGAACCCCACCCTGCCCAGGGCTCTATCCAGAGCCGCACCTCAGCTCTCTGGACAAATGTGCACAACTTTTCCAGCGCACTCCCCGAATCGGAGGAAACGCCTGGCCCCGATAAGGCAGGCCCTGCCGAAGACTGCCCATCTCCTTCGCAGATTTTTGTCTGTCTGCTCATTCCCAGGGGTCACAGGAAGGCCAGGGGAATTCTCTCATGACGTGACTCCCGGGTCTCCACACCCAGGAACGCAGGCAGCTTTAAACAGATCACACCTCCTGCAAGAATTCAGGCCCCCCCCCCGCCCCCCAATACATTCTGGGCTTTTTGTCCCCTCTAGCGGATGCCATCAGCTGTTCCGTTGCTAGGAGACTGGAGTGGATGGGAAAGGCCACTAGCCATATTTTCCCAACTTATCTGGGAAAACAGTTCTGTCTTTGCCCGCTCCAGGGCTCCGGCTTTCTGAAGAACAGGATATGACTAGAGGCCCACGGAGAGAGTGAGAGTACATTTTTTTGTTGTTGTTTTTCAAGAAATGAACCGAGTTTTTCCTGGACGCGGGTGTTATCCAGCGGAGCGCCGGCTGATTTGGGATCTGACGCAATGTTTGGGCAAGAGCTGCTGAGCAAACATGACTCAACAAAACACGCGGACTGGCATCCCTATCTCTCGGGGCGGTGCACTTACCAGCACCAACGAGTGCCATGGCGTTGGTCAAAGTGCCCGGCTGAGTTGGTCCTCGGAGGATTTAAAAGGAATGTTAAAACCCGGCAGGGGTTGCGGGGAGGTGAGCATTTGAATCACTCCGGGACTTTCCTTTTCGGTTGCATTCCAATCGGACAGACCGAAGCCTGGCAGAGCCCTGCCATTGCTCAATGTCAGAAACATTCGCCTGGAATGCGAGACTTGTGAACTTGGACACCCCCCGCAGCTTCCCTGTGTGGCCCCGCTCGCTGTATCACTGTAAACACCCGCCCCCTTTACCCTCATACATCCCCTTTACCCCCCTTTAACCACATACAAATCACATCACCCCTTTACTCTCCCCACACCCCTTCCAGGTCCTGAGCGCAGAGCCCGTGGGGGGGGCCAGGGGAGCAGGGAGGTGGCACATTTCACACGAAGGAAGGTAGGGACACGGAAGTGAGCATTCCTCCCCCCCAAGGTCTTCGTACAGATTCACAATCCACTCTGATGAGCAGAGCAGAGATGGAAAATGAGCCCTTGGGAACAGACTGGTGTATTTTTTTTTATTTTATTTTGCCCTTAGAAGAAAGCAAGAATGGTGGATTTATTTATTTATTTTTATTTTTTGTCTTTAGAAGAAAGCAAGAATGTGAATTAACTACCTCCTTCTCTGAGCTTGTACCTGGCAGATTGAGGCAGAAAAACACACAGACACAAACAAACAACTGCTACAATTGCTTATTTCCAGAGTGATATACATGGATATCTCATTGCCTGCTCTGTCCTCTGCCCAGGGACCCCTCCCACCTTGGCCTAAATAGTCAAAGTAGCAGCCCTTCCCACATTAGTATAAACGAGAAGATAACTCAGCGTATCCAAAAGCCCATTTAGAAGTTACAGCATGTCCCGGACAGCAAAGACCTAACAGCTGGCAGACCTCTTGGGGAGTAACTACATACAAATCACATCACCCCTTTGTCCATCCCTCAAAGCTGGCACAGAAGAAAGGAAGGCCTCAGAGGCAATGTACCATCCACAGCAGGGAATGGCGGAGGTGGGTGCAAGGTCCCAGGCACAAGGGGCAGGATACACAGGTCTGAGAGAATAAAACACTTAACCTCCATCCGACAGGTGGATGGTTAGGAACTTGATGGCTTTGTCCCATTGAACTTTCACAACAGCCAACGAGGCGCCCACAATGCCTCTTCAGAGGTACCATCTGTAGGACATGGGAGTCAACACAGCCTCCCAAGTCCCTGCTCCCCGGAAGGTGACACTTGCTGCGAAAAGAGTGATGATCCCTCAGGCTGGCTGTCACAGATGGTGCAATCCTTCACACGGGACGGCAATTAGCTGAAAGAACGCCAAACCCTTGTCACCCTTCATTCCTAATTGCCCATCTGGGCTGGCAGATTTGTTTACCAAAAAGGCACTTGGAGTAGCGAGTAAAAGGGCTGTTCAAAGAAGATTCTAGAATGCAATTGAGCGTGTCTTTTTGGAAAACAGGGAAGGTGGGCAAGAGATCACAGGCATGCTGAGACCAAAGGCAGGGAGTTCAGCATTGAACTTATTGCCCTTTTAACCCCTGGAGCTGGGGAGGCAGAGGCAGAGCAAGGAGGGGTTAAGAGAGAGGATTGTAGCCCTAACCAGTGTGGCTCAGTGGATAGAGTGTCGGCCTGTAGACTGAAGGGTCCCAGGTTCGATTCCGGTCAAGGGCATGTACCTTGGTTGCGGGCACATCCCCAGTAGGGGGTGTGCAAGAGGCAGCTAATAGATGATGTTTCTCTCTCATCGATGTTTCTAACTCTCTATCCCTCCCACTTCTTCTCTGTAAAAAATCAATAAAATATATTTAAAAGAGAGAGAGAGAGAGAGAGAGAGAGAGAGAGAGAGAGAGAGAGAGAGAGAGAGAGAGAGAGAGAGAGGATTGCAATACACTGACTTCAGGGTAGAACCCATTGTGTGATACAGACTTTTATTCATTAGTATCCTGGACATCAGCCTCCTTGTTCTTCCTTCAGGGGCTGATAAAACTGGTGCAACCCCCTGCAAGTTACGTCTCCCTCCTGCGACAAAGCGCTGAACCCAGGCCATGCCTGTGATTTCTATAATGGCATTCGTAAGTGATCTGGCTCTGGTCCTATTGGCATATCGTCAATAGCTAAAGCAATGTCACATTCATATCTAGGTTCATCTTTTGAGCAAGTGGTAAGAGACTGTGTTAAGTTCTTCCTAGCATTTTGGAGAACATGAATAATGCCATCTACTGTGAGTAGTTGCCCCTGAAATAGAAAGATGCTTTGTCATCGGTTGAAGTTCGAGGTGGTCACTGCCAAGTTAAACTTTAACCCTGTTTACTGGGCCTTTAGGAAAATCGCCAGAAGAAAATTGTCAGCATTATGCTTCTGACGCCCAGCACGGCGTGGAATAAGCACACAGTGGAATAAATCGGTGTTGGGTAAATCAGTGGCTCAGTGGAACTCAATCTTGATAGGCTGAAAGGAGATCTTTCTCTAATGAGTGCTGAGATTTTGTCCAATAGGACCCCCAGAGCCTGTCAATCACTAGGGGCCGTGACCTCTTGTTCCCTCCTCCTGTATTTCCTATGAGGTTCAATGTTGCTTCTCTTCCGTGAAATGCCTTTCCCCCACACTTGCCTGGAAAACTCCTATTCCTAGCTTGAACCCTTCTCAAATATCTACTCTGCTAAAAGCCTGTCCCTGCTGCAGCTCTAAGGACAACTGGTCACTTCCTCTTTTGCGGCCACCCTGGTACACTGCACACAGCACAGTGCCTGACAAATGGTATAATTTTGATGGATGAGCAATAAAATGAATAAACGGTCCCTAAGAATACAATTGGAGTCGATGAATCTATAGCAACGAGGTGCCTACTAAGTATAAAGCACTGTCCTCTCCCTGTAGTTAGAATCACATTCCACATAAATGTCTTAGCGGGTGGCTGGAGAAGAATCTATAAAATGACAATCCGTGTAGTTTTTGTGGTACCAATCCAAAGCATTTGAATTGACCCCAAATAACATTCTTTAAGACTAAGGAGCCAGCCCTAGCCTGCTTGGCTCAGTGGATTCTGGATTTGATTCTGGTCAAGGTACCTCGGTTGCAGGCCTGATCCCTGGCCCTAGTCAGGGCCTGTGTGGGAGGCAACCAATCGATTTGTCTATCACATCGATGTTTCTGTCTCTCTTCCTCCTTTCAGGCTCTCTACAGATGGATGGAAAAAATAGCCTTGGGTGAGGATTAACAAAAAAATAAAAATGAATTTTAAAAAGCAGCCAAAAGGAGCAATAATGCCAATACCATCCCTTAAATATTAACCGTCCATCTCTGAAGGACTGTCTAAAAAATAAAGAAAGCAGAAGCAGCCACCTTCCTCCTTTGGGGACAGCCTATGTTTTAAAATAAGGTTGGTCATTTTCACAAGTGCCTTTGACTCATACAATTTGTCACCCAGACACATGTTTCCGCCTGGGCCTGTCCCTTTTCCTTTGGAAGAGGAAGAATCGTTCTAACCCAAGGGACCACGACTTCAGGAGAAAGATCTGGTCTAGAGTGACATCCCCAAAACAGAAGCTCAGGGACTTGAGTTAGAAGTTGTAGGCACATGGAAAAGCTAGACCAATGGTCGGAAAACTGCGGCTCTCGAGCCACATCAGGCTCTTTGGCCCCTTGAGTGTGGCTCTTCCACGAAATACCACTGCCTGGGCAAGTCTATTTTGAAGTGGCATTAGAAGAAGTTTAAGTTTAAAAAAAATTTGGCTCTCAAAAGAAATGTTAATCGTTGTATTGTTGACATCTGGCTCTGTTGACTAATGAGTCTGCCCACCACTGAGCTAGACTCTCAAGAGGTTTCTCAACAACTCCCAAACTCAGTGGGCATCTAGACTGCCAACGCCCACCCTGGGCAGAAGAGCTGGACAGAAACCACGAAGATGGTGGAGTCCATTCTTCTGAGGAGCCAGCATTTTATTTTCCTCATGGAAGTCATGTGAACATTGAAGTCATAGCACATCCATGGCTTAGTGAGGAAAGCTCTCTGCTTGACCATGCAGGTTCCAGATCCCTAGTGAAATGTCTGGGAAGGAATACAGGGGACATCCCACGGTGGTTATCTCTGGAGATGGGAATGGGATTGGAGGGTAATGAAAAGGAATTTTTACTGTTTTCTCTATAAGCTCCTGGATAGTCTGAGGTTTGTCCCCCACCACAAACACATTAATTATAAAATGTTAAGCCTGGCCAGTGCGGCCCAGTGGTTGAATGCCGTACTATAAACTAACTCAGAGGTTGCGGTTCGATTCCCAGTCGGGGCACATGTCCACGTGGTGGGCTGGATCCCCAGTGGGGGGCGTGCAGGAGGCAGCCGATCAACGGTTCTCTTTCATCATTGGTGTTTCTGTATCTCTCTTCCTCTCCCTTCCTCTCTGGATCAATGAAAATATCTATTTTAAATTTTTAAATAATGAATGTGTTAAAAATGAAGATACAAAATGGGGCCGGGCCACTTTGACTTCCAAAGCTCTCTTTGTCCCCAGGCAGCACTCAGAAGCTGGGCTGTGAGATTTTCCCACGGCAGTCACGGAGCCTCTGGGTCTAGCTTCTCTGTCCATCAACATTGACCCGATCACTCCAGAGGGAAGGTGGAGCTCCCAGGGAGAGAAGACACAACTAAAGATGGGTCCCAGTGTTGGGTTGAGCCTTCTAGTGGCATGATCTCATTTTGACCTGCCTAAAACCTCCAGCTGATAAATACTCTTAGCTGCATGCTGAGGAGGAGAAGACGAAGTTCAGACAATTTAGTCAGGTTCACCCAGCTGGTGAGAGACAAAGCACACATTTGAACTCAACTCTGTCAGATATCCCAGCGCCTGCTCCTGAAGCTGTGCTTTGCCCTCCCTGCCGATGACGGCCATCCTTCAGCTTCTACCAGGAGTCCGGGCCAATGACGTCCTTAGCAGACCCATCCTGGCCACTCCACTTCCCCACCCTCCCATCAGCAAAGTCACTGTCTGAGGGAGGAAAATGCAAACCTTGTGTATTTTACTACCCTTGGGGCCCAGGAGGTGAACTATGGGTGATTGACAACTTCTCACTGGCAAATTACCAGGCATATTCTTGGACTTCCTCAAGTAAATGGTATGATTTGAATGCTCAGGTTTCTCCTCCACCTGTCTGCTCCATAATAAGTTCCTTCAAGTCAAAAAAAAAAGCACAGCTTAGGGCATTGAGAAGACATGACCGGTATGAAAATGTCAGGGGGTTTTAGGCAAAGTGGGTCCAGAATGAGTCAGCAGGGAGATGTGGATGACAGGAGAACAGACTGTGACTTACAAACTCTGAAAGAACTGAAGTGACAAGAATGGGAAAAGCAATCTCCTACCCTTTAGGTAGGACAGGGCCAGTTCCCTTCTCTCCCTGCGTCTCAGTTTCCTCCTTTGTAGAATGGAGACAGTGAGGGAGAACACGCAAGTCCATTGCTTACCAGAGAACCTGACATAGAGCAAGCTCTCCATCCTTTTCTCAACCACACTAAGAGGAGGTATTACTAGTCCACCTATTTTATAAATTATGAAACTGAGGTGACAAAGCTCTCAAGTGGCAGAAAATAGACTAACACCAGGTCTGGCTGATTCTCAAGTCCATTTTCCTAACCACTAAACTATTACTTCCTCCCCCAACAGAAAATTTAGAACAAGAAGAAAATCCCCCATCATCTCTTGACCCAGCGATAAACACTTTTAGATACTTTAAAAAAAAACACTTGTAAATACTTTCACATTTTCTTCCCCACAATGGGGGGGGTCATACATTACATTCTATTTTACAGCCTGCTTTTGTATTTGCCAATACACCCTCACCATCTTTCCAGGTCAATAAACCCTTGTTCCTTCAGACATTCTTTTTTTTTTTTTTTTTTTACAATATATTTTAATTGATTTCAGAGAGGAAGGGAGAGGGAGAGATGGAAACATCAATGACGAGAGAGAATCATTGATCGGCTACCTCCTGCACAATGCACATTGGGGCACTAAGCCTGCAGCCAGGGCATATGGCCTGATGGGGAATTGAACTGTGACCTCCTGATTCGTAAGCTGATGCTCAACCACTGAGCCACACTAGCTAGCCTGGATGTTCTTGATAGCAATTTAGTATTTGTTCATATGGATTACGACTGTGCTTAATCTACCAACCAATCCCCTGTCACTGAATAGTTAAGGGGTTACCTTACGTTTGTCACAAGTGTCAGCAATGCCACTACCATAAGCAACCTTGTTGCTAAGTCTTTGTCTTAGTTCTTACCTGGTTAGGGGGTACAGAAGCACTGGGGCTGGTTCTAGGTTGGTGATTGGGTGGCTAATGAGACTTTCAGCCTCATTTCCTGAGAAAAGTATGGAGGGATGGACGGGGGACCATCCTATCTAGAGAAGTGAGACTCCAGAGACAGCAGTGAGGACAGGACAGCTGCCTTCAGCAGCTGCGGAGGTACCGGTGGTGAAGCGACTGGACTTTCTCCCATGGACTTGAGCAAGTAGGACCTCAGGGTAGTAGGCGTCTTCCAAACACACAAAGCACTTTCCCACAGACACAGCTGTCCCGGGACATGTTGATTAGCCTGATTCAGGAAAGGTAAGTCCCCCACCACGCACAAAGCTCAGTGATATAATGTCCTTCCCGTTCTTCAGGGAGATGAGAAAAGAACACCATCAGTCCTCATATTAGGATCGCCTAAATTTTTAAAATCTAAACTCTGACCTCTGACGTAGTGGCTTGCAATTAAAGGAGGGCACCTTCCAAACGATACGTACGTGACAAAGACCATCGTGTTTAATTCACAGAACAATCAATTAGGGATGGGGTCGCAAGGAAACGAAAACTAACTTCTCTTAACTAACATAGCTGGTAAGTCCTGGGAATTCAAACAAGGTTTTCTTGATAACCAAAGTCCTTGCCGCCAGATATAGTGATTACAAGCCTGGATTTTAGAGGAAAACAGACTTGGGCTTAAGAAAATTCCTTCACTTGCTGGCTGAGTAACCGTGGACAAATGATTCAGCCTCTCTGGACTATGGGCCTCTCAGCCTTGGCATCAGGGTAATAACAGCACCCACTTCTGAGCATGACTGGGAAGACTGAAGGAGTTGACTCATGTAAAATGCTCAGCACAGAGCCCAGCACAGATTAAACTCAATAAACACTGGGCAGCATTAGCTAGCTGGCATCTGCTGGAAGAAAGGTCTAGAAGGAAAGTATTAAGATTAGCAGACTTTGTTCAGTAACGTTTGGCTTCTTCTCCCAAAAAGAGCCCATCTCTGTTTATCCATGAAGATCACTTTTGTGCACCCCAACACCCAGAGATGAAGTCTAGATCACTGACTCACACAATCCACTTACTCATCTATTGCTGGGCCCTGGCTTAGGAGCCAGAGTCAGAATGAATGAGCAAGACAGTGAGGATACCTGGCCTAATGGAGCTCCCAGCTTCCTGGAGGAGAGAGATCAGAACATGTGACGATAACCAGTGGCAGATTCCCCCAGTACAGGGGAAAAGCAAGATGTTCTTATAGAAGCACACTGCAGGGCACCCCACTTTGTCAAGGGGAGTGAGGGTACGCTTCACAGGTGGGTGCTTTCTAAGCTGAACCCACGGGAAGAGGAGGTGGTGTCCAAAAGCAAGGTCCTGGGTGAGAGAGTGAGAGGTAAGTACAACTAGACTTTACCTGGAGGGTGATGAGGACCTGTACTTCGGGGTTTAAGCCAAGAAGTCATAGGAAGAGACTGGCATTCAGAGAGCGAATCTGGGTACATGAATGGATCCAGAGGAGCCAGCATGGGGGCAGAAGCTTCTGGAAGAGGATGGAATTCCCAACAAGAGTGACAAGGGACACAGGAAGGGACTGGGTTGGGAAGGCTTTGAGGAGCTCAATCCCCCAGCATGTCCATACTGAAAGAGACCCCTGACACATGGATTCTGTGTGGAGCCTCCCAGTAGGATATGAAGAAGCTGAAGCAGGAAAGATTTGGTACCAGACTTCCTTTTCCTTTTCCTTCCTCTTTGGGGCCACCTGCTTAAATCACAGCAACTCAGAGGATGCTCCTGGTGAGCAGAGCACCTCTTTCTCATTTCTGGCCTGGAAGGTACAGCTGGGCAGACCTGAGCCTCCAGTGGGCAGAGGGGAAGGAGAGAGGAGAGCTGGGAGAATTGGGAAAACCAGTTTTGAATAATAACAGGCCGCCTCTGCGTAATGACAGCTTCTGGTTTACTGGGCACTTTCACAGACATTATCTCATTTGATTCTCACAGTAAATGGGGAATTGGGGGAGGCGGGGAAACAGGGCAATTAGCATTGGCCCCACCCTTTCAAATTCGAAGGCTTGTGGCCAGAGAGGTTAAGTGATCTGCCCAGGATTACAAAACCGGTGAGCCTCAGAGCTGGGAATGCCAGTTTTATGACTCTCACTTCAGTGGCTCCGCTCCTTCTCTTGGAGTTATTTTTTGGGAAGTGAGAGAGGTTCTTCCTGCCTCTGGAGGATAACGAATGGACGTGTGCGTGCCCATGAACTTCAAATGACAGGCAAGACAACGACAGAAGATCCCTGAGTGGACAGGGCACCAAACATGGGCAGTTCTGAATGCTGTGGGCAGAGGGTATTGATAAAAAGAGAACACACTGAAACTGGTTTGGCTCAGTGGATAGAGCATCGGCCTGCAGACTGAAAGGTCCCAGGTTTGATTCCGGTCAAAGGCATGTACCTTGGTTGTGGGCTCATCCCCAGTGGGGGTGTGCAGGAGGTGTACAGGGGGTGTACAGCTGATCAATATTTCTCTCTCATCGATGTTTCTAACTTTCAATCCACCTCCCTTCCTCTCTGTAAAAAAATCAATAAAATATCTTTTTTTTTAAAAGAGAGAGAACATGAACTCAGCACATCCCAGGCTGGGTGTGGGCTAGATGTTCCAGAGGCCCAGTGGCACTGTGTTAGGAGAGGAAGGAAGAGAGGACCTCACACAAGAGTTGGGGGCTTCTGAGTGGGTACATCCCTCAGCAATCTGAAAGCCCAGCTAGACGTCAGGAAGCAAAAGCAAATTCCACGAATAGCACCCCCAACCCTGAGTGGGGGGAGGGGGCAATGAGGGGAAGTATTCTTGTCATGTCTGTCACCAAAGAGTTGACATGAGGACTTCAGGCAACTCTGTGTTGGGACAACTCAGTGAAATCCAGAGCAGAAACCAGCTCACGTGGCCCTGCCAGCCCTGGGCACTGGCAGCTGACCACAGAGCTGTGAAAAGTTCCTGTTTCAGGAACCATGGAGCCATGTCCCTCCCACCCAAGGGAACCGCAGAAAGGAATTTTTTAAGGATGATCCACAACAGCCAGTCGGGAAGGAAGAGCTTCCCAGGATCCTGCTGGAGATCCACATGAAGATGGCCCTGTCATCTCCGTCCTGAAGTGGGGAGAACCAGGGCTCAGGAACCTCAAACCACAGGCATCCTTGGCACTTCCTGCATGCCTCCTGTACCCCCCAGTCCTTGCAAAGCCCTTCATGCTTATCCCCATCCAGTCCTCACTGCAACTCTGCAATGTGTGGAGGAAACTGAGGCTCAGAGTGGAGAGGCAATCTGCTCAAGGTCACATCTCAAGTGGCCTGCAGCACTGAGATTTGCTGGGAGGGCTAGGAGGCCAGAACCATGCTCTTTCCACTCCCCACAAAGCCTAGGAGTTGGTGCCTGAAATAGCATGGCAGGGCGAGGAGAGGAAGGGGGCCTGGAGCTGGTTGGAAATTGTGCCTTAAGCCACCAACTGACTCACTCGCCTTAATAAGCATCTAATGACAGCTGAAGTGTCTATCTGGCGGGGAGTAGGGGTTTATAAAACAGAACTGCGAAGGGGAATCCAGAGTGGTAGTGACTGAGGCATGAATCAACATGGTGACTTCCAGGTCAAAGCAGCCTGGATGCAAGAGGAACACCCAGTGCTATCTGACAAGTCGGGGACCATGTCTCAGCTCCTGGCTTCCATCGCCAGCCTTCTTTCAAACTGCTCCTGAAGATGTAAACTACTACAGCAAACCTCCTTCCAGGTCACCGAGACAGGGACCTCCATCTGCCTCGGTCTCTGCTACTGACGGGGTCTCCACCAAGAAGGTCTTCTCTGCCTTTCTCACTCTGACTTGTCATTCAAAGCCAAATCCAAGTCCCTCTCCTGCCACAAGACCTATCTGACCTCATCTTGTGGCTTCATTGAATCTATTCATCTGTTAAGCATCTGCAATTCCTGGCAATGAAAGACATAGGAATACAATGACAGAAGACTGTCCCTGCCCCCATTGTCTTGTAGGAAAAGGGAATACACGGCAATAGAGGGCAATAACAGTAAGAGATTGGAGGATGATTTAATGTTACAGACATCCTCAACTTTTCTGGGTTATGAAGGGGGTGAGGAAGGTTCCAGAAGGAGATAGCATCCTAGACATGTTTTTCATGATGGGCAAGACCAATGAAAAGTCACGGTCTAGGAGTCAAAAGACTAGGTTTCAGTCAACACTCTGCTTCTGTCAGTGCTGACCTTGAGCAGGTCTTCTCACCTTGTTAGATCTCAGGATGGGATTGGACTGACAAGGAAGCCAATATCTCCCTTGCCTGAGCTCTGATTTCCATATTGAATGACCATATAATTATTGCTCATCTTGCATCTTGTATCCCCAACCCTCCTGTGCACACACTAGCACCTAATGTGGTATCCATGACTGAAAATTGTATGAAGTGCCTGAGTAACATTTGTAGGAAATACAGTAAACCACATGGATATAACCTGAAAAACTCAGAACAAACAACTCAGTTTCTTCAATAAACATACTGTGAATAAGTGGGAGTTTTGTGCACCAAATTATGTCCCCCTCCCTTACACACACATACACACACACACACACACACACACACACACACACCAAATTCTTACATTAAAGTTTTAACCCCCCAGGACTTTAGAATATGACTAAATTTGGAAGTAACAGCTTGTAAAAAAAATAAGTAAATATCAGGCCAGTAGGATAGCCCCTGATCCAATATGACCAGTGTCCTTATAAGAAGAGGAGATAAGGACACAGATGTGCAGGAGGCTCCTGTGGAGAAAATGGCCATCTGACAAGCCAAAAAGGAGAAACCAACCTTGATCTTGGACTTCCTGCCTCCACAAATGTGAGAAAATCAATGTCTGCTGTTTGGATCAGCTAGCCTTGGTTGTGGCAGCTCTAACAAACTAACAAGATGAAAGGAAACCTAAGAGACATATCAACCAAGCGCAGTGGATGGATGGCATTTAAATAATGATTCAAACAAAAAACTGAATCCCACACCTACATTTGCTGAGCACATAGTAGATTCCAAATCAATATCTAAATGAATTCATTCGCATTTATCCCTTACCTCCAAAACTTGTGCTTTGAGCATTTTTCAATGCACCCTTTATGCAACTGAAATCAGCCCCAGTAATTCCCACCAACCAGTCTTTGTCCCAAAGTCTGGCATCAACTAGAAAAAAATCTTAGCTTTTCTTTTATATTTGAACGCGTTATGTGAGGGAAGCTATCATGTCCCAGACACGTCTTCTCTTTTCTGCCCTAAATAACTCGCTCCTTCACCTGTGCCAACATCACAGCCTCCAGATCCTCCCCAGTGTTCGTGGTTAAAATGATGTCTTCCCTGACCATCCAGAACATCTTCCCTGCCAGCCAGGAAGTCCTCCCTGCCCATCCAGGAAGTCCTCCCTGCCCAGCCAGGAAGTCCTCCCTGCCCAGCCAGGAAGTTCTCCCTGCCCATCCAGGAAGCCCTCCCTGACTCTCCTTGTCAAAAACAGCACTCCCCAGGCTCTGCATTCTTCCTCCCTTTGCCTGGCATCAGTCCTGTCTGTACCCACCACACTGTAGGCTCCGCTCTATTATTTAAGTGGGATGTTCCAGTTCCTGTAACACATATCTTTTTTATTTCACCCGTTCTCTGTAAAAGGACAGCATGGGGCCTAGTAAAAGGCAAAGTAAGTGCTGTCAGCTGGCTGTCCTGCCTCTGCAGCACCCTCTCTTCCCCCGGCTCCCCCAGCCCCAGGTCGCCCATGATGCAGCTGGACAGCCTGCAGCTCCCTGGCGGCATCTGTGGACCGCCAGGCCCCCGGCAGCTGGGCCCGGAGACAGCAGGAGTCCATGGGGACACATGCTTCAGGCAGACTCACACCGCCAGGACGCAGCCACTTTCTCCTGGCTGACGGCGACTCTGCATCCGCCCGTGTGTGTTTTGGCTGAAAAGCCTCTGTTTACAATCTGAGTCCAGGAAGGACAGGAATTCCACAAAAGGGATTCACAGAAGCCAGCCAGTGGCTCCTCTTCTCATTTTTTTCCAGTGCTGAGACATGGGAAGTCACCAGTTGGACTTCCAAGCCACGCGGACCCGATTCCAGATCCAGCTAGCATCTTTATTTACCGCCCTGGCGACTCTGGGCAAATGACACAACTCAGTAAGCCTCATATTTTTCTTTTTTTTTTTAAAGTAAGACAAAGACACACACTCATCAGAGTCGGAACCACTATACAAGGAGAGCTGCATGGGGAAGCCCATTGAGAATTGGAGATTATTCATTCCGTTTTCAAGTGATGCTCCAGTACATCCCAGTTCAGGCAGAGTCATAGGCTTCTCCTTGACCTCACTCTCTCATAAGACAACTGACCACCATTTTAACCACCCTAACTCTTAATAGAGCATGCACCCACCCACCCTTCCCTCTCCCTTTGAGGGTCTCCACAGGAGGACTGGCCATTATGAGCACAGACTCAGAAGCAGTCAGCCTGGGATGTCAGCCATGTCTCCACCACTATGAGGCTGGATGACCTCGGGCAAGCGACCTCTCTGCTGGGTGACTCGGTTTCCTCACCTGCCAAATGAGAGGACAATGTAGCTGTGACACAAACAGCTCCCAACCCCCTTCCCCTTGCCATTTTCCAGAGAAAAGCTGGGAAGCCATGTCTCAGAGTTCCCAGCCTGCCTTGCAGCTGGGGAAGGGGGGGGGGGAGATTCGGGGGAGTGACTCATTCTGGCCCGAGAGGTACAAGCGGAAGACTGCCAGGAAGTGCTGACAAAGTCGGAGGGTTACATTGCAATGTCCTTGGGAACTGCTTAGGGAGAGGCCTGGCAAATGGTGCAGAAATGCTTGTGGAATGAACGTGGGACGGTGGAGACTGTGCGTGAGTCTGAGCTCAGGAGCGGGGGAGATGAGCGCGGGGTGGCAGGAGAAGGCTTCGGGTGGTGCGTGGTGCCGGAGGAGGAAGGATGCGCAGGCCTTGGCCGGACAGGGAAGAGCGAGTACTCGGGCATCCTTGAGCGCTGGGCCTGGGCACACCCACCCCGGGCTGCTTCACGACCCTCTCAGACGAGACCTGTCCCTGGAGGGAGGCCAATTCAAGGGTCAGTGCCAGGGACCCACCATTCATCCTCGGACTCATGAATCGGCCTCCACATCACCAGGTTTATAGAGAGAGCCTTCCAGTCGCCATGGTGTGAACGGGCCATTCATCTCCCACCACCGTGTGGCCTGCAGGCCAGACAGGGCAAAGCTTTGCGGGAAGCCCCAGGACACAGGGCTGCAAAGAGCAAGGTCCCCTGGGGTGCCCTGGTGGAGTAACCACAGTCCCGCTCGGGGGGGGGGGGGGGGGCGCGGGGGTAGCCAAGCACCATGTCTGAAACCCCCTCGTGCACCCTGTCCCCATCAGACGGGCTGCCACGCTGTGTCTGGGACCTCCGATGGTGTGGAGGCCGTGGAGAGACATGGTAAGAGGAAAACTGGCTCTGAAGAGACCTTTTCTGGCCAAAGAAACTGAGTCTGGGGGGGCTGTCCCCCACCCACCCATGAGGTAGAAATCCTGAGTGGCTCTTAGATGCCCCACCGAGGCGACCAGTTACTGTGCAGAAGGCGTGTCCAGAGGCTGGCGCTGGGCAAGGGTTTGCTCGCCCCAGCTTGGAGATGTCTCAAATATGTAAAAGGTTATATTATGCCGGCCACTCAGTAGCCCTTTGAAAACATGTTTGCAATACTTTCAGTGTCCAGTTTCTTGTGGGCTTAACTTGGAATGCAAGGGCAGGAGTGTTCTCTCCACAGTTCGAGTCGGACTGGGTCACCTTCCTGCTCTGACCCAGGGGGCAGGGTGGGGGGGGCGGGTGGCTCTGCTTTAAGGAGGAAGTCGAAGCTCAGCCTGGCCCATGTGCCCATGGCTTCCCTCTTTCCCATTTCTCTTTGTGGGCTGGTCGCCCCCAAACTAATTTATAGTCCCCAAGACACACAGTGATGCTCGTCCTTGCTTGTCTTATACCCAATTTCATTCCTTGGATGATTCATGGATTCACTGGACATGTATGAAGCACCTACTGCATGCCTCTGTGACAGCTACGAAGGTACAAGGGTGAATGAGACTGCATGTTCCCAAGGACCACAGCGACCAGTGCAGCAGTTCCCACACCTGACACATGTTAGAATGACCTATGGGACTTCTTAAAAGCACCGAACCTGGACTTCATTCTAATATCCCCGATGGGAAGAAAGGGGGAAAGACTCAGCCAGCAAAAACTTTACCTAAGGCCCAGCCAGCCTGATTCGGTGGTTGAGCGTCGACCTATGAACCAGGAGGTCACGGTTCAATTCCCGGTCAGGGCATATACCAGGGTTGTAGACTCAGTCTGCAATGTGGGGCGTGTAGGAGGCAGCCGATCAATGATTCTCATCAATGATGTTTCTGTCTCTCTCTCCCTCTCCTTTCCTCTCTGAAATCAATAACATGTTTTTAAAAATATATTACCAAAGGAAGGGGAGTGGAATTCAAATTTCTCTTGTTACCTTTCTGGGAATCAATAGGGTAAGTGCAGAAAAGCTGGGCTTTGAAGCCAAAATGACCAGTGCCAACCTCAGGCATCCGTGCACCCTGGCTTGCTGGTCCACTCCCACCTCTGCATGTGCTGGCAGGTAAAATCCCCAATAGTCCCCCTTTTCTATTTCAAAGGCGCCCACATCTGGCTGATAAACTGCACAGCCACCTTATTCTATACTCAACTCTCTACCCTTCCCTAGCCGTGAGAACCTGGGGAATAGGCTGCAACTCCCTGAGCCTCAGTCCCGGGGTCTGCCTCCCAGAGGGAGCGGTACCAGTATTTCCAGGAGGACGGGGAATGAGATCACACCACCAGGTGCCTCAGGAGGCCCGCACCTGACTCCCAGATGCTGTTCGGATCTGACTCTTTGCCTTGTGGGAAGTGCCCTCCCTCGCTCTCCTTATTCCCAAACGAGACAAGGCCTGAAGGATGAGAGCACATTTGGGGAAAAACAGAGCATGTCCAAGAGGACACACCTGAGTCAGCAAGACGTGGCTCAGGTGGCTGCTGAGCAAGATGGCAAGCCTACAGTGAGGAGCTCAGGTACAACTTCAGCTCGAGCTTCTAGAAAGTGGGACTTGGCTACCCTCCTGGTTGGCTGAAGGTTTCCATAGAGTTGGGTCCAGTGCTGCCAGTGAACCCCAATGGAGGGAAGTGTAGGCTGTTTGGATGCCCAGGGCCAGGCAGAGGACAGAGACGGACACATTATCTGCCGGGACCACAGCCGTGACGCATGCGATGGCGAGAAGGACGGGTCTGGGCCTGTCTGGACAGTGACTCTGCCAGTGAGTCACCGCTACCCCGTCCCCCCCGGAAAGCCCCCTTGCTAGGTCCTCTTTCTGGTTCTTTCTGGGTTCTCCCATTAGCAGCCGGGGCCCAAGAGGCCCTGGAGGAGAAGGAGGGAAGCAGGCAGGCAGGCCTGCCAGCTGAACAGAGTGCAGCTTGCCTAAGCAGCTGGGAGAGGCGGGGGGAGAGGGAAGGGGATGCTGGCATGGATGCTCGCTGGGCAGCAACTTACAAACGACCAGATAAAGAATTTGAAAAAAAAAAAAAGCCCCAAATTAATGGTGGGAATTCCTAAAATTTCAGAGATCCTGAAGGGTTAAGGACCGCACCAAGGACAAAAGGAAATCTCTTTGGATGAGGTTGCTCGAATGAACAGCCACGTAAGCTTACTGTTCAAAGACTGGAGGTGTCCATCCGCCGACAAAGAGGACCCACATAGACAAGGTCTCCGTGGAGTCAAGGGTAAAAGGAAGACCAAGCGGGGAGCTCCCCAGCCCTGTTGTAGGAAGACCCACTCTGGGGCCAGGAGAGATTCAGGTCTCTGGAATGATTCTGAGTTCTTTAATGTGGATCTAAAAGAAGAGGTTCGTTTCCCTGAACTCTGGTAGGCACAATGATTATGGTATACACTAGCGCCCAGAGAGAAAAATGACCTTAGTAGCTGTAGGTTCCTCATACCACTCGCACATGAGACCCTGTGACATCCATATATGTTTCTGTGAACAGACTTAAGTGAAGATATGCAAACTTTGCTCAGACATGCCAAGTCTCAGTGCCCATGTAACTCTCTCTGCCTGCAGTCTCCAAAGGCTAGCCTTCACCTGACCAGCTCCTTGTCTGCGGGTCTCAACCCTGTGCCTCCTCCTCGGAAAGTGGGACCACCCTAGCCACCCTGTCAAACATGAGTGTCCCCTGTCCACCCTCTCTCCAACCTGCTGTCTATTTCTTGTCAAGCGCCTCCCTGGACCTTGCCTGCATCTTGGCTCACTTGTGCGTCGGGCCATGTCTCTCTCCTCCAGAATGTAAGCTCCATGAGAGCAGGGAGGCATCTTCTTCTTGCTTCCAGCATCTTGCCCATTGCATGGCACATAGTAGAGGCTTCATAAATACACATATGCTTATTTACGAAGGAATTAAAGAACTCACGCAGCTTTGAAGTAGACATGAGTACCTACAACAGCCGACACATGATACAAAAATCACGTGTGATTTCTGGGGATAAAATCACAGATACTGCTAATATCCCTGGGGGTTTGTTGCTTATGGACAGGATGGATGACTGTGGCTCAAAGTTAGTGGGGGCCACTGCTGTGAGGTTCTGGTTCTCAGTCTTGGCTATTTGTAAAATCGAAATTTTAATGATTATATGACAAGGTGATCAGGATTTAAGATCAGGATTTAGACTCATTAACCAGATTCTTGAGAGGCTAAGGTATAATGCACATTTTACTCATTCATGAATGCATGTAATCATTCATATGCTCTCGCATTCTCTCAGCAACATTGTTAAGCACTTACTGTCTGACAGGTACAGAGACATATGCCAGGGTCAGTGGTATCCAAGTAGTGGCTGATGACATAGCCTGTGGCATCCAGGAGCTCATGGCTGTGCACAGTGGTCCCTGACTTCCATTCCCACCCATGGCACACCCATGGCCATGCCATTCACTGCAGGCAGAACCATTCTCTGTCTCTGCTGTCCCTGCAGTAGTCCATATCCACACAGTGACTTCTACAATCTCAGAGGATTGAGGAGGGAGCTTCTGCCCTGGCTTGTTCCTCCCCAGGAAAGAACGGCTTTTCTGGTTGGCGAGACTGAGATCGGGGCCCTGGCTGGTACTACCAGGTTACCTACTGCTTCTCTCTCATTAGAGCCACCTGTGTTCTCTTGCCTCCTGCCTTTGCCATAGATCAGCCCATGAGGGTAGGCCTTGGCCTAAGTGAGGGTGGTGGACAGGTAGGAGGGGTGGGGGACAGAGGCAGAGAGGGAAAGGAGAGGAAGGCCTGAAGTTCTCGAGCTGCAATGGGGTGAGTAACCCCATCAGAAGAGTTAAGAACAGGAAACCTATTCCGGATTCAGTTCCAAACCATGTTGTCTAATCCGTGTTTACCACCATTAGGCAAACAGTCCATCTTTACATAACTCCAAGGTATAAATATCACCAAACAGTTTATATCCATCCTCCCATGGCCACATCCAGGGTGACACATGACTCACCGCGCTCTAGCCACAATGCACTTTTTTTCTCCCATGCAAAAATGTCGTTATTAAGGCCATAATTCATTATAATAGTCCTTTGTTCAATACTGCAGGGCGGGGCAAAAGATTTACTGTTGTTCATATGGGAAAATGCTACAATAAATAATAATACAAAAATAAACTCTGTTTTGCATACTCACAACTATAATCCTACTTTGCTCCACCCTGTCTGTATGTTACTTACATGGATAATTATATATGTGCTATGTATAAATAGTATTCTCTCTATATATGTATTCAATATAACTGAAATTTATAATAATAACAACTAAAAGGTGATAAATTCTGGAGAACACTCTCAAATTGAGTCTGTCCATGCTCTGCAAGAGAGGTCATCATGAGTTGGGGAAATATGGCTTTGACCTGTCTCTCAAGTGGATGGGGGGTGGGGGCTGGAATGGGAGATGTCTGTAATACTATTAATAATAAAAAATATATTTTAATAAATGAGGAGGGCTTGGGTGAGTGGAAGGGAACTGCAGGAGGAAGATACCGAAGGTTGCACAGCAGCCTGGTAACTTCTCAGGAGGAAAGAGACGTATGTGATGGGGGGAGGGCCACAAAGGGAATTTCAAGGGCCTCTGCCAAGTTCCACTAAAAATACTCAAAATACCAGGAGCAAATGTGGCAAAATGTCAACACGATTTAAACTGAAGAGGAAGGCAAAAGGTGAGTGTTCTATTCCCCGTGCTTCTTGCTAAGTCAGAAGTATTGCATGACAAGAGGAAGTGGATGCTTTTCAGTTGGGAGGGATGGCATGAGGGACGGCAGAGGAGTGGGGAGCTCTGAGACAAAGGCAGACAGGGAAGCTCTGACGGACATGGAAGACTTCTTTCTCAGTCACTACCTGCATAGACTGTCCCCACTGCTGGGGGCCAGGAGCAAGTCAGGAACTGTCCTTGGTCCTGAACCAAAACCACACCCGTGGTCCTGCCTATCTCTGGTTATCCTAGAACTTTGGGGGTTCCTATTCAATTCCCCAGTGCTTTTAGATTTCCTCAGTATTCTATAACTTAATATTTTTAGTCCAATTTTACCCCAATGCTGCAAAAAAAAAAAGGCTAAGAACAGAACTTGAGTATTTCCTAGCCTACTAATAGTCTTTATTATATGTCAAGTTATTATGCATGCCAGGTGCTGTGATAGCAGTTTTCATACATTGCCTCATATTGCTATAATTACCCCCATTTTATAGATAAAGGGCCAGGGCCCATAAATGGCAGAGTTGAGATTAAATCAGGAATTAGCTAATCACTCCCTGGCACAGGTGAGTAAGACCTTAACTCAGAGGTAAGAATCTCTGACATCATGGTCTCAACACTCTCTAGATGTCTTTTCCATTTACAAAGGATTGCAGTGGGACAGACCTGGCTGTGTAGACCCCACTTTAACAGGTATGAGCCATGTGACTGGGGCAGAGTCATTGGATAGCATCCCAGCCTGAGTCTCCTCAGCTGAGAAGTGGTTATGTCAATAATGTGGACCCATCAATAGATCTAAAACATGTGATGCACAACAAGGTCAAGTAGGATACCGAAGAAAACTTTGATGATGATGATAACAGCTGTCAATGATCGATCACTGTTGCCGCACGCCATGAGCTCTCTCAGGCACCTCGTGTGCATTAGCCCAGGCCTCACGATGGTTGTCTCCATTTCAAAGATGATAAAAATGAGGCTCAGTGAGCCTTTCATATCTGTCAGCTAAATCAAGTCCAATCTGAGTCATCCCTAACCAGATGGCCTTTGAGAGGCGGAATGACAGGTAGCTAGAAGGTAGCCAACTCTTTAATTTTTCCACACTCTAGGCAGGTACTCTGATGAGTAGGTCCCATTCAGAGCTGGAGCCTATGGACAAAAAAACCTCACCAGCCAACATGTAATTTACCAAAATGCCAAGTATGATGGGACACAGTTTGGCTCCCCTGATGCTGGGAGGTCAGCTGCCTCTGGCTTTCCCCATCTTTCTATTCTGGATGAAAAAAAAAAAGCCAGGCAGGGGGAATCCAGTGCTAAGGAGCTAGGCTCCCTCCTCCCTTCTTGGCCAGCAGAAGAAGGGATGGGAGGGAATGGTGCCAAAGGTCGCAGTGTTCCCGGTCAGTGTGTTCCAGTGTCCAGGCAAGAAAAATGCTGCAGGCTGCTCCACCTGCCAGGCCTCCAATGAGCTCCAGCTGGGCCTCAGCCTCCACAGCAGCTGCATGCTGCAGGGAGGGCCACACTCACCACACATCCCCTGCCCAACCCCAGCAGCAGCCTTAGGAACGTGTGACCACAGTAAAGTCATAAAGCACACACCAACCACACAGAGATGCCTTGCTCCCATAGCCTCTGAAAGTCAGCCATGCGTGCCCCGCCCCCCACCAGCTTTCACAGAGGGAAATAACACTACTACACTCTCCAGCTATCTTTTCCTTCTTCCACTATACCTATAAATTCTCCTTAATTTGTTCAATCCTGGACTTCCCAAAAAGGTCCATTGCACACCCACTATCTGCCTGACGTGGGGTCAGATAAAGGTTTAGGTATAGATATGAAAATATCATTGTTGCAGTCACTGTAGAGTTTACAGAAGGGAGAAGATATCAAGCAATAAGTGAAGGAATTACTATATACAATTAACAATTGTGATGGGAAATGAAAGAGCAAGGTGCTATGGAAGAGAAGATCAATGGAAATGAAAGAGCAAGGTGCTATAGAAGACATGATCAAGATCAACTATATACAATTAACAATTGTGATGGGAAATGAAAGAGCAAGGTGCTATAGAAGAGAAGATCAAACTGAAAGTGGGAGGTCAAGCAAGGTCTTTATAAGCAGGGGCAGTGAGTTTGAGACTTGAAGGTGCAGCAGGAGGCAGCCTTGTGAGGCTAGCTTGAGTGTGTGCAAAGTTCGTGAGGCAGGAGACAAACATAGCAGAATGGGTAAAGGTGAATCTACGATCCAGCTCTGGGGCCCTAAAAAATATATGTGAATTCCTGATATCTCCATGTTCTCAAGTGGCATCAGGTAAGAATTCAGAGACTGGGTGCATGTGAGCTGATTAGTCTGCACAGATGAGAAGATAAACAACCAGAAGGCAAATATTCCCAGGGTGAGGAGTATGTTAGCCGAGGCCCATGGTCTCCTACTAAAAGGGATAGAGCAGCAACTGCTCCCTAACTTCAAGGTGGACATTCTTGTAAGTGTCTTCAGCGGGTCCTCCTCATCATTTTTCACATTGGTCTAGAGATAAGTCTGTCTCCACATAGGAGGAAAAGTTAGAGAAGGAGGGAGGGACGTGCAAGTCTCTGCCTCTTCCTCTTCTCCCTACCACTGGTTACACTGGTCTGCACGTGGGGTTCTTTAAATAGAAATGTCACCACCCACATGCTGGTGCTTCCGCAGGTCCCTGAGCCTAGCCACCCAGAGCAAACCAGCTAGCTCAGTGCTTACCTCATGCTTCAAAGGGGGATTACTTGTAGACCCTACAGCCTGAGGTTGTTCTCTAGAACAAATAAGAATGCTGATGTAAAGAAGATTGACACGGGGCCTGGCACATAGTTAGGGCTTCAAGAATGTGAACTGTTAACAATAATAATTGGTAGTTATCAGTTATTACCTGATGATAGCAGATAACCACCACAATTCTCTCTCCTCCCCCCTTCTCCCTGCGGGGGGAGGGGCACCTCTGGGAGTGTTCAAGAGCATCTGCTAGTTCGGTACCCACTGTCCATTTTTGCTGATGTGTCTCTGGCATCCCTCCCCCACCAGAGAATATAGTTTCCCAAGGACTGAGTCTATTTTTGTTTTTGAAGAAGAAAAACAAAGGAAGTGCCAAAGCACTGACTTCTTTAAAACAAGACAGGGCCCCCAGACAAGGCCATGGCCCTGGCTTTCAGGAATTGGGAGGAATGTGTACTTTTCAGTAACCTCTTGATGGAAGTTTATAACAGCATCTCTCATCCTCCATTTGTCGGTCAAGGACTCTTGTCCAAGGGTTTTAGCACAAAGGGTCAAGTACTTCCCTAGTTGAGATTATCTTGCTTATAACGACATCAGAACATCAGCCTTGGTCCCTGTTCCCCAGGCTCCTTCACCCCTCCTTCTGCAAGAAAGAGTCATTCTCTACGAACTCTTTGATCTTGAGTACATTATCCAGGACACGAGGCAGCCACCATCTGCGCACCTCTCAGATAAATCTCTCATTTCCCCCAACCCAACCCAACCCAAGCCCACTTCGATTAGTTCACTTTTGTATTCCACAGAAAATTGTTGAGCATTCAATGTGCCAAGCATAGTGCTAGACACTCGATGACAGACCTGTTGAGTGAGATACAATCTGTTTTTTTTTTTTTAGTGTAAGCCAGACTATAAATAGAACATTTCAATATAATGTGTTAAATGCAGTTGGGAAAGAAAAGCAGTGACTGTAGGATCCCGGATGAATCTCTGGAAGAATCTAAAAGGAGGCTTAGCCCTATGTGCAAGTTTAGTGTAAAGTTAAGAAGAGGATGCCTGATTTAATCAAGAAAGGAAATGACTATTTTTATCCATCACTTTGCTAAGTCATTCATAGTATGAATGAAGCTACCCTTCCCACAACTCCCCCCATGTAACTCTGTATGTGCACATTTCATGATGTAATACCCAGATCAACTCCATGCTCCATTCAGGCAGCAACCAGGCCTACCATGTCCTCTGCAGAGCCATAGCACTTAACGCAGTGCCTGGCACATACCAGGCACACAATCAGTATGCATCACATGGAATAAAACATCTTTTGAGGACCTAATGTTATGAAGGTCCCTTCCTAGATAATGGTGATACAACTTAGACAAATATGCATAAAGAAATAATTAACAATAGAAGCTGGCAAATGTAAATACTAAATGGATGATGTAGATTGTAGACATTAGAGTATTATCTTCAGCTCCATCCAATTAAATCCAACCCAACAAATAAGAAGTGTGTCTTCTGTGTGAATGGGATGTTCTGTGAACAAGAGAGGCGGCGGCAGTAAATCAGAGAATGGAAGCTCTGGTGCTCAACATGTTCACCTACAGGAGCGAATACAAGTGCACAGATAAAGGTCTAGAGAATCAGGGGAGCATCAGAATAGATTTTAGGTGCTTAGACGTCTGCATCTGGAGCACTTCCTACATGTGGGTTGAGATAGAGTTTGGGGGGAAGGGATCATTCCAGGAAGAGAAAATCAGAAGCAAATAGGAAGAAAGATGAAACACGGGTAGTATTCTTTTTTTTTGGGGGGGGGGAGTCTGGTTTGACTATCCTTTCAAGACAGGGGGGGGGGGGGAGTCTGGTTTGACTATCCTTTCAAGACAGGGATCAGGAGTAGAAAGAACCTGGCCTCAGTACTCTGTGATCCACCGACTCTCCCAGGAACCTCCGACACAGCCTTCGAGCCTCATTACCTCGGGCCTCAGTGGCCAAGCTGAGACATTGGTCCTTTTGTTTGCACAATCATAGCTGTGTCTTGGGAACATTGAAAGTGTCTGTGCAGTGGACATATGCTGCTTTTGTCTGCCCGGTACCTCTGCTTCCTTGGAGAAACTTTCCTCCTCTATTCAAATGGTCCTAATAGAACTTCTACCCCAATCCCTTCTCAGGAGTGGATACCACAAGCCCCATAAAAAAAAAAAAAAACAAATTCCCTGTAATAATGACTGGTCTAGGGGTGGGCACATGAGTCAAGCAGGGACCTTCAGAATCCTGTCCTGCATTAATACACAGCTATTGGGAAAGAAAGATCCCTTTGGAGCTGATGTTGCTAAACCAGGGGGAAATGGCTTGGAAATAGTTGTGGCCACTTTCTCTGCCCCACAGAGACAATCCTGCTGGTGGCATGAAGCCAGGACAGGGAAAGCCAAGCTGAAGGGTAGAGAGAACACGCTGTAACACATGGCTGAGTTCTTGAACGTGGATGGCTGAAGGAAAGGTGGTCCCTCAGTAGAAATTCAATAGTCAGGAGAAGGAGCTGATATTCAGAGAAAGATGGTCCCTCCCCCCATCACCAAATACTAGCATTAGAAGAAATTATAAAGGGATTTGGTCCAACCACTCATCTGATGCTTGAATTATTTTTTTCCTATTTTCCCCATAATAAGTTTCATTCTGCTGGTAGTTTCATTCAGTCAACAAAAGTTGATTAAGCATTTGATCAATTTGATGACTAAAGCATCAAAGGCCCTCTTTTTAAGGAGCTTCTAGTTTAGTTGTGAGAAAAGGAAAAAAATAAAATATAGCTTTTGGATGGAGGATACTATAAAAAAATGAAATGGGGTCTCATTATGACTTTGGGATACACGTTGTTGGGTTACGTGGCCAGGAAAGGGCTTCTGAGGGAGATCACCTGTAAGTGGAGATTTGCATGGTATGAGGAAGTAAGTTACCCAGCCCCCTGGACCAAAAGATAAAGCAGAAGTCACCAAGGTGAGGGAGTGCTTGGCACGGCCATGGACACCCAAAAGCAGATGGGTGTAGAGGCGGGAGAGGCTGGCATGGGAGGGGGTTATAGTAGTCTCTGGACAGAGCACGTGGTAACTACAACAGAAAGGCATTGAAGAGTCTTGGGTACAGGAATCCCATACAAAAAATGCCTACGAGATTATCTGATCCAGATTTCATTAAATGGAGTTTGACTTGACTTGAAAGTGGAGAAAGAGAGAAAGGAGAGAAATGAATAGGAAGATAAAAAGGAGTTCCAGGCAAGAAAGCCCCACAGCGCTGAGCAGAGCACTGGAAATGCACCTGAGATGTCTGGAGGAGAGAGGGTAGACAACTATGGACGGGCATGGTGGAAGTTTTAGGTAATGCCCCGTGAGCCAGGAACCGGAAGAGGGAGGATGGGATCCTACTTTGTGGAGTTGGCTGTAACTCTCAGGGGACAACCCCTCAGGTGGGCAATGGGGAGCCATTGAAGATTTGGGGGGGGGGGCGTGACTTCATCTGCCTCTGAGATCGTAACTGCATTCTCACAGAGAAGAGTGCTCACGAAGTGGAACCAACGTAAGCTGGGTGGCAGCCTGGGTTCAAACCCAGGCTCCCCTCCCACCCGGTCAGCTTGGGAAACCATGCCAAAGTGGGGAGGCCAGGAAGAAATGCTGACAGACACCAGGAGAGTGTTCGGGTTCGATGTTCCCTCTGTAAATGAGCTTTTATCGGAATGTAGACACACTGCCTGTATACACAGTCTGCCCACGAAGGCAAGGCTGGGTAACCATATCCAGATTGGCAAAGTCTAAAGTAATTACTATCTGGTCCTTTACAGAAAACACTTGCTGCCCTGGTCTAGAGTATTCCAGAATAAAAGTTGATGTCACAGCATGGCAACTGCAGGAGGAGAGGAAAAATAAAAACATCTCCTTAATGGACATCTAACAACCTCGGAGAGAGGGGGAGCCAACGGGATCGGCGATTTCCTTAAGCTTAGGGAGAAAAGTTATTTTCTCCTCACAGACAGCCAAGGCCAGTTTTATCCTGAGATAAAGGGACCTGAGATAGAAATGGAGAAATGCAGATGAGAGAAATGGGCAAACAGAAAAAAGACGAAGATTCATGGAGACAGGTGAAACAGACACAGAAGAGAGATGGGCAGGAGGAAGGAATTAAGAAAAAGCGCATTACCTGGGAGAATCGGGAGAAAGCCTAATAAAAGAGTAATATGCAAATTGACTGTACCACCAATCGAGCCATGCCCACAGCCACACCCATCAGCCAATCAGGAGCAAATTATGCAAATAAACCCCAACCAAGATGGCTGCAGCCACTGAGAGCAGGAGGGAGGCTTGGGTTTCCCTGGCAACGGAGGAAGCCAAGTTTTCCCCTCCTTCCCTTGCTGACCTAGGCCTCCACTCAATGCTACAAAGTTTCAATTGTAGAAAATAGATAATTCCAACAGAAATGGCAGCAGCCACGGAGCTGGAGAGAGCAGAGGCTAGGGTTGCTGGAGCAATGGAGGAAGCCAAACTTCTGCAGCCCTAGCCTAAGCCTCCACTCTAGGCTACAAAGTTTCAAACAGAAATGGCTGCCGCCATGGAGCGACAAAGTTTCAATTGTAGAACATAAATTAATCCCAGATCCCAGGGCCTCCACTTGGGTTGCTGTGGGGCGTGGCCAGCCTGCAAACCACTACAGGCCCCTCACCCAGGCTGCCCCACACCTAAGGGAACCTCCACCCTGATCCAAGACATCCTTCAGGGCAAACCACCCGGTCCCCACCCATGCACCAGGCCTCTATCCTATCTAATAAAAGAGTAATATGCAGATTGACCATCACTCCAACACACAAGAGGGCTGCCTCATGTGGTCAAAGATCCTGCCCCCATGTGGATACAAGATGGCCACCACAAGATGGCCAGCAGGGGAGGTCAGTGGGAAGTTCCAGGCCTCCAAGGGGGGGGGGGCAGTTGTGGGCCATCAGGCCACACAGTTGGGAGAAACCAGGCCTGCAAGGGAGGGCAGTTGGGGGCAATCAACCTGCAGGGGAGGACAGTTAGGGGTAACCAGGCCGGCAGAGGAGGAAAGTTGGGGGCAAACAGGCTGGGCAGGGGAGCAGTTAGACATCAATTAGGCTGGCAAGGTAGTGGTTAGGGCGTGATAAGGCTGGCAGACAGAAGTGGTTACGGGCAATCAGGAAAGCAGGCAGGGGAGCAGTTTGACACTAGCAGTCCTGGATTGTGAGAAGGATGTCCGACTGCCCATTTAGCCTGATCCTACCCTCAAGGAGTCCCATGTTGGAGAGGGTGCAGGTTGGGCTGAGGGACACCCCCCTATCCTCCCCTCCACGCACGAATTTCATGCACTAGGCCTCTAGGTTATATATAAAATATATTTCTATATGTGTGTGTAATCTCTGTCTTATTTACTTATTTATCATCACCCAAGGATACTTTTTCCATTGATTTTTTTTTAAGAGAGAGTAGAGGGGAGGAAGAAAGGAGGGGAGAGAGAGAGTAAGACATTGATGTAAGAGAGACACATCAATTGGTTGCCTCCCAATCATAACCTTACTGGGGCCAGGGATGGATCCTGCAACCCTTTGGCTCTAACTCTGAGCAAACAGCTAGGGCTATCTTGATGTATTTACTCATTTATTTCCATCTACGATGATGGCCCTCTCTGGTTTCTTGACTTCTTGGGTGGAAATGTCAGAAAGTCACTTCTTCATCCAAATTGCTCTGAGATGGGTAATCAGGATGCATTGACCCAAGGGGGAACTGTGTTGACAGAGACCGAGACAAGATCAATACAAGGTTTCCATAGCAGAGTTTGCAGAAGGTTGAGTTAAATGAGGACAGGTTTCCTGCATGCTTTCATCAGAAATTTCCCCTACATGTTTATGAGACTTCTTTCCTGGCGTGTCTCTTTCTGAGCTTATAAAAGTGCTTTTAGGGGAGGTCTTAGTGATTGTAAAGACACAAATGGAGGTGATGAGTGTTTCAGCCCCTTCCTTGGAAAACAAGCTAGCTTGTGACTTAAGAGAAAGGAAGAAGGGTCCATCATTCTAGAAAAGAGAATTCCGGCTGGCCTCAGGAAAAGCCACAACCCCTTTTCAGGTTGCGCATCCTCACCCAAGACCACAGTTAGATGACTGAGCAGTATCGGGACTTGACAAAGCTGGGAAAGAGGGCTCGGGATAAAGGGAAGCAGAGGTAAATAAAGAGGGCCCTTCTACATTCTCTACTTTTCCTGAACGCAGGACAACCAGGATTGGAGAACCAGATCTGACATGTGGGAGCGGGTGCATCATGGGCAGGAAGTTAACACTCTGGGCCTAAGTGGCATTTGAGGAACTGCAAACAATTCTCTTCAGTTGGAGTAGGCAGTGCTTGTGGGGATATCGCAGGAGACAATGGTACTGATGAAGCACACACAAATAGCAACAACAATAACCACAATTATCATGCACTGAGTGTTTCATTTGCGCCCCAAGCTGCTTTAAATGCCTTAAAATACAAACCCGTTTTATTCTCCCGACAGGCTGAAGTGAGTGATGACTATCACTAGCTCCACTGGGCAACTGAGACTTGAAAAGATACACGTGAAAAAGCCAACACTGGAACCCAGGAAACCCAAGTCCAGGTTCTGCACTCCCACCCACTCTGCTCTGTGGCCTCTACTGTGGGGCTGGAAGGATAAGCAGCAGTCAGAGCACTGTATCGATTTCTTCCGAGTGTCCTAACAAATTACCACACAGGGAGAGATTTGAAATAACCGAAATTCGTTCTAGCACAGTCTGGAGGCCAGAGGCCTACAATCCAGGTGTGGGCAGGGCCAGGCTCCCTTGGAAGGCTCTACACAGGATCTTTCCTCACCTCGTCCACATTCTGATGGCTTCTGGCAGCTCTTCACTCCCTTGGCTTGTAGGTGCATCGCTCCAGTCTCTGCTCCCATCTTACATCACATTCTATTCTGTGTGTCTCATCTCAGCTTATAAGGACACCACCACTGGATGGGGGGAGGCACTCTATTTCAGCATGATCTCATCTCACTCCTCAACGAATTGCATCTGCAAATACCCCATTTCCAAACTAAGGCCACATTCAGAGGCCCCAGGTGGACATGAATTCAGAGGGGACACGATTCACCTCACTACAGTCACGAGGCACATCAATTCTAGCTTATTTTATAGGGACGAAGGAGACAAAAGATTTCGTATTTTTCAGTCAGGGCTCCTTGGGTGATACGTGATGGAAATTCAGTTGAAAGTAGGCTGAAAGCATAACAGGAATTTGTGAACCCAGGTCACTAGAAATCTTAGGTATAAAATAATCTCAGGCATTTCTTCTCCCAGGTGCCCAATTAACACCTTATCTCAGCCCCTCTCAAGTCCAGCTCCTCTTCTGTTGGTTCCCCTGAAGATGAATCCTCTCAAGGGATGGCAAGGTGGCCTCCATAGCTCAGAAACAGGAGCACAAGGGCAAATGACCACATCCACATGGCATTTAATTTTATCTGTAGTTATTGGTAGAGGGTAGTCCATGGGGAATTATATCCTATCTTCCCATCAAACCTCAGTAAAAAAAAAAAAAAAGTAATATTCCCTAAATTTCTATCAAAAATCTCAGAAGTGAATCTGAGTGGACCAACTTGGAGCACGTCCTTGAATCACTGTCGCCAAAGAATGAGGACACTCTAACTAGCCTGGCTACATGCCCACTCCACTGGCTCACCACTCATGTGGATACTTCAGGGATAGTTCCCCAAAGAGAAGCTGAAATGTTTGACCAGAAGAGAGGCTTGGTTCTGGGCAGGCAGAAACAACAAATTGCCAATCTCAGATTCAAAAGAAGAAAGTGGCAGGGTTGAATAAACTTGAGTTTTCAAAAGAAGGCATCCAGGTGTCTACATTACATTGAGTCTTACATCTCTAAACCAATGTTTTGCAAAGCAAATGAGATCTGGCCTCCTGTAGCACAATAGTCAGGAGCCTATTACTCAGCATTGAACTAGTCAAAGTTCCTTCAGGTTCACCCACATGTCACCCCAGGGAGACTGACTTCTCCTTGCAGGTATAATTATGATCACTGTTGCCTTTTTTTTCTATTCCAGCTGTACGGTACGCCCTCACCTCAAGAGCGTCTATTTTATTTGACTTCCATCAGGGACACCAGAGTTCCAAGAGCAGACTCGGCTTAGCAGGGTGTCTTCATCCCACTCTGAGCATCTTAAATGGATTCTTTTCCCAGAGGTAAAGCTAATTAGGAGCAAGGGAACACTAATGAAGCAGTCACATGAGACCTCTGCAGATGACCATTATAAAAACTGGATTAAAAAAAAAAAAACTGTGGAAAGCCTTTGAAAAGCATCCAAAAGCAAAAGCTAGAGGACAATTTAAACTTGAAAAATAAAAATACAACTGTGAGGAAGAATTGAGAATTTGTGGCTTCTTAACCCCATGGGTCAAATGTACAAACCCAATGCCTTTGTGGCCCAACGTGCCAGATATAAGAATACAGGGATATACAAGCAAGTGGACACTTAAAGAGGAATTCCTGGCTATGAGAGAAGCACAGAAGTAGTGAGATGCAGACACTAAGTTTAAACTCTTTCCAAATTCCTCACTGGCTCCTCACTTTTGTGTGTAAGAGAGATACACAGGGGCCACAGAAAGCATGCCGAGACAAGAAGGAAGTCTGTTCCTTCGAGATAGAGCTAAAGTGGGTGAGCTCCATGAGGTTTATGGGGTTTTTGTTTGTTTGTTTGTTCAATTGAGTGCATTACCACTTTTGCACAGCTTGGGTAGCAGAAAACCAAAGTACTTTGGGCTTGAATTGTCAGGAAATAGAACCTGAGGTTGGCAGACACACGGACATTAGTGGGGAAACCCTAGAAGAAGAAATAAGGAAACTACTGCAAGTGCGAGTCCCATTGCTGCCCAAGTTCTTGACAAATAACCAAGTTATGCAGGCAGGTGAGAGACCCCCCCGCCCCCCCGCAACGGAGCCAGGCTGGAAGAGGAGGAGCAGAAATCCATAAAAAGAGAACAAAATGCCAGGTGCTGCACACTTTTAAATCCAGGCAGGTTAACTGCTTCCTATTAAGAAAAATCCAATAATCCTCAAACAAACACAACATAATACAGCATTTCTACACTGTCTTATCTATAGTGTCTAGTTTTCAACCAAAAATTACTACATGTGCAAAGAAAAAGAGGAAATCATACTCAGAAAAAAAAAGTCAGATAACAGAAAATCACATTGCATGGGAAAGAATACTGTCATTATCAAACAAAAGTTTCAAAATATGGTAGCAATGAGTGATCAAATAAGAAATGAAGGAAATAGCCAGTGAATATGCAATCTAAGGTGGATAAATAGAACTATGTAATTCAAACAACAGATTTAAAATATTGAGGAAAATAAAGAGAATCTAAGAGAGCTGAGACCATATCAAGCAAGAGCCAATATTTGTGTACATAGAATCCAAGAAGAGCTAGAAGAGGGAAGAAAAGTTATTTGACTAAATGATGGCTCCAAACTAGGTCTAAACATTAATTTAAAGATCCCAAAAGCTTAATAAAACACTTAGCAGAATATCACAAAGAAATACACTCCTGAAGACAACATAGTAGAATTTCTAGAAACCAAATATAAAGCTAACATTGTGGAAGTAGCCAGAGAAAACAACACTCCCATTGGAGAGTGAGGAAATAAAAGACTGACATCTCGTCAGAAACTATGGATGCCAGAGGATACTAGAATAATACATTCAATGTGCCACTAGAAGGAGAAAGAAACTATCAATCAAGAGTTGCAAACCTTATTACTGTCCTTCAAAAATGAATGTAAAATAAAGATATTTTAATGGTGTCCCTTTACTGCCCCAGATTCTTTACTTTCCAAAACATTGCTGTATCAGATGTGCAATTTCCAGAAGCTGCAGATGAACCTGCTTTTCCTGTCATGCTGACTCGACACGTTTTATATCCTCTTTCTCAGATTCCGTTGAATTACTGGATTCATTGGTATAGACTGATGTATGTAATATCCCTTATCATTATCTCCTTTTTCCCTCTCAAACTCTCATTATAGTGTTTTCTGAAGAGCTGCTGATGTGGTAAAGGACAACTATGTCCTGTTAGCTATTGTACATCACTCATCAGTGGTAGGGTTGTAACGGGGAGGGGGTCCACATGCACTCAGATCTCCAATGGGCTGGAATTAGCCTCAGAAACATTTGACACAATGACCCCAATGGCTTAGGCAGTGGCCACTGCTTTCTGTGAGGGAGACAGTATGGACTCGGGAGTCAGAAAGACCCAACGTTGAAAGATTAGTCAGCCTTTTACCTGTTCTGTGACACTGGTTGAGTTACTTCAAGACTCTAGTCCTCTGTTTCCTCACCTGTAATATGGGAGTTGTAATATGTAGGACATCTTGCCACCTGTCCTGAACTAGCTTATGTGAAGCATATGTATTTTACTAATGTTTTTACTAATATATTTTCTCTCTCCCACCAGATCATAAATTCCAGAAATGTGGGGACTGCATTTGGTCTAATTGCTCACTTCTATGCCCCCAGGACCGAGGACACTGGCCAAAAAATATTAGCTAGAAATACACTTGTGTCATTAAGTGAGTGAATGAATGGTCAGCAGAGAGCCCAGGATCTTGCAGAGGCTCAATAAATGCTATTTCCTTACCCTGTTATCCTTTCCTCCCACATTCAAGGAAATGCATTTGCCAGTTACTGTGAGACTATGTTCATAGCTCTGGACTCATTCTCATCCCAGTCAAAACAACATGATTACTTGGCTGAGTGAGACAGGAAATGACCAATTGCCACAACTAATGACACAGTAAGTCCCTAGCCAGAGAGACAAAAGAACAGCTTCTGTGCAAAGTAAGCAGTTAGAAGCCACAGGAATGTGACAGAACCATTTGTAATGATTATTTTCAATGAAATGATACAGCCTGCCTTCCCGTTATTCTTTGATAAATCCAATGCTCACCTTACACCACTCAACTGTGATTTAGTCAGAATGAATTTTCCTGGATGTCACACCCATGTCTTCTGGGGAACAGAAAAAGTCATACCCAACAAATAGGAGAATTGGATTTCTTCTCTGGGGGGGTGAAGGGGAGCCTCAAGATCGAAGACCTCTTCTAGGACCTGAAGAATGTTACGAATCTTCTGCCCAGAAAACACACACACACACACACACACGCGCACACACAACATTTTGCACACCATTTTGGAGAAGGATCCCATCGGTAAGGTGCATGGACCCTATTGTCTGAGGCAAAGTGCTCCATTTCACAGATGAAAATATCAGGGAGCAGATGAATCAACAACTCGCCCAAGGTCACCTAACAAGGTCACTTAGAAGACACAGCTGCAGACTGACCCCATATTTCCTAACATCAAGTCTACTAGTAATGTTATCTTCACCACTTCATAGTTATTTTGATTTCCATACAGAGCCAAAATATTTGTGGCTATCTCTGATGAGTCAAGTAGGTGACTCAGCGAGTTAATTTCTATTTTGGCAGGGGAAAAAGTATGAGTAGAAATTAATGACATTAGGGTTTGTGATCGAGAGGACAAAGGCAGGTTGAAATTGACCCTCCTCTGCGGTTGTGTGATCTTGCATGAGTTACCGAATGTTTCTGTGCTTCTGTTTCCCTCGCCTAGAAAATAGAAATTAAGACTAGACCTACCTCCCAGAGCTGCCGCCCAGAGGAAATAAGATAATGCTCATGAAGCATCAGCTGTGAGCAGTAGCAGAGTAGTACTTTCATAATTGTAAAGCCGTCCCCAGAATGAAAATACAACACATTTTCAGTAATGAGAATATCATCGGGATCGGTGCCCAGCTACCTACAGTAACCACCACCGTTACTGGAGCTCCAGTAACGTCTCTCCAGAACGTAGGAGAAAGGCCAACCTGTGACGGTAACTCTCATGACACTCAAGAGCAAGTGAGTGCTTCCATCAGGCTGTCAGCCTCAAACCCTTCTCCACATCCCCAAGGCTCACAACAACGATGATTTCTTTCTTCCTCACACGAATCTCCCACCATCCTTCCCACCTTGCCTGCGCTCCAGGACCTGCTTGCGGACAGAGCAGACTACCTAAACACTGCCTGGCGTCAGCCCAGAAGATCCGCTGTCTTCTTCCTGGTGGTGACATGCACCGCCTCCACTCAGACATCATTGGCCAGAGCAGGCCCCATGGCCGGGCTGCACATTCATGCGAGGGAAACAGAGTCCCACCCCCAAGAGGTGCCCTGAAGACTTGCGCGGCAATGCACTCTGCCTTGGCAGATGGGAGCTGCTCTTTACAGAACGGACTGTCCTCAGTAATAGGAGGTGACGATGGAGCCGAAACTCTGCGGTCCGATGACAACGGTCAGTTGAGAAAAGAGGAGTGTCCTCGGGTGACACAGAGCCAAAGCCAAGTCCAATCAAAATGATCCCAGCGAGGCAGATCTGAAGGAATGAGTTTACTAGAGAGACCATAGTCTGGAAAGGGGGAGATGGGGGGCATCAAACCTAAGTGTCATCCCCACTGCTCCAAAGGAAAAGAATTCTAACCAGTTGGCAAGAGCATCCTGGTGCACTTGGCAAGCTTGTTTGTTTGTTTTATGGCTATCTGTAAGATGGGGCCATAATAATACGTATTTCCTAGGGTGATGGTCATGGGAACCATTAAATGAAATTACTGTCATGTGCTCAGCACAGGGCCTGGTCATGTTGTGTGATCATTAAATGCTTCAGATATAAGTAAGGCGCAGATACAGAGGGAGACGTGGACATAGACCTAGACACATGTGCCACCACATCCAGGGTGTGAGCCTGCCAGGCGGTGAGCCTCTGACCCCAACTGGATCTGGTACAGCCCTCTCGTGATGGGGCATGGCTAGAGCCCTCGTATCTGTATTGTGCTTTAAAGTTTGGAAAATGCATTCTCATCCATCTTTTTTCCTATTGAATCCCTGCAGGTCTATAGAGTAGAAGATCCTACAGCTGGTATGTAGCTTGGCCAAGCCCCAGCGTCGACTTCACCTGAGGCTTTTGGGCTCCAAATCCTGTGCTCTTTCTCCAGTGAAATCCTGCCAGAGTAGAGTTCTGGCACCTTCTTTGATCTCCCCCTTTGTCTTTCTCCCCCCCTCTCTCCAATACTTACTTCAAAGGGACAATATTTGAAAAAGAATGATACTCAGCTACTCTACGTCTCGTTCAGGGTGTGTGTCTTCCCCTCATCTCTCTGGCATGTCCGACCCAGGACATGACTGGCTTTGGGTGGTTTGGGTCCCTGTTCTGGGCTCCATATGCCCTGGCACAGAAGGCTCAGCCTGTTTCTCATTGTAACAAGGTTGCACTAATTAGCAGCCTTTGATTTTGCATATGGAGAGAGGATGCAAATGAATGCAAAGCAGTATGCAAATTAGCAACATCCTGGCGCTCCAAAAAGAACTAGCTTGCAATACTGATGTCATAACAATGTATATTAATAGTCCATCTCAAGAAGGCATGCGATATTTCCCAAAAGAAGTAGTTATCAGGAGTTTTCTTTTTGCCGGGATCATTGTGACTTTATGTTGGATTCTAAGTTTATGATCCTCAACAAGAAGTCTCCTGGCCATGATGCTCTGCTCTCTAGAGAGGATTCTTGTCGGCAATGGAGTTTGTTGAAAAGAGGCACAGACTTGGAAGGTGAGCCGTATAGACTGTGGTTCAGAGACCTGCTCTTCGCCTGGGCAAGCTACTTACCATGATCTCCGTCTCCCCAGCTGTATAGTGGGGTTAACTGGACAACTCTTTGGTGGTAAGTGAATGAGATAATGTTTCAAAGCCACCTGACATATCACAGGTGCTCAGGAATTGTTCATTACCTTCTCCACATTCACTCCTTCCTACTCTGGGAGACTAAGTTGGCAAGTAATGAGAGTAGGGGTGGGGCTCCTCATGCTCTCCTATTCCTTGCCTGCCCTGCATGGCTTGTCATTCCATTGAATGTATCTTGTTTTTTAATTTTCATTTTATTGATTTCAGAGAGGAAGGGGGAGGGAGGGAGGGAGGGAGGAAGAGAGAGGAAGAGAGAGGGAGAGAGAGGGAGAGAGAGGGAGAGAGAGGGAGAGAGACGGAGGGAGGGAGGGAGAGAGAGAGAGAGAGAGAGAGAGAGAGAGAGAGAGAGAACAACATCAATGATGAGAAGAATCATTGATTGGCTGCCTCCTGTACGCCCCACACTGGGGACTGAGCCCGCAACCCTGGCATGTGCCCTTGACTGGAATCGAACCCGGGACCCTTCCGTCCGCAGGCCGATGCTCTATCCACTGAACCGTGCCAGCTGGGCTGAATGTATCTTTCTGGCACGAAGCTGGGCCGCAGCCCAGTCATGTTGAACAAGGACTATAGGACCCCAAAAGTGAGGCGAGGACTCTGTCCTGCTCCCCAGCGAACCATTGCTGAGAAGTAGCAGCTAGTCTCCCAAAGCCACTTCTGTCATCCCAGACAGTGAACCCCCGCCCCCTTTCAAGGTTTAGTTCAAGCACCGCTGTCCTAGAAGCCTTTTAGGGGGCCCCTGGGAGTCGGGACTCCCCTCGGGCTCCAGACACCTTGTGGCCCCACCACAGCTGGGTTGTTACCACAGCTTGGCGTCTCTTCCTCTCTAAATAGACTGGATGTTTCCTGTGGACAAGGGCTATTTCTGAACCATCTTTGTGTCCTTAGCACAGGGAACAGGGCCTGCACAGACAAGTCAGGGAGGGAGCGGAAAAGGGAGGATGGAAGTGCCTATGCAGGCGCAATCCCCAATACAGGGCATGCAGGAGGCAGCTGGTCCATGATTCTCTCTCATCATTGATGTTTCTATGCTGGAAGGAAGAAGTATCTTAACCTATTTAGCTGGAGCCAAGCACACACATCATAGTTCCCCACAACAAAACCCTGATGCAAATCAGACTTCAATTCCGGAAATGCCTGAACTTGGGTCCCTGGCAGCAGTCCCTTCTTCTCAGTGCGGAAGGAGACACGAGGACACACACCTCCTCCCAGGCAACGATCTCTCACTCCCAGAGGGGCTTCTGCCCAGGGCACCGAGTGTCCCAGACCAGCCCTGTCCTCCCTGATTGAACATCTGAACACTCGGACCCTGGTTTGAGGATGCTGTAATCTGTGCCGGAGCCTGCAGCCTGATGCCTGATGCTGCCACATGCAGCCATGGAGAAGGTGAGCGATCACACGTGTGCGGACACAACCAATTGGCAGGCAGGCACATTCAGGGTGAACACAGACCCACATTCAGGCTGCATGCATACACACACGCCCAGGCAGACACTCAATCCACTCATGGGCCGCTCCGAGATTGGCAACGTCCTCCTCTTTGTTTCTAACACCCAGGCACTGCACTTGAGGAACAGGGGTGCTTCTGAAAGCCCATAGACGGAAGTGCACAGACGGGTCCAGCCTGCTTGTTGCCCCACGGCCAGCCCTCGGCCCTGCCCCGCCTCTCCCGGCTCCTCCAGGGGCTGCCTGCCAATGACGGCGCTTCCTGGCCAGGAGGCAGAGGGGTCAGCTGAGTGACACGGGGACCTCCGGACAGGAACCTAGTCTCTCACGATGGTTCCCCAGCATTTTCTCGGGGTTCCTCTCGGGGGAATTATCCTCACTTTGCAGGGAAGAAGCTGAGCGATGAAGCGAGTGGCCTGAGCTCACGCAGCTACATGGCCAGACACATGTGTGTCCCCAGAACAGAGGCCATGCCCCAGGCGCTGTGTCCCGGACCCAGGTTTGCTCCACGGCTCGGAGACCTTTGTAACCAAGCTCTTAGGACAAGTCCAAAGATCTAGGGCAGTGGTCGGTAAACTGTGGCTCTGTTGACTGATGAGTTTGCTGATCACTGGATAGGAGCTTAATCACAAATAACAACAACAGCCTGTAATTATTGGAATCACGAGTCTCGGTCAGTGGTCGACAAACTCATTCGTCAGAGCGGCAAACCGCGGCTCATGAGCCGAATGTGGCTCGAGAGCCACAGTTTGCCGACCATTGATCTAGGGTAAAACCCTTCAGCTCCAAAGACTCAGATCTCTCTGCAGGGGGACACAGGGAGGGGCACTGCCCTGCCCAGGGTGAGAGCAGAAGTATCATTTTGCACCTAGCCCAAGTGGCTCAGTGGTTGAACAACCTATGCACCAGGAAGGCATGGCTGGATTCCTGGAAGGGGCATATGCAGGCTCCATCCTCAGTGTGGGACATACAGGAGGCAGCCGATCAATGATTCTCTCTATCACTGATGTTTCTCTCTCTCTCTCTCTCCCTCCCTCTCCCTGCCTCTTAAAAATCAATAAAAATATATTTTAAAAAAATGTCTCACTTTACCTGCTGTTGACCAAATGCTCCCTGGAAGAAGGTCAGGGCAGAAGAAATTGAGAAGTGGATGACAGAGAGAGGAAGGAAAGGGACAAACAGAAAGACAGAGAGGAAGGAGGGATGAGGGAGGGCAAGTGGGCAATCTACCTTAGAGCAGAAAGAAGATGTTTTCCATGGAAACAGAAGTGCCTGTTTGGCTTAAGATGCCATGAAAGAGGAAAATTGTAAATCACGTTCCACCAGGAGGCAGGGATGATTGCCCAGCTTTGCCAGCTGAATTCAAAAACACTCCCATCTACCAGCGGGGCTCCTGGGGCCCCCACCTATGCCAGGTGCTGTGGGGGCTACTTATAAAAGGCAGCCTTCACACACTCCACTGTATCTGCACCGTTTCTTTTAGCCAAATAACATGCAGAGCTCATTGTGTCTCTTCCTCCATTCTCAACTTCAGAGGTATATGAAAAAGGGGGGAAAAGAAGGAGGGAGGGACGAACACACAGAGGGATGTGGGCAAAACTGGCACCTGCCTTAATACCATGTAGGGACTCTCCTCCGGGCAAAGGTGCTAGAGGTGAGTGCATTTTCATCTGAAACTTCTGTGCCAAGCAAGGGGACCTGGAAAGCTACTCAGCCTTTGACCTTCTTATCTGGGACTGAGAGGTAGTCTACACCCAGGCTCCTGGGGGTTTGTGAAGACTTAACTTATATTTGGCTTCTGCAAAAGAACTCGGCAGAGGGTCAAGTGCCTAGCAAGCTGGCTGGAGACTCGACTCCTTCCTTTCCCACTCCTGGCTCTACTGTAGGGTAGTAACTACTTTGAAAGTTAGGGGCTTAACACAACTTTCATCATCTCGCAGTTTCTGTGGGTCAGGAATTTGGGAAGCGCTTCTTGGGGCGCCTTTTGCATGTGGGCCTCTCTGAAAAGCTGCTTGAGCATCCTCACAACATGGCCGCTGGCTTCCCCAGAACCAGTGATCCCAGGGAAGGCAAGGAGGAAACCACGGGGGCTAGTGGCCCAGCCTGGGAAGTCGCACATCATTGCTTCCTCCATAATCTTATTTTGTTGCAGGTAAGACCAGCCAACACTCCAAGGAAAAGAAATTAGCTCCCCACCTTTAGAAGTGGAGAATGCAAAAAAATCGAGGACATATTTTATAAAACCACCATGGGGGCTCCCCGTAATGGCTTTGGAAATATGTGAGTCATTGTGGGATGGGAAAGTGTTGTGGCCATGAAATTATCGCACCTGCCACCAATGTACATGGTCCCTTCCCTTCCTTCAGAATTCCCAGTTTGCCTCTGGTTTACTACTGGCACCTTGTAACAATGGATAACATTTTTATGACATCACAGTATACCTATCCTTCAGAACCCTTTTTATGCTTAATATCATGTTTCTGAGATTCATCTATATTTATCACATGCAGCTCCAGTTCATTTATTTTCACTCCCACCCAATACTCTTTGTGTACGTTTATTTTGTCCAATCTCCCATGAATGGACGTGCAGATTTGCAGTTTTATGCTATTACAAAGACTGCATTTCTTCTTTGCGCATGAGCATTCGCCAGGGAGTATAATTAAGAGTAAAGTTGCTGTCGTGTAATGCTGCCAAATTACTCTCTAAAGTCAATATGGTCTTTAGCAGAACAAACAGAATTTGAGAGCTTCGCTAAGTTGAGAAACTGGGTTCACTTTCCACGATGCAATTAGCTGTTTTGGAGAGCCATCACGCTGTCTGGTTGGAATGAGCCTCCCACCCAATGTAAGAATCCTTTCAACCGTGTTCCCAGGAGGTGGCCAAACAATCCTTGCTTGAACTCTTGAAAATACACGGGGGGAATCTTGTTGCTTTAACTGCGATTCCCTCTGCAGAGCATGAATAATTTGGAGAAAATATTCCTTTCCTTTGGCAGCGCAGCCGCAGCCCAGGGTGTGTGGCCGAAGGAAGGAGGAGTGAGCGATGATGAAGGTGGCGGAACAGGCTGCGGTAGATTACAGAGGGGCCATTCTGTGTTTCGTCCTGAAGGCGGTGGGAAGTCACCGAAGGAAAGTGGGGAGGGAAGAAGCAAGTTCAGATTTGGTTTACAAAGAGTCATTCTACCAACAGGGTCCGAAATGGAGGCAGAAGGTCCAAAGAGGAAACAGGGACTCTGAATGGAGATGGAGATGTCCAACGGAAGCGATTCAGAGGATGGAGAAAGGAACAGATCCGGTGTTTGAGACTGGAACCTGGTATCACATTGGGACTAGATGAAAGAAGGTGAAGGTGATGCCAAAGAGCATCCATGCATAACCCACAGACACAGACTGCAGTGTAATGATGGCCAGAAGGAGGGAGGGGCAGGGACTGGGTGGAGACGGGAATGGGGGATGTAGAATAGGAGACATCTATAATAGTGTCAGCAATAAATTTAAAAATAAATAAAAACAATTAAAATACCACATGGCCACCGATGGATGAATGGACAAAACAAAAAATGTGGTGCATGTATACCCTGGGATACTACACAGTCATAAAATGATGGAATGCTACCATATGGCAAGATGGATAGATCTTGAGGGTATTAGTTCAAGTGAAATATGTCAGATAGAAAAAAACAAAAACCATGGGATTTCACTCATATGTGGAACATACAACAAAAAGATAACAAATAAAATCACAACACGAGGCAAAACAAACTCACAGATACAAAGAATGGTGGTTAGCAGGGGAAGGAGGGAGGGGATGGTGTATTGGGTAAAGGGGTTCAAAATGGTTCTGGAAGAAGACTAGACCCTTGGTGGTAAGAACAATAAAGTAAATAGATAACTGAAGTGCAATGTTGTGCACCTTAAAAGTTATATATTATTAACCAATGTTCTCTCAATAAATTTAATTCAGAAAAGACTGCCATTTGGGACAGAGTACCAGAGCATCTTCCCCATTGGCCAAGATGGTGCAGGGGGAGGTTCTTACACTAAGCTGCCAAAAGCTAGCAAGATAATTGGATAGAAAAAAGAGCCCTCCCCTCCCTATCCTAGAAGAACTATAGGCTTGAGCAGGAAGGGAAGACGGTCTTTGAGATGGGAGTTTACCATTCTCCCAGGTGGCATGGCACCTGATTAAACCTCTTTCCTTTTGCAGCAGCATCTGTCTCACAAGATGGCTTTCACTGCAGCAGGCAGCTGAGCCTGAATTGTTCTGTTACAGCCATGCCTACCTCCTGCACATTTGTTCCTCCATCTGAAAACCAAGGATAATAATTGCACCATTAAAAAGCTTTGTGTCTAACTCCTGGTGTGTGCTCAGTATACATTAGCTCTTCTTATTGTTGCAGAACTATTAGAGACTCCGAGACCACAGGCGTTAGGGTAGATTACATTGCGATCACAGAAAGATCCAAAGTGCAAAATGGCCCAGCCAGCATGGCTTAGAGGTTGAGCATGGACCTAAGAACCAGGAGGTCACCGTTTGATTCCTGATCAGGGCACTTGCCCGGGCTGCGGGCTCCATCTCCAGTGTGGGGCGTGCAGGAAGCAACCGACCCGATCAATCATTCTCTCTCATCATTGATGTTTCTATCTCTCTCTCTCCCTCTCCCTTCCTCTCTGAAATCAATCAATAAAAATAAAATTATTACAGATGCCCCTTTTATTAAAAAAAAGGCAAAATTGTTGAAACCTAACAGAATTTTATTTTTTTATTTAAAAAATCAATTTGGTATGTTTATTGATTTGGCACTCAATACTGTATATCGTTGTCAACTAACTGAATGTGCTCTTCAGACTGGACCAACAGCCACCATCCGAGCATGCCCTGAGTATTTCCCATGATGTGCTCTAAGGATGCTCTCCCTCCTGTGTCAGGACGGGATGATGATGATGATGATGATGATGATGATGATGATGGTAAAGGCCAGGTCCACTGGAAGAAGGAAATCGCAGGACATCTACCCACCCTGCCCCCCACCTCTGGAGGTGCTGAGAACCTTTAGGAGAGAGATTCCAGCTCAGGGGGCTGCGCCCTGCTGCTGCTTTCATCTTCCTGAAGGGGCTGCAGAAGCCAGAGTGTTGCAAGCCCCCCCTACACACACCATGCCTGACTCCAGCCACTGCCTGCTCAGAAGAAACACCTGCTGATGCCGGAGGCAGCCACCTGTCATTTCTCCTCCACTAAGTGAGGCGCCGTGGGGTTTTAATTCTCCCCTTCACTTCAGAGGCCCCCACCCCCTCTTTTAAGTACCTCCCTCCTCCCGGCTCTGACAGCCCTGTCAACATCTCGGGCCTGGAGAGGCGGGACATTACGCTTACCACAGATGAATCTAACAGCAGTATTGATCTCTCCGTTACATCTGCCCCCAAAAGAACCACCGAGAACAACCCCTCGGGGGCTGGAAAAATAAAAAAAGAGATACTGAAGTGGACTTTTTTTTTTCCTTTCTGGAAATAATAACTACAAACAAGTTAGTTCAGAAGCAGGCATTACAGGAGACCGTGAACTATAAGCACAGCAGTCTAGAGGGTCATGTGCGATGCAGAAGAAACCAAATGCTGGAAGAGCCTGAAAAAGAACCTGCAGGGCCATTAAAGGGGCAGGCAGATTATATATGTAATGGAAAGACACTTACTGGGTATATGCACTAGTAAGTAAAATCTACGAGCCCCCATTCCCTCCCCTGTGACGTGGAACTAACTAATAACACCCACCTTGCAGGAGTCCTGTGAAGAATAAAATGACATGACGGGGATGAAAATACCCTTGGGGCCCATGCCACATACTAAAATCCCAATTAATATGATTTTTTATTCGTGGGGGATAGGGGGAGCATATTGTATACTCAGAATCTTTATGTGGTTTCAGGCATGCTAATTGAGAAGAAGTAGAAATCGGATGGCACTGGAACCACTGTGTATGAATAATATTTGAAACCAAAGAAAACTATCTGTAAAATCCTATGCAGTTCCTCCACGTGAGCAGTCAACAGCGCACATGTCCCTTTAAGGAGGTCACGTGGACGGGAGCCGGACATGGCCCTTCCCAACCTCAATATCTGTACCACCTCCTGCTGGAAGCCCATCGCCAGCACGGAGCTCCTTCCTGGCCTGCCCGGGGCAGCAGACAACCCGTCCTGCCACCCCCGGGAGCCAGCAAAGCCAAGGACTTGCAGGAGATAGAAAGAGGGCAGGCTGAGTCCCAGGGCCGCCTTGCCAAGCAAGACAGAACTCAGCTGCCCAACAGTCAAACATGTGAAGAGAGAACCTAAGGGACTATTGTGGCCTCGTGCTGCCATTCACCCCATTTGCCAAGTGGGACGATCCTTTCAGCTACAAATCTTCATCTCTGATACACTGGCCAATGAAGGACCCCTTCTTTCTTCCTTCCCTCTTTCCCTTTTTTCCTCCTCCTTCCCTCCTTCCCTCCCTGCTTTCCTTTCCTCCCCCCCTTTCTTCCCTCCTTCCCACCTTCTCTTCCTGCTTTCCTTCTGCTTCCTCCCTCTCTTTTCCCTCCCTCCCTCCTTCCCTTCTTTCCTCCCTCCTTCCCACCTTCCCTTCCTGCCTTCTTTTTTCTGCTTCTTCCTCCCTCCCTTCTTTCCTCCCTCTCTCCCTCCTTCCCGCCCTCCCTCCCTGCTTTCCTTTCCTCCCTCCCTTCTCCTTCCCACCTTCCCTTCCTACCTTCCTTCTTTCTGCTTCCTCCCTCTATTTTCCCTCCCTCCCTCCTTCCCTTCTTTACTCCCTCCTTCCCACCTTCCCTTCCTGCCTTCTTTTTTCTGCTTCTTCCTCCCTCCCTTCTTTCCTCCCTCTCTCCCTCCTTCCCGCCCTTCCTCCCTGCTTTCCTTTCCTCCCTCCCTTCTCCTTCCCACCTTCCCTTCCTACCTTCCTTCTTTCTGCTTCCTCCCTCCATTTTCCCTCCCTCCCTCCTTCCCTTCTTTCCTCCCTCCTTTCCACCTTCCCTTCCTGCCTTCCTTCTTTCTGCTTCCTCCCTCTATTTTCCCTCCCTCCCTCCTTCCTTTCTTTCCTCCCTCCTTCCCACCTTCCCTTCCTGCCTTCTTTTTTCTGCTTCTTCCTCCCTCCCTTCTTTCCTCCCTCTCTCCCTCCTTCCCGCCCTCCCTCCCTGCTTTCCTTTCCTCCCTCCCTTCTCCTTCCCACCTTCCCTTCCTGCCTTCCTTCTTTCTGCTTCCTCCCTCCATTTTCCCTCCCTCCCTCCTTCCCACCTTCCCTTCTTGCCTTCCTTCTTTCTGCTTCTTCCTCCCTCCCTTCTTCCTCCCTCCCTTCTTTCCTCCCTCCCTCCTTCCTTCCTTCTCATTTTCCCTTCCTGCTTTCCTGCTTTCTGCATGAAAAGGGGCCCTCGGCCAACCGGACTCCCAGGGGGCAGGAGTTCAGAGTGATTCGGTTCCAGGCAAGGGGAACGGAGTCCTGGGTGAGCCCCTTCCACAGCTCCGAAGGAGGAGTGTCTGTGTAGTCAGTCAACAAACAGGTATTAAGCTCCACCTGAGTGCCAGGTGCCACGGGAGAGCCAGAGAGAGACATGGAAGATGGGACGTCCGCCTCCCGCCACTCAAATGCTGCCCAGGGACCCTGCCCGCCTCGTGCCATGCCCTCCAGTGAGGGGGCTGGACCTGGTGAGCCTCAGTAGATGAAGAGGATACACGGGGGGGAAGGGGGGGCGAGGGGCGTGCGTGTATAACCCCAGCCTCTGCCTCTGTCTTCACATGGCCTCTCCCATCTCTGTCCTCCTCTTCTAAAGACACTGGTCACTGGATTTAGGGCCACCCGGGTAATCAGGATGCTCTCCTCTCAAGATCCTTAACGTCATGACATCTGTAAAGACCCTTGACCCCAAATGAGCTCCCCTTCACAATTCAGAGCTGGGGACGGGTCTGGTGTTGCGGGTGGAGGGAGAGGGCAGGGAGCTGGGAAAGGGGAGAGCACCATTCCTCCACTCCACTACGCAGAGACAGGGCCGGGTGTTGTTGAACCCCAAACCCCCCCCCCGCCCCGGGCACCTGAGGGCCTTCTCCCCACAGGGCACGCCTCTGACACACGCCTGTTCACCAGAAAGGCAGCGGAGCGTGGGGTGGAAGTGCCCGGCTTTAGAATTAGCTCAGCCCCGGCTCGTGCCTCCGCCACTTACAAATGAGGTGACGTTAGGCAAATCGCTTCACCTCCCTGACCCTCCGGTTCCCCCTGTGGGTATTTTCCTTTTCTAAAATATTTTATTGATTTTATTTTGTACAGAGAGGAAGAGAGAGGGATAGAAAGTCAGAAACATCGATGAGAGAGAAACATCCATCAGCTGCCTCCTGCACACCTCCCATTGGGGATGTGCACGCAACCAAGGGACATGCCCTTGACCGGAATCGAACCCGGAACCCTTCAGTCCGCAGGCCGACCATTCTATCCACTGAGCCAAACCGGTTTCGGCTCCTGTGGGCATTTGAATAGAACCCACCTCCTGGGATTAACAGGAGCAGTGGGTGCAAAGCACCCGGCCTCTCTGGCAGGAACGGGGGTGCAAGCAAAGCGCAGACACAGTGCCTGGCACACAGGGGTGCCGCCCAACGCTTGCTCTTCTGAGCAGCACGTTGATGATGGGAGGCGCTGTGCCGCCCCCTCTCACATAACCTCCTGCCTTTTGCTCTGACGGCCACAGGGACCCCTTTGCCTGCTCAGAGCCCCCGGGCACCCCGAGGCCTTCCTGGGCACAGCTGCGCACAAGCCTCCCAGGCCTGCCCTCCCACCGCAGGCCCCTTCTCTGCCCTCCCAGAGCAGGGCTGGCAGGCCCCTCATTGTTATTCCTGGCACGGGGTCATCCCGCCAGCATCCTCGGCGGCCCATAAAAATACCCACAGTTTGTCTTTCCTCTGTGCCCCCTGGCATCCTCTGAGAAGAGGGTGCTCCCTGCTGTGTCCTGGGAGCTGCCGCTTCCCAGGATGGTCTGGTATGTGGGAGCCTGGGGGGCGGGCGTGGACTGAAATAACCTGGGCCGGGCGCTGGCATGGGCACCACGCCCCTCCCAGCACCGGGGGAGGCACGAGGCTGGGTGTGTGGAGCGATTCTCCGTGGGATTCTCCGGAGGTCAAGCCTCTGAGTCACGCACAGGCAGCTCTGCGTCTCCACCGAGTTGCTGTGTGACCCTGGGCATTCCACTTGACTTCTCTGGGCTCCCGTTTCTGCATTCAGACTGAGCGGTAGAATAGCATCCAGCGTGTTGGGTTCAGGGAGGCCTAAAAGGGATGGGATAGGCCAGTGGTCGGCAAACTGCGGCTCGCGAGCCACATGCGGCTCTTTGGCCCCTTGAGTGTGGCTCTTCCACAAAATACCACAGCCTGGGCGAGTCTATTTGGAAGAAGTGGCATTAGAAGAACTTTAAGTTTAAAAAAATGTGGCTCTCCAAAGAAATTTCAATCGTTGTACTGTTGATATTTGGCTCTGTGGACTAATGAGTGTGCTGACTGCTGGAAGCCAATCAGCGCTTTAATAATAGAGAGCTGTGGACAGGGAGTCTGGAGGGCTGGTCAACCTTGATTGCTCTGAGGGGACGGAGCTGGTGACTGGGATGTTGGTGGTGGAAGCAGCCCCCACCTGTTAGTCCTAAGCAGATTCACTGATTGGCTTTTACTGGTGTTTCTGGCCTGGGGACACAGCTGTATCTTATGATTTGAATCTTAACAAAAGGAGTGGTGAAGCCAGAGCGAGGGGGAGTTCTGCCACTAGAGTTGGATTACTGCCTGGCCCCCATTTCCAAATTAGTACTTTTCTGAGTCTCTATTCATTTGTATGCAGCCTCCTCCAGAAAGCCGAACCCTGAACCAGGGATCCTGAGTTGCACGGGACGTGAAAAGGGATTCCCACATTTTGGTGCCCACCTAGGAACGCCACAGCTGACACTGGTATAGGGCAGGCTGGAGGAAAACGGCTACAGTACATCACTCACAAGTGACTTGTCTCCAGAATATGTTAAAAACTCTTGCAACTCAATAATCAGACACACACACATACACACACATACACCCAAATCAGAAAGGATTTAAACTTTAGACACCTCCCCACAGACCATAAAGATAAAAAGCACAGGAAATGCTGCTCAATGCCATTCATCATCAGGGAAACACAAATTGTAACAACCGGGGAGGGATCCATTCACCCCCACGGAAATGGCCCCCTGCGAAAAAGACTGTGAATCCCAAGTGTTAGCGAGAGTGGGGAGCCCATGGAACTCACACTCGTGGGAGGAGCAACAACAAAAAAACACAATAAAATAACCACGTGGAAAAAAACAGTGTGGCAGTGGCTTCCGAAGTTAAAAATACCCTTCGCATATGACCCAACAATTCCACTCTGAGGTCTTGCCCCAGACATGGGTCTATCAAGAGGCTCGTGTGTAAAAGCCCAGAGCGGGCTTGCTCACAATCACCGAGTGTGCAAAACAGTCCAATGGCTGTCCGTGGATGGAAGGGTGCACAGAGGGTCTGTATCCAGGCCACGGAATATCTGCGACAAAAAGGAACAGCTAGTGGTACACCCGGATGGACACCATGAACCCTCCACAGAGCAAAAGGGGTCAGATGTTTTGATAAGAAGCAAAAACGGACCCGGGGGAGCAGGAATACGAGCAGTCCTGGCCTCCATGTGAGGGTGGGGTTGGCGGGTGAGTGGAAAGAGGCCCGGGGAACCTCCTGCCTGTGTCAGGGTGACGGGTACACAGCGTGCACATGTGTCAAAACTCACCGGCTCCGGACCGAATGAAAACGTGTGCGATGTGCTCCGTGTGAAGTGCGTGGCGACAGGAAGGGCCGAAACGGGACCGTGTAAGCAGCGCGCTCAGCGAGGGGCCAGGCTTACCACCAACGAGCATCCGAGAACGGTGCGCACAGCAAGCCCGAGGCGCATACACAGCCAACCGCACGCTGGGAGTTCAACGTGCTCCTCTGGACGCCGAGCATCTCTGAGATTCGGCAAAGCTCCCCGAAGCTCGCCTAAGCTGTGGCACTCAGGTGTCCCCCCAGGGTCCCTTCAGGCACCACCTGTGCCCAGCCCCCCCCCCCCCTCCCTGCCCTTCCTCCTGCAAACAGAGACAGAGAGCCGTGGGCAGCTGGAGGGCGGGACTGTGCCGGGAGAGGGCATCTTTGGGGAGTGGTGAGAACAGGATTATACTAAACAGCAGATACATGGACGCCGCAGGGAGTTCAAAACCCACACACCACACACCACTGTCTCCAGGATCTTAAGGAGGCCAGAGCCATCGGGGACAGGAGGCCAGCCTGGCTGTTTGGACAGCGGGCTCTCGCCCTAACCGGTTTGGCTCAGTGGATAGAGCGTCGGCCCCTTGGACTCAAAGGTCCCAGGTTAGATTCTGGTCAAGGGCATGTACCTGGGCTATGGGCACATCCCCAATAGGAGGTGTGCAGGAGGCAGCTGATTGATGTTTCTTTCTCATCGATGTTTCTGACTTTCTATCCCTCTCCCTTCCTCTCTGTAAAAAAATCAATAAAATATGTGTTTTTTTAAAAAAAAAAAAAGAAAAGAAAAAAAGAAACTTGCCCCAGGGACCCCAGCAGGACTGAGTCCAGGAGAGGGTGTGAGCTCAGGGGATGAGGAGAGATGGTGAACAGGGGGCTCTGGCAGAAGGACTGGCCGGGATGCCTTCTGAGCAGCCCATGGGCTCCAGACCTAACTGAAAGGCTTGAGTTTGAGAGATGGGGAAGGACGCTAAAATCCTAGATTGTCAGGGAAGATGGCAGCATGGTGCCCACCTCATCTGAGCCTTCATTTTACCTTATTTTTTAAAATACATTTTTATTTTTTATTTCAGAGAGGGAGGGAGAGAAAGAAACATCAATGATGGGAGAGAATCACTGATCGGCTGCCTCCTGCACGCCCCCTACTGGAGATGGGAATCAGACCATGACCTCCTGATTGACAGGTCGAGCCACACCAGCCAGGCCTGAGTCTTCCTTTTAGAGTTTGGGAAACTGAGGCTGGAGAAGAGAAGGGGCTAGCCCGATGCCCCGGAGTCAGACAGCGCAGTCCCAAGAGCAGGTGACGCCCTGGCCAGAGTGCCTGCCAGGTCTGTGGAGGACATGGTGAGGGTTCTGGGTCCATCAACCCAACTGTGGAAAACTCTCCCGATAGCCTCTGACAACCAAGGGCTTGCCAGTCCCAGGCACAGCCGGATCCGTATGAAAGGAAGCCCTTTTGCTGCCCATAAGGCAATTTCTAGTTTGGGCTGGTTGGTTGAGTGGTCTTATTTAGGCAGACTGCATTTGAAAAGGGCTCTACCACTGATTGGCTGTGTGACCTTGGCAAAGACCTGTCCCCCTCTCTGAGTTTCCGTTTCCTCACCAGGCAGATGACTCAGAAGGAGGATCACTTCATAGTGAACACAGATTTCTGGGCCAGACTAAGTGACGAGGAAGCTGCAGAGTCTAATACCGCCAAGTCCAAAAGCTGGCACGTAGTAGGTGCTCCATAAAGGCCATTCTGAGTCCATCGGAGGCCAAACCCACATACTATGTGACAGATGAGTCTCAGGGGAGATGTCACTTCTGGAAACACCCTACAAGCACCTACCAGACGTCGCCATCTACAACCCAAGGAGGGAAAACACAGCAGCATTTGGGGAGGTCTGAAATCGCACCACCATGCATCATGACCCAAGAGACGAGACTGGGGCGTCCTGGTGACGAGAAACAGGCAGGGAAAGTTGAGGAGGAGGGTTCGTGTGAGAAAACAGACGTGGAGGTGTTTTTCTTTGGTTCTATTTAAGGTCTTACTCTCTACTTGGTAAGACTCATTTCTGGTTCCTGCTCTTAGCAGGAAAACACACTGGGGCTCAACAGTAAGAATGGACCCACTTGGAAAGTCCTTGCAGGGCGGGCTCTCCGTCTCTGGGCAGAGGGGGACACGGTTGAGCACTCGATTTGAATAATGACACTCTGAGGATCTCCAGGGGAAGCACTCAGGGCAACCTGCTGACTGGGGACCTCATGACAGTGGCAGATTTAAATCAAGAACATCTGTGAGCCCAGAAGAGTCCCCCTGGACGGCTGTGCGTTTGCCCAACAAATCCCGATGGCTCGCCCAATGCAGGTGCTCTGTTAGCGACAGGTGTCGCTCGGGAACAACCCGGGCACGGACGCCAGCTTGCACTCCATCAGGGAAGCCTTCCAGAGAGATTCAGGCCCAGTGACAAGCACTGGGTAGAGAAATACAGTGGTCCCCAGGAGCTGCGGTGTGTAACTAAGGGGCCTGGCAACCAGGGGACCGAGTGAGGGTGGGGAGTCCAGGAAGCCCTCCGAGGAGGGGGCGCTGAGGGTGAGAGTCCAAAGATGAAAGGGGGTACAGGAGTTTCCTGGGGCGCTAAAGAGAAATGCCACACACTGTGTGGCATTAAACAGCGGGAATGATTTGCTCACAGTTCTGGGACCTGCAGGACAGGGTCCTTCCTTGCCTCCTCCAGCCCTGGGTGGTTTGCCTGACCCCTTGGGCCTCCGAGGCCTGTGGATGCATCACCCCCATCTCTGCCTCTGTCTGCCCACGCAAATCGGCCAAATGGCCAAATGGCGGCATGACTGCCCTGCGTGTCTGTGACCTTTGTGTCAGGACACCGGTCATGAGATTAGAGGCGACCTCAATCCAGTGGGATGTCACGAACCGGATCCCATCGGCAAAGACCCTACTTCCAAATGAGGTCATCTTCACGGCACCCCAGGTTAGGACTTGAACATGTCTTTCGGGAGGACCCAATCCTACATACAACAGGGAGCTACACAGGTGGGTGAGCAGCCGGCAGAGCCCTAAGCTGGCGATGGAGCTGGCTGGGCAGGAGATGGTAGCTTTGGGGACACAGGAGCCAGTTGCTGAGAGGCAGGCTGAGAGGAGGGGGCAGGGGGTCTGAATTAGACCTCATGAACTGCACTCGCTCCAATCTGGGACCTCTGGCTCCTAACCACTCACCTGCCTGCCAGCCTGATCCCCCTAACTGCTCTCCCCTGACAGCCTGTTTGCCCTAACTGCTCTCCCCTCCTGGCCTGGTCCCCCTAACTGCTCTCCTCTGACAGCCTGTTTGCCCTAACTGCTCTCCCCTGCTGGTCTGGTCCCTCTAACTGCTCTCTCCTGCTGGCCTGGTCTCCCAAACTGCTCTCCCCTGCTGCCTGATCCCCCTAACTGCTCTCCCCTGCCTGCCTGATTGCCTGAGACAGAAAGGACCACGGGGAACTCACCAGTCTCTCCCCCTCTGAGGAAGGCCCGCCTGCCCGGCTCAAGCTGGAGGGCCTCCAGGAAGCTGACACTTGGGGAAGGAGCCGCAGCCATGGGTGTTTTCACAGCCCAATGCGCCTCACCTGCCTGCCAGCCTGCCCCTCTGCAGAACCAGAAGGGAGGCAGAATTTCCTGGCAACGACGTGCTCTCTGCTCTGGAAATCCAGACGCTAATGGAGTCCAATTTACTCCGGAGCTGCTGCTGGGGTGGGGGTGGGTGGGAAAAAGAGGAATTGTCCTCCTCCCCAAAACACACAGCGCCTTGGCTACGCGTGTGAAGCACAGTGTGGTCCCTGAGATACACACATGCTACATACACACACACGTTTAAAGATCTGGGCTACATCTACGATATACCTTTATGGGCTTGAAGTCTTAAAAACCCAAGTTTTCATTACACGCGTATTAACAAAGACACACGCACATAGACAACAAAGACCAGAAGTTTCCTGTTGGAAATGAAAGTGCATTTTCTGTGCCGGCTGTCTTTGGCGGGAGGTCATTCATTCATCCACTCATTCCTTCTGCAACGTGTCAGGCCCTCCCCGCTGGGGCCGAAGACAAAACTCTCTGCCCTCTTGGAGCCGACATCCTAGTGCAACGGTCGGCAAACTGCGGCTCGCGAGCCATATGCGGCTCTTTGGCCCCTTGATTTTTTTTTTTTTTTTTGCAAAGACCAGCTTAGGAGTACCTTAATTACGTTAATAACAATGTACCTACCTATATAGTTTAAAAAATGTGGCTCTCAAAAGAAATTTCAGGACACATGTACTACTATTTGTAATACTTTAAAGAATAAGTATATATATTTATATATATTATATATATATAATATATATATAAATTTCAATTGTTGTACTGTTGATAGTTGGCTCTGTTGACTAATGTGTTTGCCGACCACTGTCTTCACAACAACTCCACATGGGATCATTGTTGCCATTTTAGAGGTTGGATATTGAGGCTAGGTGAGGCTATCTCTGGTGTCTGAGGTCATTCCGTTCATAACAACGCAAGAGCGGATCGGAAACCATGCACTGAGTGCCCCGGACACAGTGGCTCCCTTCTTCTCCCTGTCAGCATCCTGTCCATCCACAACGTTGGCTTCGGGAAGTTGTACCTTCGGCAAGTTGTTTTTTGAATCTTGCCTCTTCTCTCGTGAGATGCCCGAGGCCTGGACTTGCTGCAGGACACGTGGCCACTCCCTGACGAACATGCCCGCCAACCGCTGGCAGGTGGCTTGAGTTTCTTTTTATAAAGAAATGAAAGTAACACCACCTTACATACGAGAACTGGGGGGGCTTGGGAAAGGCACAGAAAACTCCATTCTGACCATGTCCCAGTAGGGTGGCGGAATGACAGTGTCAAAGAAGAACTAAATATCTCAGAGGGGGCATCGTGCAAAACCAGCCCTTTGTTTTCAGCTTGTAACTGAGCCCTGCACACCTGTGGGGAAAATGACATCCGCCATTGCCTACAGACAGGGCCGAGGGGATGCATGATAAAAAGCCAGAGAGAGTACGGTTTAGGCGTCGAGGGACACGCGTTTCCCTCACAACTGCTCCACTCCACCGCTGCAGCAGGAAAGCAGCCCTGGACAATACGGAAGCAAATGAGCAAAGCCGTGTTTCCATAAAGCTTTATTTATAAAACCAGGCAGGTGGGCCAGACTCGGGGTGCTGGCCATAGTTTGCTGATTCCCCATGAGGAACAAACCCTGCAAGAAGCCCATGTAATGAGGATCAGTGATGGGACAGGCACTCCCCACATTTTACCTCCTTCTAACAATAGGATGTTGTGTGCGTACTACGGGCAGACAACCTCCAATCCCTACGGATGAGATGTGGGGAGTGTGGATGCCCACGCCCCAGGCCTAAAGCTCAGTAGGCTTTAGGCTGAGTGGAGTTGGGGGAGAGACCCACCCAATTCTTGATCCCCCAGGCTCTCACCCCCCCCCCCCCGTTATATCCTGATTCTCACAAACTCACAGCTGTCAATGGGGAATCTGAGACCCAGAGTCCACAAGCCTAGACTGAGGACGCACCGAGTGTTCCTATTATCAGTAATGATAGCTCTGGTTAGTAACAATTAGCACTTACAGTGTGTTTCCATGGGTCAGTCTATCTAACCATTTAATCCTCACAGCCCCAGGAAAAGTTATCTATATATATATAAAAGCCTAAGCCAGTGGTCAGCAAACTGTGGCTCACCAGCCACATGGGGCTCGTGAGTCTCGGTTTGATGCTCTGTTGACTAATGAATTTGCCAACTACTGACCTAGACTCTCGATTCCAATAATGACAGGCTGTTGTTGTTCCTTGTGATTAAGCCCCTATCCCAGTGGTTGGCAAACTCATTAATCAACAGTACGGCAAACCATGACTTGAGAGCCGCATATGGCTCTCCAGCTACAGTTTGCCATGCAGTGGCCTAAGTGACCAAATAACCAGTTGCTTGGTTGCTATGAAACACAATGACCACCAGGGGCAGACGCTCAATGCAGGAGCTGCCCCCTATTGACCAGTGCACTCCCACAGTGGGAGGGCCACTCAGCTAGCTTACTGAGCAGTGGCAGTGGCGGGTACAGCGGGTCTGGGAAGAGCAAAGGGCACGAGCTCCTACACCCCTCGGGGGATGTCAGACTGCCCACAGTCCAACATCCCTGAAGGGGATCCAGGTTTCAAGAGGGCGCAGGCCAGGATGAGGGACCCACCAATGCACGAATCTGTGCACCAGGTCTCTAGTATATATATTATAGGAACACTAGAGGCCCAGTGCATGAAATTCATGCCCGGGGGGGAGGGGGGGAAGAGGGGGTCTCCTCAGCCCAGCCTGCACCCTCTCCAATCGGGGACCCTTGCGGATGTCCGACTGCCGGTTTAAGCCAGATCCTAGGGATCAGGCCTCAACCAGCAGTCAAGTCAGACATCCCTCTCATAATCCTGAATGGCTGACTCCTAATTGTTCATCTGCCTGCCTGCCCTGTCACCCCTAACTGCTCCTCCTGCCAACCTGTTTGCCCCTCATTGCCTCTGTGTGATGGCCTCATCACTCCTACCTACCCCCGCTGCCAGTCTGATCACCCCTTACTGTCCCCCTGCCAGTCTGATTGCCCCCAACTGCCCCCTTCCTGCCAGCCTGGTCACTCCTAACTTCCCCCCACTGCTGGCCTGGTCACCCCCCAACACCCCTCACCCACTGGCCTAGTCACCCCTCACTGCCCCCTCTGCCAGACTAATTGCCCCCAACTGTCCGCCCCTGCCGGCCTGGTCGTCTCACACAGCCTGCTGTTCAGTCATTTGGTTGTCCCTCACTAACCCCTCTGCCAGCCTGGTAGTAGGCAGCCATCTTTTGAGGGCATGGCATCAATTTGCTTATTACCTCTTTATTATATAGGATGTGTATATGCAATATTATACGTCATACCATAAGAACTCTGAAGCAGAGCAGTGTCTGTACTGGGCACTGAGTACAAGTCCAGGCTGCTGGATGCTCAGCCCTGCCCTTCAACACAGCCACCCACCCCTCCTCCCCATCCCCCCCCCCCCCCACACACACACACACACAGCAGCTGACAAGCACTGCAGAGGGACAGGTCAGCAGGAAGACAGAGACAAAGGAAAAACAACGTTCTTGGAGACACAAGGCTGCTGGGGAGGGAGAGGAGGACCGAGCATGCTGGATGACGTGGGGACCCACGGCAGGCTTTTCTGGAGCGGGAAAGTGGGCTGAAGGGCAGTGGTTCTCTCAGCCACGTGGCCCAGGCGAGCGCGGAACTTGGCTGGCGTGCAGGGTTGTACAATAACCTCAGCCCTGCTGGGTCACTTCAGAACACCAGGGCAACCTTCGTACCAGAAAAACAAACTCACCAGCGCTTGCCCGTCAGACCAGCCAACAGAGAAGTGACTGCACACGTGGGAGCCAACACCCCTGCTGGGCTTGCCCGGCTAATCATCAGCACGACCACCCACGTGCAGGAGCGCTTCCATGTCGGGCAAGTGGGCTTTGGGCTGTATGTGCACCAACCACCTCCACAGTGTGGCCAGAATAGCCCTGGAGCTAGGGGAGGAAACCTTCCCATTTCACAGGTGGGTCTCCTGAGGGCGAGGAGCTCACCTTGGTTCGCTGTGCTCTCTAGAGCGGACCTGGGATTTGATCCCAGGCCAGCAGATTCCGGGAGCTGTACCCAGGCCTCCGGGGCATGTGACGATGGGAACACAGATCCTGGAATCAGAGCTTAGCTCCTCCACTTCTCGGTGAAGTTGGAGGACCTGGGGTCAGCTATGCCGAGTGGCCCTTCTCTCATTGGTAGAATGGGGGTTTCCCAGGTCCCAGGGTGGTAAGGAGGATGGGAGATATAGGAAAAGTGGCGGCAGCAGTTCCCCCATAACTGGTGTCTGGTCTTAGGAGCCCACAGCCTCTAGCACTCAGAGAACACAGCAGGGGTCCTCCTGAACCTCAGGCTTCTCTTCAGCTCCCACAGTCACCCCACTCTGCTTAGTGAACTCCCACCTGGGGTTCCCAACCCTGACCAAAGCTACGGAACCCCCACCCAGGATCACCCAGCCCCGGGCCTTCCTCCCTTCCCTCAGAGTCAGCCTTCAACTTCCCCCCCCTGCCCCATTCTCCACCCCTCTACCAGTTCAAGATGCTCCTTCCATCCAGGAAGCAGCAAGAGAAATGGAAAAGGTGGAAAAGTCGGCCAAGTGGGCGTGGCCATTCTCCCCAAGGCTGGTGAGAAAAGAAACAGAAAGGAGGGGTTCACCCTCTTCCAAGGAGGTGCCTAAATCTATTAGAAAGGAAAACCTCCTGGGAGGTAACCCATTCCATAGACACAGAACTGCCTCAGGGAGGCGAGTTCCCCTGTCTGCAGAGTGTCTCCTCTCCCAGAAGCTGATCATTGTTTTAATAATAAAGAGATGTGGACAGGGAATCCGGAGGGCTGGTCAACCTTCATTGCTCTAAAGGGTCAGAGCTAATCATTAGATATGGGTAGTTGAAGCAGCCTCCACCTTAGTTTTAAGTGAATTCGCTGATTGGCTATTATTGGAGTTTCCTGCTTAGGAGTTGTGGGTATATCCTAGAATCTTAATTTTTTAAAAATATATATATATCTCATTGAGTTTTTACAGAGAGGAAGGGAGAAGGATAGAAAGTCAGAAACATCGATGAGAGAGAAACATCCATCAGCTGCCTCCTGCACACCCCCCACCGGGGATGTGCCCGCAACCAAGGTACGTATCCTTGACCGGAATCGAACCTGGGACCCTTCAGTCTGCAGGATGACGCTCTGTCCACTGAGCCACACCTGATTTGGCAAATCTTAATCTTAATCAAAGGGATGGTAAAGCCAGAGCAAATAGTAGTCCTCTCTTGGGCTTCCTGGGCCCCATTTCCCAAATTGATGTTTTTCTAGTCTCTTTTCATTTGTGTGCGGTCTTCTCCAGAACCCGAACCCTGAACCAGAACCCTGAACCACGTGGGACGTGAAAGCAGTCTCCACACTCTTATACTCGGGAACTTGCAGGTCTCCTTCTCCCAGGGGGAGGGATGGAGGTCCATGCAGAGTGGCTGCATTCCAACCTCATTGCTTTCCTTTGTGATCCTGCTTGCTTCATTAGCTGTGTTTTCAAATCGTTATTCTGCAAATGCCTCCAAAGTCTCAGCTTGTTAAAAGAGTCCATGGCACTGCCCCTCCCCCCAGCCCCCGGGGGGGGGAGGGGGGGCAGGGGAAGGCTTCAAAGCTCTGGTGCTGACTTGCCAGTCCCTGGGAACTCCTATTTCCTTTCCCTTCATGAAACTACTAAAGGCTCAGTGCAAGATTTCGTGCATGAGTGGGGTCTGGCCAGCCCACCCCCAATGGGGGCCATTGAGGGCAAGCTGGCTGGAACAGGGGTGGGGGAGGGCCAACTGGGGGCAGGGCTGGCCAGGGTGAGGGGCCATGAGTGGTTTGCCAACTGGCCCTGCGCCTATTGGGGTGGGGACCCTGCTGAGGGGTGGGGCCGGCTGAGGCTAGGGGCCACAGGCATTCCTGTTGCTCTGCCATTCAATCTATTTGCATATTACCCTTTTCTTATATAGGACTTCCTGAAGGTCAGGTTTCGGATGGGTTGACAGATGGCACCAGGTTGCCTGCACCTCTCCGCATCCCTGCAAAGTCCTGTTTTACCTGCAGGTCTGTGTACCAGGGGGAAAGGGAGAAACAAGGCAAGAAGGGCAATATTCCCACACATACATACACACATACATACATACTTTTCCCATTATTGACCCCTTCCCTTCCAGGCACGATTAGCTGTTCAGTTATCTCTTCTCCCACACTATCTGCAAATTCTGGGAAGGCAAAGGCAAGGATGAGTCTTTTTATTGCAACATCCAGAAAAGCGATGAGGATGAGTAAGTCCTGATAAATGTGTGCTGGCCGCATGAGGGAAAGGAAATGTTACTGCATACGTCTCTCTCCTCATCTCCACGTGTAAATTTCCCTCCCACAAGCAGAGCCCTGGACATTTTCTCTTGTCCTCAGATCCCAGTTTGCAGTCCTTGACCTTGTCTTCTTATTTGGGTCACACAGAGGACAAGCTGGCATCCTGTCTGCCTCCTGGGTCCAGGGCTGGCCATGCCTCCTCACTACACACGTTTCCTGTATATCCTTGTGCTGGGCACGTTGCAGAGTGAAGACATCCATACCAGGAAGAGTACTGGGCCTTTCAAGGTGGATATCGATGGGCCACTCCACCCCAAACCCACAGAGCACACGATCTTTTCAGGGGTGCACGCAACATTCCGGTAGAGAGACCATAGGCTGAGCCAGAAAAGATGTCTCAATGCACATCACAAGGCTGGAATACACAAAACATCTTCTCTGAGGACAATGGAACCAAATGAGAAGTTAGCGAGAGGAGACGCATACAAAACCCAGATGTTTGAAGAACCTCTCTCAGTGCCTGACACAGACTAGGCCCTGGATAACTGTAGTTCCTCCTTCCAACCACTGCCCCGATGTCTTTCTCCATCACAGTCAGAATCCTGGTGCAGCTGCTAAAAGTGAACGCTGACCAATGCCCGTGGTCAGCCCACTCTTCAGTGCGCTGGGACAACTGGTCAACCTTGGAGCCCCTCTGCGCCTCTCCCCTTTCCCCAGATCCACACTCAGACAGGAAGATCGCTTCCACACCGCCAATGGGGTGCACCCCACTCTGAGAGCCCCAACATTCTGGAAGGGCGAGAGCTCAACTTGGGGATGGACATAGCTCTATTCACTCAGAATGTTTTCTGGCAGATTAGGATCCAATTCTTTTTCTTTAAGGAGTTTCACTGACACCCCACTGCTGATGAAAAGGGGATCTATCATAAGTCTGATCAGTCCACTAACAGAAAATAACCTCATCGGGGGCTCTGATCATGAATGCCTAACTGGACAGGTCCTGGTGGGGAGTGACGGCCCAGGCTCAGAGCACCCTCTGTACAGGTTCATCTCTGCCTTAAGGGAGCCCCGTCCATGTTTCCTGTGCTTTTAGGCTAAACACCTTTGAAATGCCTGTTTCTCAGACCCCTCGGAAGGGTCACCACCCTCAAAGGAGTGCACAATCTTGGTCCCCTTTCCCGCGCACCACCCCCCACCATGGCACCTTGCTTCTCCCACCTTCGTGCAGTCTTCCTAAGGTTCCCTCCTTCATTCCAAAAGCATAAAAGAAACTGCCAAACGGTCCCTCCCTGGAGCATTTAAGACCATTTTTTCCTGGCAACATCCTCAGTCTGGCTCAAATGAACTCCTACAAAAATTCCCGTAGGTCTGGACCTTCCTTCCTTCCTTCCTTCCTTCCTTCCTTCCTTCCTTCCTTCCTTCCTTCCTTCCTCCCTTCCTTTCTTCCTTCCTTCCTCCCTTCCTTCTTTTCTCCCTCCCTCCCCTCCTTTCTCCCTCCCTCCCTTCTTCCCTCCCTTCCTTCCCTCCCTCCCTTCCTCTCTCCCTTCCTTCCTCCTTCCCTCCCTCCCTCTCTCCCTTCCTTCTTCCTTCCTCCCTCCCTCCCTTCCTTCCTTCTTCCCTCCTTCCTTCCTCCCTTTCCTTCTTTCCTCCTTCCTTCCTTCCTCTCTTCTTTCCTTCTTTCCTTCCTTCTTTCCTCTTTCCTTCTTCCTTCCTTCCTCCCTCCCTTCCTTCCTTCTTCCCTCCTTCCTTCCTCCCTTCTTTCCTTTTTTCCTTCCTCCCTCCCTCCCTCCCTCCCTCCCTCCCTCCCTCCCTCCCTCCTTCCTTCCTTCCTTCCTTCCTTCCTTCCTTCCTTCCTTCCTTCCTTCCTTCCTTCCTTCATTTTTATTGATCTCAGAGAAGAAGGAAGAGGGAAAGGGAGAGAGAGAAACATCAATGATGAGAGAGAATCATTGATTAGCTGCCTTTTGCACGCCCCCTGCTGGGGATTGAGCCTCCAACCAAGGTACATGCCCTTGATGGGAATCAAACCCAGGACTCTTCAGTCTGCAGGCCGATGCTCTATCCACTGAGCCAAACCAGCTAGGGTGATTTGGACATTTCTTACATCAACACCTTGAGGAGAAAATGAAGGCAGAGCTTCCCTTCACCTGCCACTGGAGCCGGTCCCCTTGAATCAGCAATAGAGTCAACCAGGAAGAAACTCAACCAGCCGGTCATCCCCAGGAAATGGCAACGGCAGTGTTTGGATTGGGGACGAAGTGGAACCTGAGTCTGAGGTCAAGGGTTTGCTTGAGCTTTGCAAGGCTGATCATCTGAGCCATGTTGTTGGTTCAGTACATAAATGGCAACCCCACCCCCCATGAGAGCCGGAAGGTGGAGGAACGTGTGATTGGCGGAAGACGTTCATTGTGTAAACAAGAATGTTGTAGCATCATTTTTCTACAAATCGGGACAAAGACCACCAACCCAAGAGAGAGTGGGAAATGAGGACCTTCACTAAGGAACACCTGATCAACCCGCGGGAGGTTTCCCTGGGGACCCACTGGAGCGAAGAAAGGGTGAAAGCGTAAGATCAGAGCCCAGTTCTGTCACATTGCAGAGTGGACATGTGGCTTTCCCTTCATGTCCCCATCTGTACGTTGGGGAAGATGGAGAAAGAAGCTACCCGAGAGGGTGGTGGTGAGAACTACGTGAGATGAGGCAGGAAGACACGTGGCCAGTGCCTGACACCATTGCAAACAGCCTGCACCCTTTCCTGCCATCCGAGCAGACACACGGGGGCTGGGAGGATCCTGGGAAGTGGACCCGAGGGTTATTTCCATATTGTAGGTAGGGTTCCTGACAATCTTCGGGAGTAGGGAGTGAGGGCATTTCCATGGGTAGACAAGAAAATTAAGGCCCGGGAAAGCTAAGGAACTTGCCCAGGGACACAAGCCAGAGGTGGGATTCAGACTCAGTCTAACTCCGGAGCCTCAGGAAACTTCCCATCGAATAGGAGTGACGGGCAGCCATCACCACCACCATCACCACCACCATCTCCACCACCATCTCCACCACCAGGAGGCAGGCCAAGTGCTGCAGGGACAGTTCCCTGGAGCCAGGGCAGCTGGGAATGGCCTCCCGGGAACTAGGGTGAAGGTGCACCCTTTGAGCTGGGCTTCACAGATGTTTCGGTTTTCACAAGGAAGAGCTCTCACTGGCAAAGGCAAGGAGCCATGGAAAGGAATCTCCTGCTCAGCAGGCTGGCAGGACAGTGTGCCGAGGGCTCTGGCTTGTAGGAGTGTCACTGAACTGCTTTCCACGTCTCTGCAAAAATTCTGATCAGCAGAGCACGGTGGAGAAGAGCACAGGCCTGAGTCTGGTGGACTAAGCTGACATAATGCAGCTGTGTGGCTTTGAGCAAGAAAGTTAACCTCTCTGGTCCATAGCGGTACTGACTAAACAGAGCCCCCCATGCAAAGGCTGAGCCTCAGGCTTGTCCCGACGCTTCCTCGAGTTTCCGCCCCCACTAGATGTGGCCTGGCTCACCTCTGTCATCCCTGTCTCCCAAGGAACTATTCGTTCCTATCCTGAAAAAGAAAGGACCCCCAAAACCACAGCAAAACGGGGCTTGGTCTCCTCCCAGGACAGGAGAAGAGTTTCCACTAAACAGAGCTCATGCGCTCACAAGCCAGAGCTAGGGACCTCGCTTCATCTCTCTTGCAAAATACATTCCTGCTGAATAACCGTGATGTGATGTCATCTGAATCCTAACCAGTCCCCAGCTGCCCCTGCCCCCACCCCTCGAGGAAGGCGCTTTCTGCCTAGACCACAAGGTCTTCGTTCCTGATCTTTGTGCTTCCTCCTGGAAAAGGGGCCCGGGGGGGATGGAGACTTTCACACAAAGCGGCCCCTGCTGTTGGGTCACCTTCCTCTTCTCACAAACCCAAGTCTCAGGGGTCTTGTTCTGTGCCTGAGCTTAACTCTTTACATCAAACACCCTAAGACATGGACACACCCTAGGATCTTTGTCCTACAGCCAGTGGCACCAGGGGCTTCGTTGGAAGCATCTGCTTCGTTCTGAGTGGCACAAGAATTAAAGGTGAGCTGCTGCCCTAACTGGTTTGGCTCAGTGGATAGAGCATTGGCCTTCGGACTGAAAGGTCCCAGGTTCGATTCCGGTCAAGGGCATGTACCTTGGTTGCAGGCACGTCCCCAGTGGGGAGTGTGCAGGAGGCAGCTGATCAATGTTTCTCTCTCATCGATGTTTCTGACTTTCTATCCCTCTCTCCCTTCCTCTCCGTAAAAAAATCAATAAAAATATATTTTTAAAAAATAAAGGTGAGCTATATAGAATTGATGGCATCTTAGATGGGAGGAAACGGGGTGTATGCTAGAAAGCCTGCTAGGTTTGCAAGCAAACTTGCTTTGAAACTAAACCACCACCACATAAATGAGAAATCTGATGCCCAGAGTGTTAGAGATGAGTTTGCTCGAGAGGGCCTCCTCTGTAGGAGGAGAATTAGGGTGGAGTTCCGGTTACTCCTGCTGAGTACAAATTACCGTAACACTGGCCGTTGTAAAATAATAATCGCATGAAGTCACTCCTGTGTTCTGGGTCAGGAATGTGGAAGGGCTTGGCTGGGTAGTTCTCACTTGGGGTTTCCCATGACCTCGCAGTCAAATGTCGGCTGGGCTGTGGTCGTTTCAAAGTGCGAATGCTCTGCACTTCCAAGATGGCAGTCTGCACGGCCATTGGCCCACCAGACTGCCGGCTCAGCGGAGACCACGGACCACGGCGCCTACCCGTGACCTCTTCAGGCAGCCTCGGTGCTTCCCCCAAAACGAGTGGCCTGGGGGGCCAGGTGGGAGCCCTGTGACCTTTTGTGGCTCTACTTCTTTGAAGCAGTCAAGGGACTCAGCAAAAGGACACAGACCCCCATCTTTCCATGAGAATGTGGAGGAGTGGGGCCACGTTGCTTTGAAACCATTACTGGTGAGAACCCTGGTCTGACAGGTGCAAAGACACCATGTGTGGGACTGCTTGGTGCCCAGGAGCAAAGGGAGACAAAGACTCCCATGTGATAAGGAGCATTTTCTTTTCTTTCTTTCTTTTTTTTTGGTATTTTGATTGCTTTTTAGACAAAGGAAGGGAGAAGGAGAGAGAGAGAAAGAGATATTTATGTGAGAGCGAAACCTCAATCAGCTGCCCCCTTACTGGGGATCCAGCCCACAACCCGGGCATGTGGCCTGACCAGGAATCGAACCTGGGTAACCTTTTGGTGCGGGGATGACCTCTGGCCAACTGAGCCCCCCTGGCCAGGGTAGGAGCATTTTGAAGTGAATGCGGGATAAACTATCCCGTCACTAACATGATCACTCTCAAAGTACTCACTGGTCCTGTGCTTTCTGGGAAGTGGATCTGGGGCAAACGTATCAGCTCACAGGAGACCTTAGGCTGTGTGCAGTGTAACACTCACTGATCGCGGTGATTTTAGAATGTTCTGGGTTCTATGAAATCTCGAATGAACAAGGCAGTGCCTCTTTCCTCACAGGGCTTATCTTCTGATGGGGAAGGCCAAAAGTGATCTGGAATGATATCACGGGTAATGACAGCAGATGAGGAGTGGGGGGCTGTGTGTCACCGGGGGTGGTCAGAGAAGGCCTCTCGGGAGCTGACATCTGAGCGGAGATCTAAGAGAAGGGAGGAAATGAGGCCACAGGGATGCAGGGGAAAGAGTGTTCCACCCGAGGGTCACATTCCGTGCAAGGGCCCTGAGGCCAGCCTGGGCAGGTATGCATGGCCTAAAGCGAGAAGGCCATTGAGGGGAGAGGGAGGAGGAGGCTTGGATTTTATTCTAAGTGAGACAGGACTCCACTGAAGGGTTTTTTTTAAGTGAGGTGAGTCTCCTGACTTTTATTTTTAATTTTGTTAAAATATGTTTTTATTGATTTCAGAGAGGAAGGGAGAGGGAGAGATAGAAACATCAATGCTGAGAGAAAATCACTGACTGGCTGCCTCCTGCACGCCCCCAACTGGGGATCGAGCCCGCAACCCAGGCATGTGCCCTTGACCAGAATGGGACCCTTCAGTCCACAGGCCGACACTCCATCCACTGAGCCAAACCAGCCAGGGCTCCAATGACTATTTGATTATTGGTTATTGTTGTTAATCTCTCACCATTCCCCACTTATAATCACACTTTATCATAGGCATGTATAGGAGAAAACATACTACCACAGAGCTTGGTACTACCCACAGTTTCCGACAACGATGGATGTTTTCACAAGGCCCCCCCTGGCTGCTGAGAGAGAAAGGAGGGGGGAGTAGACACCAAAAGGCCAGGTAGAGGCAGTGACCCAGGCAGAAGGTGGAAATGGCGTGGTCTGGACTGTCATTGGGGAAGAGGACAAGAAGTAGGGGGATGGGCATCTCATTTGAAGGAAGATTCCAGAGGATTCTCGAATGGCCATATCTACCTGTCAATCCTTCAACCTGGCAAACAAGACACATTTCCCTCAAATGCTTAATGGCTGCCCCCTTTCAGTCTGATCTCTCCAGAGGGTGTCCCTGTGGGTGGTAGGAAGTGAGAGAGACCTGGGTCAAACCAGCTCCTGCACATAACGGCCAGCGGTCTTATCCCTTGTGGCATAAAAGGCCTGCAGTACAGATATTGCCCCCTCCTCCCCACTCTTATGCCCCCACACACACACACACACACATCCCCACCTGCCAACAAGAAAGATGTGAGGAGATCCAAAAGAGTGAGCCACTGGCTGGAAAGACGCTTTCAAAAAAGGAGTTCAAAAAAGTCTAGAACCTTCTGGATGGGCCATCGGGGGAGACCCACACCTATTTGCATGGGCCAGTTGGGTATTTTGGCCATTCACTGCATGACAGGACTTGGTAGTCACAGCCCCTCCTTCTTTTACAAGTCACTGTTCTCCGAGGAGCCCTTCCTGTCAAAAAGAAACCACCAGCTACTGCTTTGAGGCAGGCGTTAGGGGGAGTTTCATGCTCCGAGAGTCTCAGGAGTGACAGGGTCACGGTTCTCTTAAGTGGCACAGGTGCTGATGACCAGATCAAGGAGCAAGGCCATGCCTGTAACAGTGACCACTTTTAATTGTGTGTGTGTGTGTGTTTGTGTGTTACAAGCATGTACATAGCCACTTGCTATGTGTCCCACATTGTTCCAATCCTATCTAATAAAAGAGTGATATGCAAATTGACCATCACTCCCACACACAAGATGGCTGCCCCCATGTGGTCAAAGATCCTGCCCCCCATGTGGACATAAGATGGCCACCACAAGATGGCCAGCAGGAGAGCGCAGTTGGGAGGGACCAGGCCTCCAAGGGAGGGCAGTAGGGGGCGATCAAGCCTGCAGGGGAGGGCAGTTAGGGGTGACCAGGCTGGCAGAGAGGGGGAAGTTGCGGGGGGGGACTGGGCCTGCAGGGAAGGGAAATTGGGAGGGACCCAGGCCTGTAGGGGAGGGCAGTTAGGGGTGAACAGACTGGCAGGGGAGCAATTATGTATCAATCAGGCTGTCAGGGGAGTGGTTAGGGAATGATCAGGCTGGCAGGCAGAAGTGGATAGGGGCAATCAGGAAGGCAAGCAGGCAAGCAGTTGGGAGCCAGCAGTCCTGGATTGTGAGAGGGATGCCACACTGTCCTTCTAACCCCGATCTTACTGGGATCAGGCCTCAACAGGCAGTCGGACATCCTCAAGGAGTCCCAGATTAGAGAGGGTGCAGGCTGGGCTGAGGTACACTCCTACCCCGCCCCCCATGCATGGATTTCCTGCACCGGGCCCCTAGTCGTGTAATAAAATATCTTGCCCTTTAACGCTCCTAACCCTCACATGTGGCCAACATGTGGCCAGACGATGCTTGTCCTTCATTCGATACTCACGGTGCATATATCAAGCACTTCACACGTGTGGACAGTGAGTCACAGACACGCCAAGGGACTCGTCCGGGTCAAACAGCTAATGAGTGACAGAGCCGAGATTAGCACCCAGAAACCCTGGCTTTGGAATTGGGCTCCTGACCACCATAGGCAGCCGCTCGGGACGGTGTTTGGGTGGAAATCTATACAGCCATTGCAAAAGCTTTCAGCTGCCAATAAAAAGCAAGTCCATTTAGGGTGGCATAAGAAGTAGGGGTTGTGCCCGTCACACAAAGTCTGGAGGCATCTGCGGCCTGGGGCTGGAGGGAGGGCTTGCCAATGCCAGCACACAGCCTGGCTTTCCTATCTTTTGGGAATGTTCCCACCAGTTCCGCCCGTTGCTTATTGCCTACCGGTGGCAAGGTGGCTGCTGTATCTCCGGGGATCACAACAGAGGTCCAGGCGGGAAAAGGTCACTGAGCTTCCCCTAATGGGGGTTGGGGGGGCTTTGTCTTTTTATCCAGAAAGAGAATACTTTCCCTAACAAAGTCAGAAAACGTATCTGCCAATACCACGGCCGCCAGACCATATCCGGTTTAAACCAGTCTGGATTCATCTCATGAGGCTGAGGTTGGGGCCTGTCCTCCCGGAGGCCTCCTCCTCACCACCCGAAACTCTCAAGGCACCACGCAGAGGAGCAACAGCGGACGGCATGCGCCTTGGTGAGTGTTACCACCCCATTTTACAGATGGGCACACTGCAGCTGAGAGTCCCACTGAGCCAAACCGCTTCCAGCAGCATCAGGCGTTTCTGATCAGGTATCTGAGCCACAGGCCAGGTGGGCTCCTGTCTTAGTGCCCAGGTGGTGCACAAAACGGGGATCGGTCACTGGGAGGAGCACCGGATACAGGGGACCACAACTTTGCACAGCGATGCAGACCAGGCCGGCAAGTGTGTTACTGAGATGGGAGTAGGGAGGGAGCCGTAGCTACTAAAACACTTGCAGTGAGCCCTAATCCGGTGTGGCTCAGTGGATAGAACGTTGGCCTGTGGACTGAAGGGTCCCAGGTTCGATTCTGGTCAAGGGCACGTACGTTGGTTGCAGGTGGGCACATTCCCAGTAGGGGGTGTGCAGGAGGCAGCTGATCAGTGTTTCTCTCTCATCAATGTTTCTAACTCTCTGTCCCTCTCCCTTCCTTTCTGTAAAAACAATCAATAAAATACGTATTTTTTTAAAACTTGCAGTGAATGAAGGTTAGCAAGTGGAACGACCGATGCCTTTAAAAAAGAGAGAAAAAAAGGCCAGTTGAGGCTAATGACCTCTCCCCCCGTGTGCTGTCTTTGTGTGGTATTTGGATGGTGTGAAACATATGTATGGCAGGGTTCGGGAGCTCAGTTCCGGAGCCTATAAACTTGTTTTTCCGGGTGAGAGGGAGCAAGGTCACCTGGGTTGAGCACCACCTGGGGGGTCGCCCCGGACCTCCTGCAGGCCCGGCAGGGCAGGAAGCAGAGGCCGGGACAGGTGAAGTCATCGCCCCGGGAGCTGGGCCAGAGGGGCTCCCAGACCCCCGGGTTCCCATAAAGAGAGCCCTGGGCGTGTTCAGAAACAGCAGCGGCGCAAAACCCCCAGAGACTCGGCGGGGCCACCACTCCCACGCAGCTCTCACACCCCTTGACCTTGACCTTTCACCTGCAGAACCACCAGACCAACGTGTAATACCAAGTCCAGGGGCCAGTGCGCTCACCCCCCGGTGGAAAGGCCTCCCGGGGACCCCCAGGGAAACCTGCAGGCGGCCTGCGAATCACAACCTACGACCCTGCACCCCCAAATCGGGAATACAGAGCACATACCACGTGCCTATGGGCGTGGCAGCCAGAACCTTCCCTGGGCTCCCCTGGGAACTCACCAAAGGCTGGGTACACGTTCCCTGGAGCGAGGGCAGCTTCTCCTGGGAAACAAGCCCCTGCCGTGGGCTCTGGTGGCTCTGAGAGGCCTCATCCGTCCCCGGATGGTCCCGCTGCAGGTGACCAGGCTCCCCGAAGTGCTGGTGAAACGCTCCCCAGGGAGTGAGGTTGTAAGTTTTCTCTTAGTGAAGCCTCAGCTCATTGGGGATCATCAGACCCCCGGATGCAACCCCGAGAAGGCTGGTGCCTTGACTGGGATCACACCGCTGGCACTGGGTAGACCTGGAGGTACGTACACCTCAGGGGCCCTACTCCGGCCCCAACACGGTAACAGGCTAACACGACATCTTAGAAAAACAACCCCAGGATGCCAGAAGCCAGTGTATCTCTAAATGTGCAGATTTTTTAAAAGGAAAGAAATGGGGGAGATGCTGGAAGCCAATCATTGTTTTGATGGTAGAGAGCTGTGGACAGGGAGTTTGGAGGGCTGGTCAACCTTGATTGCTCTGAGGAGTTGGAGCTGGTCACTAGGATGTTGGTGGTTGAAGCAGCCCCGCCGCCCGTTAGTCCTAAGAAGATTCATTGATTGGCTTTTACTGGAGTTTCCTGGCTGGGGGAGACAGGTGTATCTTATGATTTTAATCTTAATAAAAGAAATGGTAAAGCCAGAGCGGATAGTAGCTCTCCCACTAGAGTCGGACTCCCGCCTGGCCCCCATTTCCCAAATTAATATTTTTCTAAGTCTCTTCATTCATTTTGTGTGAGGCCTTCTCCAGAAACGCGAACCCTGAACCAGGCACCCTGAATCTCGCGGGATGTGAAAAGGGGTTCCCACACTGGGACACACACCTGCAAATGAGCACATCCGGGGTGATTTCCCGGGAATCTCAAAGGTCTGACTGCAGTTAAGAGTTCGCAAAGGACTAGCGTCGTGCAAAGGGTGGTGTTCCGTCCCCCTAAATGTCATCCCCACAAACAGAGGGCGAGGGTGTTGGTGCTTTGCCACAGCTCCGATTCTGGGGGTCTGTACCAGGACAGGCCGATGACCGGGTGAGACCAGGAAGGGCCTTCGCCAACATCGCCACTGGGTTTGGATTTCTAACAAGAACTCCCGGAGGCCTGCGGGGTGAGGGACAGACACACGGCCGCCACGGCTCTGGGAGGAGGAGAGCGAGCCTCGGACGACAATGACCTAAGAGCCTGAACTTGAGGGCAAATATCTCCTTGTAGCAGCAGCTTCATAACTAGCCAGCTGAACGGAGTCCTTTCGAAACCAAAGCAGTTCGATGAGGATGTTTAATTGAAAATAAAATTTCCAAACCAGCCATGCTGTCAAGAACAGAAGACAGCTCAGCCGTGAGCCGGTCACTGAGGAAAGGTGTGACATGCTAAGGGAGAAGGGGTGCAAAGGGGGCGCGAGGGGAACACGGCATGTCCACCTGAAATAAAACAGATCGGGCCCCCCCACCTCGCTGGAGGGTCAGGAAGATGAAACAGGACACCGGGCGTCGACAGAGTCAGAACCTGTGCAGCCCAGCACTGCGTGTGGCATGAGCAGGGCAGGAAAGAAGATGCATCTTACCTGCTCAGGGTGGGGACCCGGCCACCAGCATCCCTGAGCCAATGGTGTGTCCTGGCTGCTCAGGGGACCCGGCCATCAGCACCCTGAGCCAATGGTGTGTCCTGGCTGCTCAGGGGACCCGGCCATCAGCACCCTGAGCCAATGGTGTGTCCTGGCTGCTCAGGGGACCCGGCCACCAGCATCCCTGAGCCAATGGTGTGTCCTGGCTGCTCAGGGGACCCGGCCATCAGCACCCTGAGCCAATGGTGTGTCCTGGCTGCTCAGGGTGGGGACCCGGCCATCAGCACCCTGAGCCAATGGTGTGTCCTGGCTGCTCAGGGGACCCGGCCATCAGCACCCTGAGCCAATGGTGTGTCCTGGCTGCTCAGGGTGGGGACCTGGCCATCAGCATCCCAGGGAGCTCAGGATTCGGGCAGAGTCTCAGTGCCGCTCAGATTAACTGACGGAGAATCTGCCTTTAACAGGGGCTCCCGGAGATTGATGTGCGGCTCAGTTTAAGGAACCACAGCCTTGGCCAGCTCTCAGGTGTATGATTCTGCCCCGGGCGACCCAGGTCGAGAGAAGGTGACCGAACAGCTGCCCTTGGATGGAGGCGGGGTTCCCAGAGGATCACCTTCGGTGGGGAGGTGTCTGGAGACCCCCTAGGCTATGTCCAGACTTCCTGCCTGCAGAGGGGAGGTCAAGGCAGAGCCCAGCACCTCTTGAAAGGAAGGCTCTCCACAGTTGGGCTAGTCCAGTGGTTGGCAAACTCATGAGTCCACAGAGCCAAATATCAACAGGACAACGATTGACATTTCTTTTGAGAGCCACATTTTTTTAACTTAAACTTCTTCTAACACCACTTCTTCCAAATAGACTCACCCAGGCCGTGGTATTTTGTGGAAGAGCCACACTCAAGGGGCCAAAGAGCCACATGTGGCTCCCGAGCCGCGGTTTGCCGACCACCGGGCTAGACCACTCCCAGTACACAGCCAAGTTATCAGAGAGGCCCCCGTGTCCTCGCACACGCCTGGGCATCGGTCCTGTGAGCAGAGAGCACTGGGCGACAGCTGGTAGGAAGCAACTGGGAATGGAGGCGGAGTTACTGGCGAGGAATGGGAAAGCATGACAGGCCATCCTCTTCCCTGGTTAAGGCCGAAGTCACGGGGCTCAAATGCTACAAAACACAACCACCTCGTACAATACAGAAGGAGACACACACGCCTGGTCGTCTTGGGCACGCACAGCCCATCTCTAGGAGGACGGGCACCCGGCCTCTGACACTGGCTGCGCCCTGGAAGGAAGACGTGTGAGTGGCTGGGGTGGAGACGAGGGAGACACTTCACTTCCACTGCGGATCTTCCTGGGTCTTCTGAGTTTTCCACAGTGTGAATGTTTCCCTAGGAGGGAGACAGGGAGGGGAGGGAGGCAGGGAGGCAGGGAGGGGAGGGAGGCAGAGAATGAGGGAGGCAGGGAGGAAGAGAGGGAGGAAGGCAGGGAGGGAGGGAAGGAGGCAGGGAGGGGAGGGAGGCAGGGAGGCAGGGAGGGAAGGAGGGAGGCAGGGAGGGGAGGAGGCAGGGAGGGAGGGAGGGAAGGGAGGCAGAGAATGAGGGAGGCAGGGAGGGAAGGAGGGAGGGGAGGGATGGGAGGAAGGAAGGGAGGGAGGGAAGAAAGCAGGGAGGGGAGGGGAGGGATGGGAGAAAGGAAGGGAGGGAGGGAAGAAAGCAGCGAGGGGAGGGAGGGAGGGAGGGAGGCAGGGAGGGAAGGAGGGAGGAGAGGAAGGAAGGTAGGGAGGGAAGAAAGCAGGGAGGAGAGGAGGGAGGGAGGGAGGAAGGGGAGGAGGGGAGAAGGGAGGAAAGACCATTTTTTTAAATGGCAGTAACAACAGGTAATATCTATCAGGTGTGAGCTCCGTGTGTACTCTAAGCCAGTGTAACCCTCAGCACTTACTGTTTATTAATGCGTGGAGTATTTGTAGCAAAACGAACGGGAAAGCTAAGAGGCACAGAAAGGGGCAGCCACCTGTCCAAGGCCACACAGCGGATACATTTCCGAACAGGGGTGGTACGGGAGGTCGAACAGGGATGGTACGGGAGGTCGGACCCGAGCCTGTGCCTTCCCCGAAACCCCGAAACGGCTGACAGGGCAGTTATGCGGTGAGACGTAGGGGAAAACGCCTCCCGGGCCGCCTGACAGAGGAACTGCCCCATCGATCGTAAGAAGCAGGGACCACTGCGCCCCTCATTTCTTTGGCGAGGCAGAAGCACAAGGGGGACACAGCAGGCTCTTGGCAGAGGGGGACCGGCTCCTGCCGTGGTCCTATCCCGGACGGGTGAGAACATCTGTCCTCGGCCAGAATGCTGCCTGGGAACCCCGGCACGGACAGGTGATGGGCGCTCGGCCCCCCATCTCCGTCTCGACCTCCCCCGTGGGAGCCCAGGAGGAAACTGAAGCCGGGGCAGCTGGCGTGGGAACGGGGCTGCCGTCCAGGGCCGTGAGCAGCACCTTCCAGAACGAGCTGGGCAGATCTGGGCCCGAGGTTGCGGTCGGTCGGTGCTGGCTGACTCAGCCGGGGACTCGTGTGGTTACTCACAGGCGTGGAGGGGACGGTCCCCTGATCGAACCAAAGAGGCGACATGTGCTCAGAGCGCGGCAGAGCCGGAGGCCTGGGGGGAATGGCGCCACGCCGGGCGGTGCTCAGCCGCCGTGTCTCCCTCCTCCCCCGGCCGAGCCACTCTGCCCGGGCCCGGGGGGCGGCCACCGGACCCCGCCCGCCCTCTGTCGGGAGCCAGGGAGCCGCCGTGGGGAGCACGCCCAGGCCCATCCAGCTAACCAGACACAAGGCCAGTTTTGCTCAGTGGTTAGAGCGCCAGCCTGCGGACCAAAGGGTCCTGGGTTCGATTCTCGTCAAGGGCACGTACTGGGTTGCAGGCTCCTCCCCGGGCTGGTCGGGACTCGTGCAGGAGGCACCCCGTCGATGTGTTTCCCTCACATGGATGCTTCTCTCTGTCTTCCCCTCTCTTTTCCGCTCTCCCCAAAAATCAACGGGGAAAATGTCCTCGGGTGAGGAGTAACAACAATGAAAACAAACAAACAAAAACACACACAAAGAGGTAAGGCCGTGGTTGGCGAACTGCGGCTCGCGAGCCACATGCGGCTCTTTGGCCCCTTGAGTGTGGCTCTTCCACAAAACACCGCGGCCTGGGCGAGTCTATGTTGGAGAAGTGACGTCAGAAGAAGTTTCAGTTTAAAAAAGGTGGCTCTCCAAAGCAATGTCGATCGTTGTGCTGTTGATAGTTGGCTCTGTGGACTCATGAGTTTGCCGACCACTGACGTAAGGAAAGTCTACCTACCGGGGGCTTCTGGGACAACTGTCTTCCTTAATAATAGAAGACAGAGTTGTCCTAACCGGTGTGGCTCAGTGGATGGAGTGTCGGCCTACGGACTGAAGGGTCCCGGGTTCGATTCCGGTCAAGGGCATGTCCCTTGGTTGCAGGCTCATCCCCCGTAGGAGGTGTCCAGGAGGCATGTGATTGATGTTTCTCTCTCATCCATGTTCCTAACTCTCTATCCTTCAACCTTCCTCTCTGTAAAAAATCAATAAAATATGTTTTAAAAAAGAAGAAGATGGAGTTGCATTAAGTAAGGCCCCCTCTCTCCTTCCCTGTCTCCTTCCTGCTCAAGACCTTGTGATGACTGATGCATTGATGTGCAGCGAGCAGGAGCCTCGGAGACACGAGTCCGGGGCCCTGCCCCCTCTGGCAGCGCCAGGTCTGGGAGGACGTGGGGAAACCATAAGCCGGAGTGCATCGGTGCCCCGCCAAACGGTGCATCATTCTGGAAGACGATCGGACCGCGCTTGTGAAAGCATCCACCACGGGCGCACGGTGACTCATGCAGCTCGGCCAGAGCGGCTCTGACCCCCACAGTCCATGTGACTACAGGGGTGGCTGCTGTCACACCACAGCCACAGCCGGGCCCCTCAGCGGGGCAAGACCGGCCAACGGCAGGGCCCACGGCCAGGGGAGGGGAGAGCCAGCTCCCTATGCGCTAGGTGCACCCAGAGCAACCAGGTGGCATCTAAACAGATGGAACAGTCGGCCCTCCGCATCCACAGGCACCGAATCCGTGGCTTCAGCCAGCTCCATGGATCGACAGTATTGGGGGGAGGGGGGAGATGTGTCGTCCCTGACGTGTGCTATGTAGTTAGACCTCTGATGGCCACGGCGGGACTGAGCGTGTACACTCTTTCTTCGCACGTCTCCCCGAACCATGCAGTGTAACAACTGTTTACTCAGCGCTGACATCGTGTTAGGAGTTATTGGGCTGGGTACATACAAGCCCTGTGCCTCCTGACATAGGGGACTTGAGCATCTTCTGCAGACACCAAAGGATTTGCTGAGTAAAAGGGGAAAAAAACAGCGAGAGAAGCCAGAGAGAGACCTGTAGCCAAATCCCATCCGCCCAAATTCGAAACAGGTACCCAATCGGAGCCACATAGGAGGAAGGGCACACACCGGCCCACAGCCACCCCACAGGGCGGGTGCCCCCCGGAGCAGAGGGCACGGGCACGAGGCAGGCAGAAAAGGCAGGAGCGGATCCTGCACAGACCGACGGGAACTGCTTTAAACGGAGGAGGCGCTCACAACGCGGCTCGCGAGAGAAATCTCAGGCAGGTGCGGAGGCAGAGCACCCGGGAATAAACGTGCCCGGGGTTCCTTCTGCCCGTGGGTCCTCTGGGCAGGCACCTGGCAGAGCCGCAGTTTCCCCACAGTGAACAGCAGACAGGAAGCGCGGCCCCAGGGGGTCCTGCGAGCTTCCCTGGAAACTCATGCCTAGAGCCCGAGTTTGGGACTCGGCAGAGGCTTTGTGAATGGCAACTGAGGCCTCAGCTTTCCCATCTATAAAATGGGGTTTTTACATGGCAATGACCCCTTGGGGACCCTTAGGATGGGCTTGACAGGGGACGGGATATGAGGAGGACAAGAGGCCCGGTGGCGGCACTGTTTCATACACTTGGAAAGAGGGCACGTCCTTCGGGGGCCGGGCGAGTACCAGGCGCTGGGGGCTCTGCAGCTGGTCTCAGTGGGTGAGGCACACAGAGCCATCATAACGGGGAGCCCCTCCCCACCCCACCCCCTCCACCAGAGCACCTGTCACGACCTGACACAGCCTGAAGGAGCGTGGGGATGTCAGATGTCAGGCTGCCCCTATGTGCTGCCCCTCTCGGGGGCACAGGGTCCCTACAAATCCATATACACATTTTTCTTTTCTTCTGTTGCAACAAACCATTTTTATAGCTGGATGAGGCAGGTTACCAAAAAGGTAAGAGATGAAGACAGAAGAGAAAAAGCCACTGTCACGCTTCTAGGACCCCCGAGGAGGCACCCACATCTTCATGTTTCCAACCACTTTCCGGACCCCCAGGCAGGACGCGACACTGCGTGCGACCGCGACCCCACAAACTGTCCCTGGTCTCCGACAGCGGCCGGCTCCTCTCCATCCTGAGCCTCGACGTCTGGGGAAGATTCGGGGGCGCGGAAGCATCAGGTGCCCCTGGGTGGCAGTTTGTTTTAAATGCGCCCCTAAATGCACCCAGCTTCCAAACACCCCTCCCTGCACCCCTCCTCTCCCCCCCCCCCCCCGCTCCTTCCTTCTCATTCCTCCAGGAGGGTCACAAGGTCAAGGAGACCCCTTGATGGCTCCTGATAAATAGTTCTTCCAAGAGACCAATTTCTGCTGCCCCTGGCAATGGTGTCCCGGCCAGCCCCCCACCACGTTCTGAGACCGGACGGGGCGAGGAGGCAGGGAGAGGTCCACGGGGGACTCTGCTCTGGTCCCCCGCTCCTCCACTCCCCAGCCTGGGCCACCCACCCCAACCGACGCTTCACAGACGGATGGCGCAGGTGCCGGTGGTCACCGAGACTGCAGGGAGGCATTGCGACACCCAGGCCTTCCTTGGAGGGCCACCCCAGGGCGGGAGTCCGGATGGCCACCTGAGGAATGTCAGATAACCGCGGGGGAACGAAGTGACAGATAACAAAACCAGTCGGTCCAAGGTGGCTCGGGGTGGGCACTGTGGGGGCTGGGTGAGGGGAGCAGGTCGCCGTGGGCTGCCGAGGGAAGCCCTCTGAGAGCCGGATGGGTGGATGGGGATGGGTGGATGGCAGGTGGGAGCACAGCTTTCCGGAGAGGGGGGCGGTGACCAAAGCCTGCAGGGGGCCTGGGTGGCCCGGCTCAGTGATTGAGTGTGGACCTACCTACGACTCAGGAGGTCACAGTCTGGTTCCCAGTCGGGGCACGTGACTGGGTTGTGGCTCCGCCCCCAGCAAGGGGTGTGCAGGAGGCAGCCAATCAACGATTCTCCTCATTGATGTTTCTCTCTCTCTCTCTCCTTCTCCCTTCCTCTCTCTGAAATAAATAAAAATATCTATCTATAACCTAATAAAAGAGTAATATGCAAATCAACCGTACCACTGCTACAACCACCAGCCACACCCACCAGCCAATCAGAGTGAATATGCAAAGTAACCCAAGATTATGGTTAATTTGCATATCCAGGTGCAGAGGATGGGTAGAAGGAAGCCAAGCACTGCAGAAGGGAGTAAAGCTGCAGAGAAGCAAGCAAGCAGGGCAGGGGAGAAGGGAGGGAGGGAGGGAGGGAGGCAGAGGAGATGGGAGAGAGCTTTGCACAGGTGGCAGGAGCCCTACTCTTGCAGGAATCTTTTTGCAATGGGTCTCTAGTATTTATCTATTTTTCAAAAGCCTGCAAAGTGGGGTGGGGGTGAGGGGGGAAGGGATGCCTGCTTGGCAGCCAGTGAGGCCTTTGGTGCCAGAACAGAAGACAAGCATCTGGGGGACTTGGGAGCAGGTGTTGGGTCCGGAACTTTGAGGGCCCTGCATGTTGGGAAAGAGAGTGAGGGCCATGCGAAGCGGTGCAGACGGTGAGAGGACTTTACAGGAGGCCAGTCTGGGGGCAGCCCGCAGGAAGCTCTGGAGGAAGAACGGAGTCGGGAATGCCAGGCCGCTGGGCTGTGAGAATGCATCTGTGTGTGTGGGAGACAGGCACTGAGCCCTGGCCTGGGCATGGCCTCCCCCAGCCAGCCCCTCTCATCGCCTTCTTTTTTAAATCAGTATTTTTCCATTGATTTTTAGAGAGGGTGGAAAGAGAAAGGGAAAGAGAAATATCGATGTGAGAGAAATGCATCCATTGGGTGCCTCCTGCACATGCCCCGACCAGGGCTCAGGCCAGGGAGGAGCCTGCAACGGAGGTCCATGCCCTTGACCAGAATCGAACCTGGGACCCTTCAGTCCACAGGCCGACGCTCCATCCACAAATCGGCTAGGGCAGTGGTTGCATTAGTCTACAGAGCCCAATATCAACAGTACAACAACTGAACTTTCAATGGCCACGACGTGTCAATTGCACTGTATGTACGCACCTGCACGTTGTATTTTGTAGCAGAGCCACACTCAAGGGGCCAAAGAGCCGTATGTGGTTCTCGAGCCGTTTGCCAACCACTGGGCTAGGGCATCATCTTCTTCTATTTTCTCCCTTGTACTTGGCAGTGTCTGCAATGTCTTTCTTGTGTATGGCTCTGTCCTCCTGCCTTCCCGCCTATAACCTAAGCTTCCTACCTGCCTTGTTCAGAGAGTCTGGCACGTGGAGAATGCACAGCAGGTATCTGCTGAATGAATGAATGCTGAATAAATGAAGTTCCCTGAGGGCAGGGCCTTTGTCAGCCTTTTTCCCAAGCTGTGCACTGTCTATGCACAAGGCCCAGCGCACAGTAGGTGCTCACTGGGTGCTGAGAAGTCTGCCTCAGTTTCAGCAAGTTACTCAGTCCTTCTCCCTCTGTTGGGGATGAAGCTGAAGACAGGCCTTGTCACATGCGATGCCCATTGGCTAGTGGTCTCCATCCTGAGGCACCCTCCTCCCCCCATACGATTTTTCTCCTCCCCGCATACGATCTTCCTCCTCCCCCCATTAGATCTTCCTCCTCCCCCCATTAGATCTTCCTCCTCCCCCCATACGATCTTCCTCCTCCCCCCATATGATCTTCCTCCTCCTCCCATATGATCTTCCTCCTCCCCCCATATGATCTTTCTCCTCCCCCCATATGATCTTCCTCCTCCCCCCATATGATCTTCCTCCTCCCCCCATATGATCTTCCTCCTCCCCCCATATGATTTTCCTCCTCGCCCCTCATGTTCCAGACTAGCCTGAGGACAAAGGGACCACAGGGAAGGGAAGCCAAAGGGAAAGCAGATGGGGAAGAAACCGCTGAGGGGAGGAGGGATGTAATAAGACCTCGCGCACAGTTGTGCACACTCACTGTGTTGGTCCTGACTCTTCCAGAAACTTGCTGTGTGACCATGAGCCAGTCATTCCCTTCCTAGGCCTCCCTTAGTTTCCCCGGTGGCAAAGCCTGGGCGTTAAAGGCCTTTCCAGATTGAAATGCTAAAAACAGGAAACCGTCCACGCCCCGGCGGGCATGGCTGGGTTGGTTGAATGTTGTCCTGTGCACCAAAAGGTCACTGGTTTGATTCCACGTCAGGGCACATGTCCAGGTTGCAGGTTCAATCCCCTGGGGTGTGTGCAAGAGGCAGCCAACCGATGTTTCTCTCTCTCTTTCTCTCTCCCTCTTCCTTCCTTCCTCTCTCTCTCAAATCCATAAAAAGATGTTTTTGAGAGAAATAATGGAGGGTTTTATTTTTCAGAGCTGGAGATGGTGCTAGGGCTTTATCCAGGTGTTTGCAGGCCTGGCATACGGCATATCGAATATTCTAAACCTGCCCCAGGCGCTACCGTGAAAACAATTCCTGTTTGCGAAAGCTGGCCTGCAGCTCACAAGCGGCTCTAAAGTTTCGTAACTCTGTATCACTCTTTCCGTATTTTCGTTTTGAAACGAATCACTGTATCTGTTTTCAAACTTGTTTGTGAAGTCCCGACAGGTTCCGGGCACCTGCTTCTACAGCCTCCGGGTCAAATGGACCTATCAGAGCTGTCCGTCCAAAATGCTACTTCTAGGCCCTCCCCTCCCCCCAGAACCTGTGAGTGAGAACAGCCGGGAGGTGCGGGGGGGGGGAGCTCAGGAGTGTGCACTGTAGCCGGCTTCCCAGGTGATCATTTGCAAGCTGAAGTCTGAAAACCACTGCCCCAAAAAGAAGCCGAGCACCGGGGCTGCTCGAGGCGATGGTCGCAGGGCGAGGGTGAAACCAGCAGCCACAGCACATGGCTCCCGGGATGCCTGCCCGCCAGTCTCTCCTGCCCCCCCCCCCCCCCACTCCACACAGATGGCAAAACCCTGACTCGCCCTCCGCTCAGCCCCACCAACCCCGGCAAAGCAAGCCCACAGAACCCCCACGATGCTCACCGTCAGCCTGGGGTGCCATCCCGCTGCTCTGGTTTGCAGGAAGCGGACGGTCCCCGCGTGGTGGGCACGCCGTCTGAGGACACGCCGCTGGCCGGGAGCGCCCGCGCTACAGGGGAGAATGTGGAAAACGCTGTCACCCCGCTGCCAGCTGCCGTGCGTCCCTCCGCGGTCCCCGAGAGATCCCTGCCGGCGGTCTTCACTCACCCCCGGGGAGGCCGTTTTGTTGAATGTCCAGCCACACCCACCCCCAAAGCCTTGCCCGTGGGCTCGAGTGCGTGGGCGCACACAGACACACACACCAGGCAGGGAGCGCGGGTGCATCGGAGCTCCCCCGTGGTGAAGGAGGCAGCCTGGCTAAGCAGGAGTCACGCAGGCTGCCATGTTGAGTGCCGGCCGGTGCCAGAAGTTCCGGGGCTGAAAGTGGGTTGGGAAAGGAGGAACGGATAAGAAGGGCCAAGGTTTGTGCTGCGTTTCAGTGTGTATGTCACACCAATCCACCCCGGAGAGGATGACCAGACCCATCCTTCCGATGAGGAAATCAAGATGCAAAAAAAAAAGGATCTGCGACTTCCTTCAGAGGCTAGGATTGAACCCTGACCTCGCTAACCCCAAAGTTCAAGGTCAAGGCTGACCTTGCTAACCCCAAAGTTCAGGGTCAATGCAGGAGGCAGAGCAGTCTTAAATTCATATGCTGTGAGGGTGGTAGAGGGGAGAGGGCGGGGGGCGTCTGCTCTGGAAGGAGGGGAGCCTAGGGTAGCTCTAACCTGTGAGAGAACCAAAGTAAATGTTTAAATTATATTTTTATTGATTTTCAGAGAGAGAAACATCAATCAGCCACAGGGGATAGAGCCCAAACCTTGGGCATGTGCAGTTCATCACATCAATTCAAAGACCTTTGGGTCTCTTAAGGAACCAATGGTTGGATTTCCGGTCATGGCATACGCCCGATTGCCTGCTCGATTCCCGGGAGGCAGCTGCTCAGTGACGTTCCTCTCTCATCGATGTTTCTATCTCTCCACCCCTCTCCCTTCCTCTTGCTCTAAAAGTCAGTAAAACACATTAAAAAAACAAACAAAGAGGAGTATGAATTATAAGCAAGAACAGGCAGTTCCTAGTGGGAATGAGAAACAGGGCAGACGCCGTGGGACACAGCCTGGCAGGTCCTGGAAAAGTGACAGACTGAGCTGCCACATGACTCAGCAGTTCCACTCGGGCATCGAGACCAGAGGGAACTGAAAACACACATCCACTCCAAATCCTGTACGTTCACGCTCAGCGCGGCATTATGCATAATGACCCCCCCCCCAAAAAAAAAAAATAAAATAAAAACAGCCCGGTGTCCACCACCTGGCGAAGAATGAGCAAATAAAATGTGGCCTTCCAGTCGGACAGGAAATGTTATTCGGGCACAGGAAGGAAGGGTACACGGGAAGGACAGATGCTGAGTCGCCGTGAAGGAAACTTGGACAAACACATCACGCTCAGTGAAAGAAGCTGGGCAGCAAAGACCCCATCGTGTAGGACCGTGGTCTGCAAACTGCGGCTCGCGAGCCACATGTGGCTCTTTGGCCCCTTGAGTGTGGCTCTTCCACAAAATACCACGGCCTGGGCGAGTCTAAGTGACGTTAGAAGAAGTTTAGAACATGTGGCTCTCGAAAGGAATTTCAATCGTCCTGTGGGTATTTGGCTCTGCTGACTCATGAGTTTGCGGACACTCGAATTCCCTTCACACGGAACGTCCAGGACAGGCAGATGCATGCAGCAGGTGACAGGTGCTTACGCCTGGGAGGGGGCTGTGGAGGTGACAGGTGACAGACTTTTTTCTTTTTTTTTTTTCCTTTTTTTGAGGTGGTGAAAATGTTCTAAGATTGGGAAATTGCATGGGATGTAAATGGAACCTCCACAAAGCTATTTAAAGAAACCCAGCATTTGGAATCCACAAAAGTAGAGCCCGTGGTGATGCCCGGAAGACACGGGGTCCGCAGTGGCATTTGAACGGAAGGGTGTGGGGTGCTGTGGCGAGAGACACCCCCCCCCCCAACCACCTAAGGAACATAACTGGTGCCCAGCAAGCTCTCCTTCCCATGACCAGGCCGTGGTTGGCTGCGTCCCCCCAGGTCCCGGTCCTGCCTCCGGAGTCGAAACTCCCCGGCGCTCAGGGGCCGTTCGCCAGACCCGGTCCCTCCTCCCCCAGCATCTGTGAAGCCGGTGTTTAGGAGAAAGCCCACGGCCGTATCTAGCGTTGTCATCAGATTCCCCTGGTTTCAGGCGCCTGCATCTTTAAGGGCATGCCGAATGGCCCTGGGTGTCTGGTTCTGTGGTCACAGGTGATAGACAGCGGGGGCCCCGAGGGGCAGAAAGAGCCTGGGGTGACAGAAGGGCCGAGGGCCCTGCACTGGTCCTGAGTCCTTACGCTGCCGTTCACCACCTCGCCTCTCTCTCTCTGTTTAGTCCTCACCGGAGGGTATTTGTCCATCAATTTTTAGGGAGCGTGGAAAGAGAGGGAAGGACAGAGAGGAACATCGATGTGAGGGAAACACATCGACGGGTTGCCTCCTGCAGGAGTCCCGACCAGAGGAGTGGACTTGACCGGAATCAAATCCAGGACCCTTAGGTCCGTAGGCCGACACTCTGTCCACCACCCCAACCAGCTGGGGCCTGTGCCAGAGTGGGACCAGCTCAAGCCCAGCTCTGAGAACTAAACAGATCTTTTATATATATATATATATATATATATATATATATATATATATATATATATGTGTGTGTGTGTGTGTGTGTGTGTGTGTGTGTGTGTGTTATTGATTTTTCACAGTGAGGAAGGGAGAGGGATAGAGAGCCAGAAACATCGATGAGAGAGAAACATCCATCAGCTGCCTCCTGCACACCTCCTACTGGGGATGTGCTCGCAACCAAGGTCCACGCCCTTGACCGGAATCGAACCCGGGATCTTTCAGTCCGCAGGCCGATGTTCTATCCACTGAGCCAAACCGGTGAGGGCCCAAACCCATCTTCACCACCTCCAGGCCGGTGTGACCCCAGGCCCACTTCCTAACCTCCCCGCACCTCTGTTCCTCCCGTGCCCCCTGGGGATGGTCACCATGACGGCGGCCTTCCGCAACCTTAGATGAGCTCAGACCATCACGGGAGCCAGCATCCTCTTTCCGCGGGGACACATGGTAAACATGCGGGGCGCTGAGGGTTGCACCATCTCGCCACCGTACAATAAAAGCCACCGCCCACTATGGAACGAAAGGGCCAGCTGTGTTCCAATAGAACTTTATGGACACTGAGATGCCATTTCATGTCCTTTGGACATAAAGCAGGCAGGGCCCAGCGCAGAGGAGCGCCTGGGAGCGCCCACCGGCCACACCCCAGGCACCAATGCCGGGTGCTAAACTGTGTGCTGTGCCCTCCAGGCGCCGTATCTCAGTTAGACACTGCCACCCCGGGGCCGGGCGGGGAGCGAGCGAGCTCAGAGGAGGGAGGGAAGACTCGTGAACCAAGATGCTGAGCCACAGTAGAAGCCGTTACTTCATACATATATATAAATATTTACATATTATATATTTACATATTGTATATATTTACATACTATATATTTTTACATATTACACATATATATATAAAATATATATATATGTGTATATATATATATTATATTTATAGAGAGGAAGGGAGGAGGATAGAAAGTCAGAAACATCCGTGAGAGAGAAACATGGATCAGCTGCCTCCTGCACACCCCCCACTGGGGATGTGCCCGCAACCAAGGGTCATGCCCTTGACCAGAATCGAACCGGGGACCCTTCAGTCCCAGGCCAATGAGCCATCCACTGAGCCAAACCGGCTACGGCAGGAGCCCTTACTTCTGTTCTGACCACGTGACGTACCGTGCGGCCACCAGGACGTAACAGCAAATCAGACCCACTCGGGCTCAGCGCCAAACACCACAGATCATGACTTAATTCCACGGAGACATGCGTTACAGAAACGGAGGGCTGGAGGGGAACAGCGGCGCACCCCACGGTCCACGGGGAGGGGGTCCCCTGAAGAAGGGACAAGTGTACTGAGAGCAGCAGGTGTCTGGTGCTGGGACCTGTGCCATAAATAGAGGCTGCAAAGGGCCCGTTCATCCTGAGTCCCGGCGGCACAGGGCTCAGGGGATGGTGGGGGGAGGAGAAACGGGTGCAGACTCCCTGGAGGGCACTGTGGCGAGCAACACGGCCTAAATGGTCCTTGCTTCAGCCGTTCTATGTTATGGGAATATCCTAGCTAATAAAAGAGTAAAACGCAGATTGACCATCGCGCCAACACACAAGAGGGCTGCCCCATGTGGTCAAAGATCCTGCCCCCATGTGGACACAAGATGGCCACCCCAAGATGGCCAGCAGGGGAGGACAGTTGGGAGGGACCAGGCCTGCAAGGGAGGGTAATTGGGGGTGATCAAGCCTGCACAGGTGGGCAGTTAGGGGTGATCAGGCTGGCAGAGGAGGGAAGTTGGGGGTGACAAGGCCTGAAAGCAAAGGGCAGTTGCTGGGGACCCAGGCCTGCAAGGGAGGGCTGTTAGGGGAGACCAGGCCTACAAGGGAGGGCAGTTGAGGGCGATCAAGCCTTCAGGGAGTTAGGGGTGACCAGGCCAGCACAGGAAGGAAGTTGGGGGCAAACAGGCTGGCAGGGGAGAGGACAGACATCAATCAGGCTGGCAGGGGAGTGGTTAGAGAGTGATCAGGCTGGCAGGCAGAAGCAGTTAGGAGCAATCAGGAAGGCAGGCAGGTGAGCAGTTGGGACCCAGCAGTCCTGGATTGTGAGAGGGATCCCAGATTGGAGAGGGTGCAGGCTGGGCTGAGGGACACCTTCTCCCTGTGCACAAATTCCCTGCACCAGGCCTCTAGTGTCCTAATAAATAGGAGACTACAAGTCATGGAGATTTAACGACGAGAATATTCACAGAGGCGTTGATTATAATAGGAACAGCTGAATTCATGCCGAAGAAAAATGGGAGGAACTCTGTCACATGTGACTGAGCAGTGACGAAGCTGGGTGTCTGAGCCACCCAGCGGGGGGAGTGGAGGGACAGACATGGACGTGGGAAGATAGTTTACAAGCTAATGTGCATGCAACCAAACAATGACGAGTCCATATGTAAGGTGTCCCCCCCCCACCAATGTGCATACACCCACTTTGAGTCACTCTAAAGACAATGTTTGTTCAAATGTATTTCACTCTCCAAACTGAGCTATCAGCTGTTAAAGTGTGCATAGATTTGGGGGGGACAACCTGTATCCGCATCCTTTCACTTAATGAGTCATCTTTGAGTGACCATGGAGGGGTTTTTTTTTTGCTTCTTCCTTTAGTTGGTCTGGATTCGGGGTGTTTTCTGAAGGAGAGAGATATTGCTTTGTAATAAGAAATGAAGTATAGCCGAAACTGGTTTGGCTCAGTGGATAGAGCCTCGGCCTCCGGACTGAGAGGTCACGGGTTCGATTCTAGTCAAGGGCATGTACCTTGGCTGCGGGCACATCCCCAGTAGGGGGTGTGCAGGAGGCAGCTGATCGATGTTTCTCTCTCATCGATGTTTCTGACTATCTATCCTCTCCCTTCCTCTCTGTAAGAAATCAATAAAACATATTTTTTTAAAAAGAAATGAAGTACAAATGTGTCCAGAAGGGAGTTCCATACTCCCTCGTAGTCTGATTGGTAACCTGGAATCGCTGTTCATTCATTTAGCCCAGTGCTCAGCAACAGAGCCAAACACCAACAGTATACAACCATTGAAATTTCTTTTGAGAGCCAAATTTCTTAAACTTAAACTTCTTCTAATACCACTCCTTCAAAATAGACTCACCCAGGCCATGGTATTTTGTGGAAGAGCCACACTCAAGGGGCCAAAGAGGCCTTCAACCTGGGCCGGCTTTCCGGAATGTTGACAACCCAAGGACGGTATGTACGTTCTCACGGGGAAAACCGTTTTCTCTGCCATGCAGGCATATGCACCCCCCCCCCACACACACACACACACATCACCTACATGCAAGGCAGGTGCTTAGCTCCTACCCCCTTGAAGAGAAATCATATGCATCTCATCTCTGACCTATCAGAAAGAGACAAGCCTTCCAGGTAGGGGACCAGGGTTTGTGCCTTTGGGTAAATTCTTTGTTATCTCCTAGTTTCGGGACAATAACATCTTTCCTGCAGGTAATAATTAGAGCAAAATACGTAGACAGCACAGATACTCAATAAATTGGCAGTTTCTCCCAAACGATGGGGCTCAGTGGTTGAGTGTTGACCTATGAACCAGGAGGTCACGGGTTCGATTCCCGGTCAGGGCACATGCCCAGGTTGCACGCTCGATCCCCAGTGGAGGCAGCTGATCAATGATTCTCTCTCATCATTGATGTTTCTATCTCTCTCTCTCTCTCTCCCTCCCTCCCTGAAATCAATAAAAAAAAAATTTTAAATAATAATAATAAATAAATGTCAGTTGCTTTATCTTAGCACAGTGGTGGACAAACTCACTAGTCAACAGAGCCAAATATCAACAGTACAATGATTGAAATTTATTTTGAGAGCCAAACTTTTTATTTTTTTAGTATATCTTATTGATATTTTTACAGAGAGGAAGGGAGAGGGATAAAAAGTCGGAAACATCAATGAGAGAGGAACATCGATCAGCTGCCTCCTGCACACTCCCCACTGGGGATGTGCCCACAGCCAAGGTACGTACCCTTTAACGGAATCGAACCTGGGACCCTTCAGTCTGCAGGCCGACGCTCTATCCACTGAGCCAAATGGGTTTCAGCTAAACTTTTCAAACTTAAACTTCTTCTAACGCCAATTCTTCAAAACAGACTCACCCAGGCCGTGGGATTTTGTGGGAAGAACCACACACAAGGAGCCAAAGAGCTGCATGTAGCTCGCGAGCCGCAGTTTGCTGACCGTGGTCTTACTGGGATGACTCAGGGAACTAACGAAGCAATGGGGGTCGCATTGTCCAGACGCCGCTCCTTGGGGGGGGGGGGGGGGATCAGCTCATGCTGAAAGGGAGGGAGGCCAGGGGTGTCTGGCCACTGGAGCTACCCCTGACCTCAGCTCGGCCAGGAAGGGGTGAGGCCAGGACGCCGTGTGGTTGGTTCTCGGTGACATGGGCAAGCTCAGAGCCACAGGAAATCGAGCATGACACCATGACACCGCCCGTGCTCCGTGCCCTCTGAGACGCCGGTGGTGCGTGGCCCCAGGCATTAGGTGTCTCCGGGAGGGCGAGGAGAACATCTTCATGGTGAAGGTGGAGCCCCTGCAGGCAGCACAGGGCAGCCTGGTGCCGGGCCAGGGGCAGAGGCCGTGCGGGCAGTGGGGCTTTCCATCAAAATAACCAGAGCGACTGGCCAAAGCTTCAGACCCTCAGTGTCCGCTGGCCGGGTGGGGCCCGGAGCCTGTGTTTTACCAGGGCCACCGGTGCTTTTGCTGCCTCCCCAGGGCAAGCGTGGGAAGCCCCCTCGCCTCCCCCTGGGAGGGAGAAGCACCGGCGTGGGCTGTGGAAGGCCTGGGAGCCAGCTCTCAGGTCCAGCTTATAAACTCTCTGGAAAACACTGGGACCAGGCCCAGGGCAAGCCAAGCAGGGACTTCCCTGCAGGCTGCAGACATCTGTACCAAGAGGGACGTATCTTTCGGAGCTGTGCACTGAATTATAGATCTGTGTGTGTGTACACAAACACACGTGTATATATAAACATGCATGTGTACACATAAATACAGGTACACCTATGTGTATGAATATGCCTACAGGATAGCTGCAAAATAGGTATACACACTTTGAAGCACTACAAAGGCGGTGTTTACTAAACTACGTTTCATTTTCAAAAATGTAATAGAATCTACAGATATTGTGTGGAGACAATTTTTGGAATACCCTCTATATTCATATATACATAGGTGCACATGTGCATATGGACACATACATGCAGGCAGGCATATGCACCCCCCCACACACACACACATTATACAGTTCATCTTCATACATGCTCTACCCTAATGCTAACATTATCCCCATTCTCCTGGAGGAACCAGGGCATACAGAGAGTGAGCAGCTAGCCGCGGGTCTCACAGCCAGCTGGTGGCAGTGGCAGGGCCGGAAACCAGACAGGCCGGATCCAGAATTCCTCGCCGTGCTCGCTGCACATTGTCACAGGGAGACTGGGAGTCATCGCCCGGGAAAGTGTCTTGTGCCCTGGGGGCACAGAGTCAGTGACGTCTGCCAAGCATTCCTCCCACCTCTGAGCGTGCATGCGGTTTCCCCTGCTGAAAGGGGGGCGGATTTCTGCTGCCACTGAGGTGGGGCTGGCCTGTGGCTGCCGGACCATTAGAAGGCCAGGCCAGGGCAGGTTGCGTGCTGGCTCTGTGCCTCGCTCCTGGGTGGCCGGGCAGCTTCCACTGTACCCACTCGAGAGGCAGCTGCCATCCTGAAAAGCAGGTTGGGCTAGACCACTGATGGGAGAGAGGCCCGGGGCACTGCAGCCACCCCTCTGAGAGCTGCCCAGGAATGCGGCCACCACAGCCTCCGAGTGAGTCCTCGAGGACCAGAAGAACTACGCGGCAGGACTCAGCTGCCCTCCACGACTATCTATACTAATAAAAGGGTAATATGCTAATTAGACTGAACATCTTCTGGAAGACCTTCCAGATGTCCTTCTGGACATCCTTCCTGACAAAACCATGTTGGCAGGGTCAAGGCAGAGGAGGTTAGAGGTGGTCAGGCAGGAAGGAGAGAGCAGTTAGGGCAAAAGGCTGTCAAGGGAGAGCAGTTAGGGGGACCAGGCCAGCAGGGGAGAGCAGTTAGGGGGATCAGGTTGGCAGGCAGGTGAGCAGTTAGGAGCCAGAGGTCCAAAGGGCTCCCAGATTGGAGAGAGTGCAGGTGGAGCTGAGGGGAGCCCCTTCCCGTGCACAAATTTTGCGCACCGGGCCTCTAGTGAGAAAATAAACAGCTCTTGCGAGAAGCCACTAAGTGGTGGGGTGGTTTGTGACGTAACCGACTGTGTGACCTTGACCTGGGCCTCAGCCCCCACGTAAGCTTGGAGATCTCGAAAGAACTGTCAAGTTCTTCCTCTGGTTCATGTTAGCCTCACCTTCAGCACAGGTCACAGCCGTAGCATTCACTGTGGACTGGGGGGAAAGTCCAGCAGACTCCACTTTGGCACCATAAAGAAACCAGCGGACGGAGTACATCACTCCCAGTTCATCGCTGATGGAAACGCCAAACCTAGGGTCCCCCAAACTCGGGCTCTTCCCCGCCTGCTGGTCAATGCCACCCTGTTCCTACCCTGTTCTAGATCATCTCTGTAGGAAGTCACACACTCCCACCACCCCCAAAAGCACTCTGCACCCCCACACTTCCCCCCCCCCCCACCTGTGAACGAGAGACTCAGACTGGCCAGAGGTTATCACTCTCCCCGGGTTCTGTTTCCTTGGCCCATCACAGCCGGCTGCTTCCTTCCCATCGGTATCACCCAGGCCAGGAAGTTTCTCTTTCCCTGCCATCCATTGTGCGCGGGCAGATCAGAGGGACCTGGCCAAGGCAAGGACGGAACCAGCTGGGCACGTGCAGATAGGGGCCGGCCACCGTCCCGGCCCAGCCCCAGCCCGTCAGTCTGTCCCCACACTGGAGGACAGTTATACCGCCAGACAGTGAGGACGGCAGGAGACCCGTCCTGATAATTAATCAGGAGCATTATCACCATCCTCAAGAGCCCCTGGCCTGCTCCCCAGGCTGCTAGGAAAGTGACCTCACCCCCTTCCTGTCTTATAACCACGGCCTCCTGTCCATTGGACCAGGGGCTAAAATGCAGCCGGGAAAACAAGGCCTGTCGGGGCAGCCTGCAGGGACGTCCGATGGGATGACCTCTCACCGTCTCTCGGGTGAGAAGGCGAAGGCTGCAGAAGACAGGCCTGCCTCCGAGACACGGGGGATCCGGTCGAGACAATGGCAATAAAGTGAGAATCGCAATAAAGGGAGTCGCAATCTTTTTGCTGCTACCCTGTTTCCCCGAAAATAAGACACTGTCTTATATTATGTTTTTGCTCCCAAAGATGCGCTAGATCTTATTTTCGGGGGGAATGCCTTATATTATAGCGAGTAGGTCTTACTTTCAGGGGATGTCTTACTTTTGGGGAAACAGGGTAGAAGACCTTGCCTTTGATCTGTAAATAATACAACACCTGCGGTACGCAATAGAGCCAAGCCACCAGCTCCCTCAGCATCTGAAGGAGAAATGACGAGATCAAAAGTCAAAGAAAGAAGACAGTGTAGGCTCAAAAGACAGGGGCAAGGCATGTTCTTGGGGACCAATCCCCTCCCCCCCCCCCCCCACGAGAAGTTCAGGCCATCAGGATGGAATCCATGGGAGGGGTGACATTGGGGCAGGCCTTTGTCAGACTATTGAGTAGAGGGGGACATGGCCCAAGCTGTGCTTTCAGCATTTGGACTTGACCATGAGGAGGAGGAGGAGGGACAGGAAAACTCAGCACACCCAGCATGAGGCTCAGGGTTCGGAAGGAAGGGACGTGAAGGGAACAGGAAGTGGGGTCAACGGGAAAGAAACAGAGGCAGGAGGACCCCTGGCTGGAAGGAGTCCAGGGAGAGGGGAAAGCACTTGTCTTTGCCTTTCCGTTGACAGCAAGGCTTTTCCTTGAGAGCAGGGCTGGGCAGGGCGGGACTTCCCAAAACTCAGGAGGGGAACAGGCCTGAGCATATGTCCCCAGCAGAAGCTGCAGAACCGAAATCGGGCGCTCACTCTAGCCTCTTCCACCTGCCCTGGGGCCTCGTCGCAGGGAGCTGTGGCCGCGCAGCAGTGTGTTTCACAGCAAGAGGGGCTCCAAGACCAGTGCGGCCCAGAGGCGGTGGTGAGAGACGGCAAAAGAGTGGCATCCTCCCTGTACCCTAACCGAGGCGCAGAGAGGTCAAACAACTAGTCCACTATCACACAGCGAGGGCGTGCCAGAACTGGGATCCCAACACAGGGCCCCCGTGTAGACCTGGCCTGTGTCCGTCAGAGACCCAGCGGGGAGGAAACAGAGGAGTGACGCCCCTGACCTTACTCCCACCCTGCCGGCGCCTCCCACACAGAAGCCAGGGGCACAGGAGCTCGGGGGTGGCATCCATCCCGTGGCAGCTACACAAGTTGGCCTCCTGGGTACACAGCAGGGCCGGAAAGGACAGGGGGGATCTGGACCGAGCACGAGCACCAAGGGCACCTGACACCTCACCACTCCCACAACCAGATCAGAGGGTCCCTGGCCTCCGCTGCCTCCACCCCGCAGAGCCACAGGCCAGAAGCCCCAGGACTTGGCTCTGCACCAGGGAACCCTCTGGCTCTCTGTACAAGCTCAAGGCCTCACCCGTGCAAGCTCTGCCTTCACCCCAAGCTGGTCCAGCCTCATCACGCCGCTGCCTTCCTTCCTCATTCACAGGCCAGCGCCCTCTCCTTTACACAAACATCTCAGAAGGGCCTACTTCCCATGAGGCAGTTCACGGGGAATGGCTGTCTTAAGAGATGAAGGCCAGCCGATGCCCATGGCAGCCCAGGCTGCCTTCTCCCAGGTCCCGGCCACCTCCTGGCCTGCCCTGCCAGCCCAGCCCGTGGAGGCCTGGATGCAGCTGAAAGAAAGGGCTGCTATATCTCCCATTCCTCGGGGCCTCTGATAAGAAATGTCATCCCTCGCCGGGGAACATTACCAGGGCCGATAAGAATCTCTATCAAGAACAGACAGAAGGCTGGCTGCACAGCGGAGCCAGGCAACAGGCTCATTTAGGTGCTGACGCTGAGAGCCCCAGGCGGGGCGGCCGAGAGAAGTGCACTGAATGGAAGAGCGAGAGCCACACGGTGAGCTCTCTGGCCTGGAGCTGGGCTTTCCCCTGGAAAGGATCAGGCACCTGAGAGCAACCGGAAGCCCTTCTCCTCCCTGTCTCTCTACAGGAGGCACTTTCCCTGTCCCCATCCTCAGAGGGCACTTTCGTTCACGCAGGCACATTCAATCCTCCCGCCAACCTCAGAGAAGCACGCCTGGCCTCCTTCTGCACAGCAGGAAGCTGAGAGGCAGCAAGGTTAAGTAGCATGGCCAAGGTCACACAGGCAGCCACACCCCAATGTGGACTCAGACCCCAGCAGGTCTGGCATAGATCTGATCTGTCACTCGGCTACTCTGGTGCGCTGTCCTGTCCAAGTTCCGCTGCAGAGTCGCTTGGCTCCCACAACAAAAATGAATCAATTAAGTTCAGATCTGCTTGGTTTAACCTGGCAATGTCAGCTCCACACTGTCCGCTCAAAGGTCCCTTTCAGCCCTGGCCCCTCCCCTTGACTTGTGTCTGCACCCTGGGGAATAAGGAGGAAGCTGGAGGGGCAGAACATCTCCAGGCTGCGGAGAGAGAGGTCAAGTGGAGGGGAGGGCAGGGATGGTGCCCGGGACAAGGGGCTTCCGGGGCTCCCACGTTTCTGTGGAGGAGCAGATAGAAGGAATTTATGGAAAGAAGATCCCCCCCGCCTCTCCCCGCCCCGGTCTGTTTACTGATCTGTGCATTCTCAGACCCTGAGGGGCCTGGCTCAGACCTAGCCTCGGCCTGGCGGTCTCCCACAAATGGACACACCAGGCCCTGCCCTCAAGGAGCGGTCTGTCTCCTGGACTTCCAAGTCGGCAGAGACGCGGGCACAGCAGGATGTGCTCGGCAGAGATGCCGGCGTGCAGGCGGCGGGTTTGGGACGGGCGCCTGTGTCAGGGTCATCGCCGGCACCCGCCCCACACTGTTGCGTGCGCTCCTTTTTGAAAATCAACACCGTGAAGGTGGGCGTTGCTTTTTGATAGTATATCGAGCTGCAAGGACGCTTCTTATCGCTTCAGAAAGCCACTATTTCTGTCTTCCATTTCCGGGATGTAACACGATTTAATCCACCGGTCCCCAACTGAGCAGCTTTCCAAAGGTGTCTCGTCAGAAGGAACGAATAGGGGAGCACAGGGGTGGTTAGCGCAGGGATTCTACTCCATGGGAGATGACACTGGTGGATGCATGTTATACATGTGCCACTGAATGTACTAACACCGAGAGTGAACCCTCACGTCAAGTACAGGCTCAGACTCGGGGTGATTATGATGGGTCAAGGTAGGTGGGTCAGTTGGAACAGTCAGGTAAGTCTGGTGGGGGATTCTGGGAGTGAGGAAGGTTGTGCATATGTAGGAACAGGAATATGTGGGAACTCAATTTTTCTGTTGACCTCAACCACTCTAGAAAATAAGACAGAATTTAAAAAATTAATTGATCACACATGCATGGGTTTAGCTCTGGAATCTCAGCTCCACTTTGTTTTCTGTTGACTATTTTCCCCCTTGAGTTTGGGTCACACTTTCCTGTTTGCCTGTTTTTATAAAGCCAGTGGCCTGATTAGAAACGAGGCATTTCGTGTCATAGGTAGATAGTCTCATTTGCTATTTCCAACAATGTTGAGGATCGTCTGACCCTGTGCATGCATTTCTGTGGAATAAATTCTAAGAATTCACCAGCGTCTGTGAAACTTGACACTGCTGTCCTCCTCACGTTGGCCATAGTGATGTCTCAACAGTGCACCTCAGCTGACTAGGGACCCCTGTGTGCCCACTCTCATCAGAGCCCAGTGGGGCCTTACCACTCCTTGCCAAGCAACTGCTAGCATTTCCGCAAAAGCACATATTCCACTCCTGGCCATAAGAAGCCATTCCTGCCGCCCCTGCCCCCTCTTGCCCAGTGTAGCTCAGTTTAGGGATCAAGCTGAACACCACACAAGACATCAACCTCTCTTCACCCAGAGCCGTGCCCAGAACTGACCGGCTTCCCTCTTTTTGCTTCTGGGCCCTGAGAAGTTCAGGAATGCAGAGAGCCCGGGGCTGGAAATGGGCAGATTTCCAAGGAGCTCAGAAATTCTTCTAAAATCACAGCCTGGAATTTTAGGAAATCTAACATCTAGGAAAACACAATAAATACCAATTATGCAATTTGCCGCCCGAGGTACCTTGAAGGAAAGCATTCATTACGGACAGAAAATCCTCCGATTGTCAGAAGATAAGGAGATAGTGTCTCCCTGGCTGCAATATAGTGGAACCCAAGATAAAGGAGGTCAGCCTCCAGGTGAGAGCCCGGCCAGCCGCTGGAGACAAGGCAAGAGCTAACATGAACAAGGCAGAGCCCCCTCCTAGAGGGACTCGTGAGAAAAAGGCTGTGATCCATGTGGTCATGGACGGAGAGGCAGAGGGCCTTGGGAACATGGAGGAAGGCATCACTGACCCTCCTGAGTAAGTGAGAGGTGAGGATATTTGAGCTAGGTATCAGAGAGCAGGCGTTCACCGGGCAGAGAAAGGGGGGGAGGGGGAGGGAGGAATTCCAGGTAGTAGTCACAGCATGTGTAACACGGAGTGTGAATGAACAACCCACCTGGAAAGGATGTCCCCCATGGAGTTTGCCTGTTGCTTACAGTTGCCATGGAGGCCCCAGGCTCCAGAGTAGCCGAGTGACAGCTCAGAGCTATGCCTCGGCTTCAGCATGAAGGATCAACTAGGGAAAGGGAATCCCCAACCCTATGGGTAGCCGTATACCACGGCCCCACGCCCTCCTGCAAAGCAACAGACACCGTGGTGGGGATGGTGCCTCTGGAGCTAGCTCTGTGTGTCCAAATCCCAGCTCTGCCCCTACCAGCTTGAGCAAGTTATCCTATCCAATAAAGAGAAAATATGCTAATTGGCCATTACTCCATCACAAAGATGGCTGCACCCACAGCTGAGGCCAAGTTCCCTTAAGGAGTCTTAATGAGCAAACAGCAGGGACCTGAGGCTACACCCTCCCTCGCCCCTGTGGGGCTTGACAGGGGACCTCAGGCTTTGCCCCTTTCCTTGATGCCAGGCCAGGGGACCTCAGGCCACGCCCCCTACATGGTAGAGCTTGACGGGGGCCCTCAAGGTGTGCTTCCCATCTTGGTGCTGGGCTCGGGGACCTCAGGCCATGCTCCCCACCAGGTGGGGCTTGATAGAGGATTTCAGGTCATGCACCCCCTCACCCGTCATTATGCCAAGGGACCTCAGACTGCAGCCCCCACCCCAGCACTGGGCCAGGTGACCTGAGGCTGTGCCCCCCTGCCTGGCAGGGCTTGACAGGGGACCTCAGTCCATGCTCCCCACCCAGCAGGGCTTGATGGGGAAACTCAAGGTGCACCCCTCAGTGCTGGGTCAGGGGAACTCAGGCCACATGCCCAGCCTGGTAGGGCTTGACGGGGGCCTCAGGTTGTGCCCCCTACCCTGTGGGGCTTGATAAGGGTGGGACTGGGTGGGTCTGGATCTAGCCCAATGAAGGGAAGGGGGGCCGGTTCTGGGTCTCATGCAATTTTGAGGTGCATGTGGATGGACCGGGACTTGACTCTGGGTCGCCCCTTTCAATGTGCCCGAATTTCGTACACCAGGCCACTAGTTAATCTATATATGCCCAACCTTCTCAACTGTGAAATGGGGATAATGTCAGCAGAGCTTTCAAGCGCTACTGTGTGGACTGAGGGTTGGAGGAGTTCATATATGGAAGGTGCTTAAAACAGTGCCCAGCACACAACCGGGGTACACACATGACAGCTTTGGGGACAGCTCCCTTGCTCCTCCACTTCCCCATTCAGCACTGTCATTTCTTTGGAAATGTGAGCTCCAAGAATCTAAGCAAGGGTGAGCAAGGTCAAGTGGGTGTTGGGTTTAGGAAGGCGGGGACTATGTCTAAAGAGAATTTGGAATTGCTAGCTTTCCAACATCCCTGTGAGGGGGGAAGGGTAAGGGGCTAAAGCCAGTGGTTCTCGTCGCTGCTATAGAATCACCGGGAAGATGTTACAACCACAAACCCCGGGCCCCCCTGCTGACACTTAAGTCACGATCGTTGGGAGTCAGGTCCCAGGGGCAAGACTTTTAAATTCTTCCCATGATTTCAATGTTAAACTCGGTTTGAGAACAACCGGTCTAAAAGTCAAGTTCAAGAGGAAAGGGGAACACAGCAGAAGGGAAAGTGTCAACACCCTGAATTGTGTCATCTCCAGAGGCACTTGGGTTCTCCAGGCCACCGCTTGTCACCGACAGGGCAGGAATGACCATGTCTAGGCGTCTTACAGCATCCAGGGCTGGCAGGCTTGAAAGTGCCCTGGGTCATTAAATTTGTGAAAGGCATTGCAGTGGTCGGCAAACTCATTAGTCAACAGAGCCAAATATCACGGATAGAAATTTCTTTGGAGAGCCACATTTTTTAAACTTTAAACTTCTTCTAACGCCACTTCTTCCAAATAGACTCGCCCAGGCCATGGTATTTTGTGGAAGAGCAGCACTAAAGGGGCCAAAGAGACACATGTGGCTCGCGAGCCGCAGTTTGCCCACCACGGGCTTAGGCGCACAGCTGGTGGCGGTCCTAGGCTCTCTCACCGACCAGCTCTGTCACTAGGAGTCCCATCCCTTCGGAGCCTCAGTGTCTTCCAGGGAGGACTGGGGACAGGACTGGCCTACCCATCTGCCAAGGCGACACAGAGGCTGACGCAGGTCACACCAGGAAGAGTCAGGCACAAGTAGAGCATTTTCATTTAACATTTCCTAGGCCAGTGGTCGGCAAACTCCTTAGTCAACAGAGCCAAATACAATGATTGACATTTCTTTGGAGAGCCGCATTTCTTAAACTTAAACTTCTTCTAACGCCACTTCTTCAACATAGACTGGCCCAGGCCATGGTATTTTGTGGAAGAGCCACACTCAAGGGGCCAAAGAGCCGCATGTGGCTCATGAGCCGCGGTTTGCTGACCACTGTCTTAAGCCCTCACGGGAACCTGGGAACTTCTGGGCAGAAATGTCCCCGCTAACCAGGGCTGTGACGGAAGGTGGGCAGGAGGCCAGCAGCTGCGACAGGAAAGCTTTCTGCATGGCAGGTGCCAGTGGGGGCGGCCCGATAGGCTAGGAGAGCGGGTGTGGCCCAGGCTGCCCAGCCAAGACGTTAAGATAGGAACTGTTATCTGGAAACAATGGAGCAACCGTAGCTTTGTCCTGGCCCGAATCTGACCACCGGGGATAAGACTCCTGGAGGCACATCCCTCGACACCCGGCCAGGGTGGCCCCCAACAGACCAGTGGCCCATTGGCCCGTGCCTGCGCCCATTCATTCCCCGCTCGGCCTTTGAGAGTGGCCCTCGACCACGTGCCGGGGGCTGGGCTGCAAGGTGGCAGTGCCGAGGTGACGGGGCTCAGTCTGCACCCTCGGGAGGGACAGGGAAGTAACATTTAGGTACAACCATGTGGGTGAAAATACAATAACAACAACAAAAGCCACACTCGTGGATGGATGGATGGCCTAGTGCAATGATGGGCAAACGCATTCGCCAAAAGAGCCAAATATCAACAGCACAACTGAAATTTCTTTTGAGAGCCACATTTTTTTAAAACTTCTTCTAACACCACGTCTTCAGAATAGACTCGCCCAGGCCGTGGTATTTTGTGGAAGAGCCGCATGTGGCTCGCGAGCCGCAGTTGGCCTAGTGTGCACCAGGCAGCATGCTTCCGATTTGATATTTACCATCTCAAATCCGCAGTGTCCCCTCCAGGTAAGGGAACACGCTCCTTTTTACAGATGGAGAACCTGAGGCCCAGAGAGGCTGATTACTAGACACAGAGCACACAGCCACAAGAGGCCGTGCGTGTAAGTGGATCCCGGGGGGTGCTGCTCCAACACGTGGGCTCCTTCCCCACTGCTCACGGATCCAGAGAAGCACAGGCATCCTGCCCCGTGCAACTCCTACCCGCACTGCCCCTTTGCTTGGAGAAAAAAGCTTAAAAACCACAGGGAGCAAATGAGAAGTAAACTTAGGCCCAGCACCTAGCCCGCAGTCATTGCTCGGTTGGAATCCCAATACAGCTCAGGAGCAGGACAGGGGAGGCACTGGATTCTCCGCCTTGGGTTCTACCTCAGCCTCTGTATTTACACCTCGTCCAAAAAATGGGGCCAGCAAAAGCCACCTTACAGCATCCGGGACAGCCGGGAGGGGGCCAGCTAACAGAGAGTCTCTTCCTGCATGGTCCCTGCAGCGCCCCAGCCAGGCCTTGAGGAAGAACAAGACAGCCAATGAAAGGACACCTAGGCCGAAACCGGTTTGGCTCAGTGGATAGAGCGTCAGCCTGCGGACTGAAAAGTCCCAGGTTTGATTCTGGTCAAGGGCATGTACCTCAGTTGCAGGCACATCCCCAGTGGGGGGTATGCAGGAGGCAGCTGATCAATGTTTCTCTCTCATCGATGTTTCTAGCTTTCTATCCCTCTCCCTTCCTCTCATAAAAAAATCAACTATATATATATATATATATATTTTTTTTTTTTAAAGAAATAGGTGGGGGCACGGGCACCCAAAGTGCCTTCTATAGAATCCCTGTGCTCTCACAGCCTGGCAGCTCTGCAGAGAGGGGCATGACCCATTGTCATCCAGCCACGGCCACGGCCCACAGGCCTGGCACCACCCCACTTAACCCCCTCAGGATGGCATCTGCCCTTTGACTAATACGCACGGATTATTGCTCAGAAACACTGGGGTGCAACCCAACAGGGCAGCCCGGGACAGGGGACCAAGACAGAAGGCATTGTTATCACTATTACTTCCGTTTAACTTGCCTGAGTCCTTGCTGTGTGGCCGTCACTGTGCTTAGTATGCCTTTGTCATTTGGGTTTTTTGTTTGGCCAGCAGGGAGGTAGTAATGGCTTAAACTGGAAAACGGGCTCTGGGTCCAGACTGGCCAACTGCCTGCCGGTAGCTGGGTGGGACCATGAGCAGGTTTCTCTGGGCCTGAGTCGGGGCCTGGAGTCTCATCCATTCAACACATACTTACTCGGCACCCACCCAGGTCCCAGGGACTAAAACATTAAACAAAATTAGCAGGATTCTCTGCATTTGTGGAGCTCAGGAGGGGTCAGAGGGCAGGTCGTCAACAAACAAACAAGAGGGTCACGTGGCCCTAAGTGCTACAGAGATCGACAAAGAAAGAGCTGGAGGCCGAGATGGGAGTGTGAGTGGCTGCTGTTTGTACAGAGTGGCCAGGAAAGGCCTCTGAGATAAGGAGTGTGTGTGTGTGTGTGTGTGTGTGTGTGTGTGTGATTTACTGAACACTTACCATATGCCAGGCACATTCTAGGGCTAGTTTAGGTCAGTGGTTGGCAAACTGCGGCTCGCAAGCCACATGCAGCTCTTTGGCCCCTTGAGTGTGGCTCTTCCACAAAATACCACGGCCTGGGTGAGTCTATGTTGAAGAAGTGGCGTTAGAAGAAGTTTAAGTTTAAAAAAAAAATGTGGCTCTCCAAAGAAATGTCAATTGTTGTGCTGTTGATATTTGGCTCTGCGGACTAATGAGTTTGCCGACCACGGGATGTGTTTCCCAAGGAACACTAATTTTACACGCTCAACACCCCTAGAAAGAGGACAGGATACCTCTCCCCCTTTACACGGGACAAAACCATGGCTTGTTCAGGTGATTGAGGCTGTGAAGACCAGTCAGAGCTCTTTTGCAAAGACTGTTGCAGCCCTGCTCGCTCTGTTAGTTGGGGCCTACCAAGCTCCAAAAGGACTGCAGATTCAACCCCCAGTCAGGGTACATGTCTAGGTTATGGGTGTCTTGACACGTATAGGATCGATGTTTCTCTCTCTGTCAATAAAAAACCTATCTTTGGGTGAGTATTTAAAAAAAAAACACTAGTAGAATTCACTTCCAGGAACATCATAATGGCTTCTTCACTGGCCTCCCATTGGATTGGGGCTCCGAGAGGCAAGGCCTCAGGATTCCGCCCCATCCACCAGCACCCAGCACCCAGCACCCATAGACAACATGCTTGGGGAATGGATCAGAGAAGGATGGATGCAAAGAAAGGAGAGAGGAAGACTGGAGAGAAGCTGGGAAAGAGGGGGGCGTGGCATGGAGCACTAGTGGAAAATGAAATTCTACAACCTCAAGGGAAATAGAAATAAAAGAGGAAATGGATAAAAGCAAAATGTCCATTAATATGGAGCATTTGGGGGAAAAAGCAGGAAGTACTAGACAGCAGTTTAAAAATAATGTATGCGCATAGACACAGAAGGTCTACAAGACAAGTTGCTGAGTGGAAAGTGGATGTGCTGAAATATGCGATTCCCTCTAGGAGCCAGGTGGCCGGGCTGGGGGCTGGGCCCGGGGGCAGGTCTGGGGGAGATGAGCTAGCCCCACCCAGGGCCTCGGGCCGACACCTCCACCTGAGGAGAGGAAGGCCACGTCCCACCCCGGGTCTCTAGGCCATGGCCACCTTGTGGCCTGGCTTCCATTTGGCTTTGCTCCCCTGGCTCCTTGAAGAGACTTGTGCTGGAAATGTGCCACCGCTTTGTTATCTCCACTGCTCGGCCGTAAAAAAAGAGGGAAATCTTCTGTGACAGCGTGGATGGACCTGGAGAACATCATGCTGAGTGAAACAAGCCAGTCAGAGAAAGGCCGGGACCAGATGACTTCGCTCGTAGATGGAATCCAATGAGCAAAATAAACGAACAAAGTAGAAACAGACCCTCAGATGCAGAGAACAGACTGACAGCTGTCAGAGGGGAGGGCAACTGGGGGGCTGGGTGGAAAAGGCGAAGGGATTAAGCAAAAAAGAAAAAGGAAAAACTCGCAGCCACAGACCACATGGTGGTTACCAGAGAGAAAGGGGGTAGGGGGGAGGTAAAAAGGGTAAGGGTGATGGAAGGAGACTTGACATGGGGTGGTGAACACACAATACAATATACAGATGATGTGTGGTGGAATGGTACACTGGGACCCTATATCATTTTATCAACCAGTGTCACCCCAATAAATTCAATAAAATTTTTAAAAGAAATCCATTGATTAATTTTAAAAAGAAAATACTTGTACTGATTTCCAGACCAAACAAAAGATGTTCTTCCCACCTCTCCTGCCCCCCCCCCCAACTGGGATACCCCATGAAGGGCAGCACATCCCACTTCCTATGTGCCAGGCACCATTCTATGGGCTCTGTCTGGTGGCAGGTGGCAGGGATGACGGAAACATTTCTGAAGTCGTTGCCCACCTAAAAATTCAGAAAACTCCATTACATTCCAAAGTCCAAAAATGAATTGGGCAGCATGGGTCCCACAGAACACAACAGCTGGCTGGAGGCTGAAGGAGGGCCGGCCCCTCATTCAGACCCCTCAGAGACCACCTAACCCCAGGCACAGAGAGGCGAGGAGCCTTGCCTAAAGTCACACAGGAGGCCAGGGGCAGTGTGGGAACCAGAGCTCAGTACTCCTCACACACAGACCTGTGTCCCTTCTACCAGCCAGGCCCCACCTCTTCTCACTTAGAACCAATCACAGCCTTCTACCAGCCAGGCCCCACCTCTTCTCACTTAGAACCAATCACAGCCTTCTACCAGCCAGGCCCCACCTCTTCTCACTTAGAACCAATCACAGCCTTCTACCAGCCAGGCCCCACCTCTTCTCACTTAGAACCAATCACAGCCTTCTACCAGCCAGGCCCCACCTCTTCTCACTTAGAACCAATCACAGCCTTCTACCAGCCAGGCCCCACCTCTTCTCACTTAGAACCAATCACGACCTTCTACCAGCCAGGCCCCACCTCTTCTCACTTAGAACCAATCACGGTCTTAGAAATTAGCTGATCAGTTGGGCATTTGGCTGGAACAGGGCTCCTAGGGTCACCCAGGGTCCAGAGCAAAATCCATCTCAGGCAGAAGTCACACCTCAGACAACACCATGGCCCAAACACGTGGCACCACAATTAGCCCAGGCCCAGTCCCCTGGCCGACTCTTGCTCAACTGTATCCCTTGCTTCATGATTTCCACATCCAGAGAAACAATACTTCCCTAAAAATCAATTGTCCCTAGCAACCCACCTACACAGTTCTTGGAAAATATGGGTTCAGCATTCTGCTTCACCAAAGGAAAAAAAAAAACCAACAACAAGAAACAGAGGGCGAGGGAGATTCATCACTGCGGTCCTGCACTTTTCATTACTCACACCAAATGTTGGGGCAAGTCACCACGTTCAGCGATCCTGTCCCCTGGGGCTGCAGACCTACTTCCGCCAACACTGGCCGGCAGAGAAAATCTACCCGTTCTCATCAATGGAGCCCTGACACACCCCCAACGGTGCCCGGGGTAACAGCATGGAGCCCCGAGGGCCACTGCGGAGATTAAGTGAGATAAATGGGGTCTGCACTTCACGAATGAGAGCTGTGACCCCACCATCCTCACGGGAGTGTCTGGGGTCCCCCCTGCATGGACCACAGAGCTTCCGTCAGTGGCCCCAAAGGAGCGGGCCAACATCCGGGGAGGCAGCAGGAGTGGGGGTGACCCTCGGCCCGCCACAGCCCCAGACCTCCCTCCTTGCTGGGCTCCCAGGATGGTGACGCAGAGGCTGCAGCAGCCCTGTGCCCACCCCACAGCCAGAGGCCTGACCACATACTGGCTGTGGGTGCCAGGTCAGCCCCAATTCCCGCGTCCCTCCCACCTCCACACGCATGGCTGCAAGTGCCTCAGCCTTCGCTCTGTCTGTGTCCGCAGAGCTCAAAACCACTCCTCCCACATCGCAAATCCCTTTTGCACCAGCTCCCAGGGTTACAAAAGAGTCCTCTGCCAGGTTCGCTGAGGGTCAGGTATGAATACGAGCTTGACATTCCAGCAACTACCAGATCACTATACAGAACAAAGGCACATGTCCTCCTCCCCCCCCTCCCCCTCCTCCTCCCCCTCCTCCTCTTTCTCCTCCTCCTCCTCTTTCTCCTCCTCCTCCTCCTCCTCCTCCTCCATCACCATCCCACCATCACTATCAGCATGGCGATCGTCAGCATCATAATCAATAGAGAAACATCATGCTCAGCCCAGGGGGAAGCCACGTGCAGCGAGGTGGTTACACACGTGTGTATAATCCGAGTGCTGGGTCTGGATTTGATTGGCTTGGAGCTGTGTGACTTTGGGCAAGTGGCCTACCAACTCTGAGCTTCAGTTTTCTCATCTTGGCGATGCAAGTGCTACCCACCTGCTGGTGTCAATATAAAGATTAAATGAGGTAACGCACACAAAATTAAAATGGTGTTTGGCAAGTAACAGCTGCTCGGTGTGTATTCGCTGCCGCTGTGGTGAGTGCTGTTGTTGCGATTATTAGAGTACCACATAGTAGGCACTTTAAGTATCTCAATTCATCTATTGTTTTTTTTTTAATATTTTTATTGATTTCAGAGAGGAAGGGAGAGGGAGAGAGAGATAGAAACATCCAGGATGAGAGAGAATCATGGATTGGCTGCCTCCTGCAAGTCCCCTTGACTGCAATTGAACCTGGGACCTTTCAGTTCGCAGGCCAACGCTCTATCCACTGAGCCACACCGGCTAGGGCCCAATTCATCTATTCTTACAAGGGCTCTGAGAGCTTGGTCTCAAGAAACCCATTTCATACGTGAGAAAGCTGTGGCTGCGAGAGGCAAAGGGACTTCCCTCGCTTCGAGGTAAAGGCTGCGTCCCCTACACCAGGGGCGACAAAACGTGCGGGCCACCGCGGGGCCCCGACTCTCCCCGACGCCTTCCCACACCCACGCCGACAGGCAGGAAACGGGGCGATAAGCTCCCTGGCAGTTCCCGGGGTGTTTTCCTTTGGTGTGTACAGCTTTCTGCCGCTTTTGTCTTCCACAACGCCCTCGGCCGGGCGGCCAGCCCCTGTGGGCATCAAAGGTGCCGCTGGCAGCAGCCACAAGGCAGCATTCGTGCCAGGGGCCCTCCCCCGCCAGCTACCAGCCAGCGGCCAGGCAGCCCGCAGCCCGGGAGACGCAGAGAAAGGCTCTCACTGCTCCAGGGGTAACTGCACCCTCAGCCAGGAGGTCTGCTCCGGAGCAGCCCAGGTGTGCCAGCCCCAGGTGTGGCAGGCTGGGGCCCAGGTCCAACTGTGCCTGGACCGGTGGCGGCAGGCAGATCGCTGGCAGCTGGGTGGATCCAGGGAACTTAACCTTCGCCCGTGATGAGCGGGCTCCGAAAAGCTTTGCGGGGTGGGCTCTGCCTCGAGTCCGGAACGGAGGGATCCTGCTGCAACACCCAGCACCCATTCACAGAGCACCTGCTCGGGATCCGCCCCGAGCGAGGGGTACACAGGCCAGCGAGGGGGCCACGTGGGAAGCCACGCTGAAGGCTGGGATGAGGTCCGAGCAAGAAGAAATGGGATCAAAAGGGAAGTGGACACAGCTTCGTGCATTCACTCCATAATTGAGAAGAGTGCCCAGCACCGGGCAGGTGCCAGGGAGACAATGGTGACGGAACGGGACACAGTCCCTGTTCTCCCGGAGCTCAGGCTCCTGTGAAATCTCACTCGGGAACCACAGAGACCTCCTGGAGAAGCGGCTGGGAGTCCTCTGCCCCACGCCGCTGGGTAACCGTGGGCACTTAGCTGCTTCTCAGTGGGGCAGCTTCCTCGCCTGTGGAAGGGGTATGGCATGTTTGCATTATGACATACCACATGGCCTTTATACGTAGATAAATGTCTTACAGGAAAACAGTTCACCTTATGCTAAATGGCAAAAGCTGCTAACAAATATTTTACTTTTTCAAATACACTGAGTGGCCAGATTATTACAATCTCTGAACGCATCATAATCTGGTCCCTCCGTGTATATCTTTTTTAATAAAAGACTAATATGCAAACTGTCCAGGAGTTTGACCCTCAGGCAGGCCGGCTGGCCAACCACCCATGTCGCCTCCCGCTGGCCAGGCTGGCCGGACCCCGGCCAGAAGAAGAAGAGAGACCGGAGCTCTGTCCGCACCAGAGCGGAGAGGAAAGGCCGTGTGAGGGCACAGGGTGGGGGCACAGGAAGCGGGTCCCCAGAAATGGAATTGGCCAGCACCTTGGCCTGGGCCACCCCAGCCTCTCTGGTTGTGAGAAATAAAGTCTGTTGTTTAAGCCACTCGGGCTGTGGTATCTTGTTAGAATATCCCCAGCGAGCTAGGATACTGTTTACTTTTATTTTTAAAAATCCTGGCTTGCAGCTATGTTTTTATTGATTTTTTTTTTTTAAGAGAGAGAGGGGGAGAGGGAGAGAGAATGAAATACTGATGTGGGAGAGTAATATCGATCAGTTGACTTCTGTGCCTGTCCTAACTGGGGACCATACCCACCATCTAAGTTTGTGCCCTGATCGGGAGTCGAACCCACAGTCTCTTGGTGTATGGGACGTTGCTCCAACCAGTTTGCATATTAGTCTTTTATTAAATAAGATACACACGGAGCAACCAGATTAGGATGCGTTCAGAGATAGCAGGAATCTGGCCGCTCAGTGTATTTGAAAAAGTAAAGTATTTGTTAGCAGCTTCTGCCACGAATCTCATCGTGAGGCCCCAACATCATCTAACCCTCCCCACCCCCACAGGCCCAGCCCCAGTGCCATCACACGGGCTAGGGCTTCCCCCGTGGATTTGGGGGGGCAGCGAGGGCAGCATTCAACAGAGCGTGTGCACCCGCCGACATGGACCAGAGCGGCAGACTGCAAATGGTTTGTGGGATTTCCTTTTGCTTATCTGAACTTCCTAGAAGGTGCAGTGACCACCTACTTTAAAAGGGCCAGATGAGACCACAGGACCCCGCATTCCGACGTGGGTTTTTAACAGGGTGGCAGGCCTGGGTCGCCCAGCGGGGGGGGGGGGGGGGGGGGCACAGGCCGACCCTCTGCAGGCCCAGCCGGGCTCGTGCACAGCCCCCCGCTCCTCACACACCGATGGTGACCTCCGGCAGCTATGTATCAGACGCTCACGGCGTGCTAGCCAACAGCATTTCGTTCCCCCCGCTGGACGTCCAGCTTACAGAAGGGGAAACCGAGGCACAAAGGTGGTAAGCCCCGCAGCTAGAGACGGCACAGCGAGGTGCTCAACCCCTGTCTGGAGCCACGGCCTGGCCCCTGGGCCCTCCTGCCTCTCCTTAGAGAGCTCAGAGCCCAGCCAGGCCCGGCCCTTCCTGCCCCGACGCTCCTCTCTGGGGGCCGAAGGCTGCGGGCCGCGCAGAGGGCTGCACCACGGGGCACCCGTGGGAACCGACTCCGGGCGGTGGGAACGGCCCGGCCGGCGGCCCCGGGGGATGTCCGTGCCAGCGGAGCGCACATCCGGGCATCTCTGTGCCCCGGTGCGTGGGCCCCGGAGCAGCCAGGGCCGGGAGCCGGCCGGGCGGGCAGTGGCTGCCAGGCGCTGGCACTAGCCCCGGCCCCGTGCGCTCGGCCAGCTCCGTTGGCCGCCTGTCAAGGCTTCAAAGGGGTGTGCGAGGCCAGCGGGGGGACCGGGCTGGACGGGGCTGCCTGAAACCGAGAGGAGAGAACAAAAGGAGGCCGTCGGGGGCCGGTTTGGTGGGAGCCCTGGCAGGACAAAGGGCAGGAAGGGGAGGCCCCGGAGGGAGGGCTGTGCGGGGTGCAGGACGGGGGGGGGGGGGGGGCGGGGTGCAGGCCGCCTGGAGGTCCCAGGTGTGGCCCCGTACGAGGAGGCACCTGAGGCCGGGAAGAGTAGGCACTTTTGTTTCTCCCGCTGGACGTCCGGCTTACAGCAGGGGAAACTGAGGCACGAAGCTGGGAAGTATCTCAGTTCATCTACTGCGAGGCCCGTGTAAGCTCAGCGCAGCCCCGTGTCTGTTGGAAATGCAAAGGCGCCCTAGCCGGTTTGGCTCAGTGGGTGGAGCGCCGGCCTGCAGACTGAAGGGTCCTGGGTTCGATTCCAGCCAAGGGCATGTATCTAGGTTGCAGGCTCAAATCCTGGACGGGGCCGGGGTGCGTGCAGGAGACAACCCATCTGTGTCTCTCTCCCACTGATGTTTCTCTCTGTGTGTATCTCCCCTTCCTTCCCACTCTCTCTAAAAATCAATGGGAAAATATTTCTGGTGAGGATGAACCAAAACAGAAAAACAGAAAAGAAATGCAGAGGAGTCGGGCATCGATGCATTTCGGAGCATTCATCCCCCCGTTTCTCCTCGTCACCGTGGCCGCGGGCACAGCGGGCCAGCTCTGAGCCAGAGCCACAGGCCGGGCCCTGCCACGCCAGCATGCCCAGCCGCCTGCAGCTCCCCGGGCGGAGGGGGGACCCCAGGGGTCTCCGGGGGGAGCCGGGGCAGAGGCTCGTGGCCTGGCACAGAAGTCAGGCGCCCCGCGTGGGTCCAACACCCACGATGCCTATGCTCCCTCCTGACTCCACACCCCGAGCCTCAGTGCCCGACACATGGCCCGTGGTTGGCAAGCGACACTGGCCAGCAGCCCGGGGCCACCTGGGCAGGTAGCAGGTAAGGTAAGCCCGGGACAGAGGGTCCTGTCCCAGTGAAATGCTCTCCTAACTTCACGTGGCAGCTCCCAGGGGCATCTCCGTCACGTGGGATGGGCGAGCCGCACATCCTAACCTCTCACCACGAGGCAGGAGGGGGGCTGGTACATCATTGTTGCAGAAGGGCACAGAGGGGAAGGTGGGGGAAGAGACAGCCACTTCACTTGAGTGACAGCATTTAATTTGAGTGACATCGTTTAACTTGAGTGACATCATTTAACTTGAGTGACAGCATTTAACTTGAGTGACGTCATTTAACTCGAGTGACAGCATTTAACTCGAGTGACAGCATTTAACTCGAGTGATAGCGCACACCTTGCCCTAGGTCAGTGGTCGGCAAAACTGTGGCTCGGGAGCCACAAGCCCCCCTGGCCTCAGCAACCTCCCCTGCGAAATGGGTGCAGGAGACCCTGAGGGCAAGCTCGTGCTCGTGAAACCACTTTGCACACCGTTAGGCTCCTCCCCGCAGTCCCTAGAGCAGGTGGGACCGCAGCCTGGGAGCCAGTCCCACGCGCCCCCCCCCCCCCCCCCCCGGAAGGCGCTGTCCTGAAACCTGGGGTGGATTTCAAAGCTCCTCTGGTCTCCTCAAAGGCAGCCGGTGTCCTCTGAGGCGACAGGAGGAGGTCCCGCAGGAGCGCCAGCCATGCTTCCTCACGTGGCCGGGGGAGGCGGGGAAGGTGCTGGGCAGGGCGCGGGGGTGCCCGGGGGCCGCTGAGGGGGCCCCTCTCCCTCCAGAGCTGACGGTGCCGGACGTGTTTGTTCCGTGCACACCAGCCGCGCCGCCTGCCTTCTCCCCGGGTTACCTACTACAGGTGCCTGTCGGGTGGCTGGGAGAGGGAGGGACGGGCAGGCACCAGACAGCTCCTCTGAGACGCTGCCAGCCCCAGCAGCTGGCCCCCGAGGCCGGGAACGCCCAGGGCGCACGAGAAGGCATCCTGCTTCTTCTCCTGACCCGCTGAGCAAACACAGGAGGACGGCAGGTGCCCGGGCGGCGGGCCAAGCAGGGCTTCTGCCCGCGGCTCCCCCCGCCTCCTGCCCAGCTGGCACCGGCCTGAGCGGAGGCCCCGAGAACGCACTGGCCCAGCCCGGCCCGGCCCTCACCGTCCGAGCTGGCAGGTGGGAGGCCAGGCAAGTGGGCACCCGACGAGGGGTTCTCCTCCCCGGCGCACACTGGCAGCGCTGGTGGCGGCTGGGTGTCTATTCTGATGTGGAGACTAAGAAACTTACCCAGGCAGCTCAGGGATGCCTACTGAGCCATGCAATCGCACCCAGACACGGCGAGGGTGTCAGGTAAGCGATGACTGGGGGAGCCTTGGGCAAGCCCCATCCCTTCTCCAGGGGGGAATTCTGCCCGGGAACTGGCTGAGGTCCCCGCAGAAGTGGCAGGATGAGAAGAAGCTGCCCTCACTAGCAGGCAGCCCTGCACCGAATAGATCCCACTCCGACTTCTCAGCTGCACCCCGGCCACCCATTTGCTGCCTCCGGTGAGTCCTTCAGCTTTAAGAAGGAAAGGGCAATTCTCCCCTCACAGTGAGAGTGGCCAGAGAGGGCCTCTTGGAAAGTGTGTGCCCCAAAGACGGGGCTGGGGTTTCTAGAGATCACCGCAGGCAGTCTTTAAACCGTGTCAAGTCGTTTCTCCCTCCCCACCGAGGATGGCACAGGCTGGCCTTGGAGCTCAGGACCCAGAGCATACAGTGGACCAATAGCAACGTCTTTAACCTTCAGCTTCTTACATGAAAGCAGGACTGCAGCTACCGCACACGTGAACACACACACACACACACACACACACACACACAGGTGTGCGCGCACACACCCCTTCTCTCTCTCCTCCACGGCCTCGCACCCTCTATAACTGTCCAGCAAATGGCACCCCTGCTCCTGCAGAAAAGCAAGTGAACAGGGAGTAGCAGCGACCCCAGCTGAGCAGATGCTCTTGAGTAGAGGAAGCAGACAAGAGAAGGTGCTGACTGCATCCACAGCGGGGTTACCTGATTCATCCTTATCGGGCCGCTCCATCATTCAATGGGGATCCCATCCATCAGGCAGCCCCTGTCCCTGCAGATGTCAAGTCATCAAGTAGTTACTATTGATACCCCCGTGGTATCAGATGCTGCATAATACCAATACCTAAGTGTCCGAGCCCCTGGGTGCTCAGGCAGGTGGCTCTGATGACCCTGGCTGGGCTCACTCGGGGGCTGGGAGTGGGTGGTGACCAGATGGTCAGGGTTGATCTCAGCCAAGAGGATGAGAGCAAGCACCTTGGTTATGTTCTGTGTGTCTCCAGAAGGCTAGCTCAGAAGGTTCTTCTCTTGGTCATGGGAGAGGCCCAGCAGTGCAAATGGCAGTGCGTTTTCCAAAACATGGTTGGCAATGCATCTGTGAACACCCCCGCGGACAAGGCGCCTCACCTGATCTAGTCCAGCATCACAGGTACAGGAAGTGGGTGAAGAGCTGGGGGCATGCATGTCATCAATTCCCCATGGAATTTTGGAGGGCAGAAAAGTAGAGTGCATGTAATCCTATCCTATATAATAAAGAGGTAATATGCAAATTGACCATCACTCCGACACACAAGATGGCCGCCACCATGTGGTCAAAGATGGCTGCCCCCATCTGGACACAAGATGGCTGGCAAGGGAGGGCAGTTGTGGCATTCAGATCAGCAGGAAAGGGCAGTTAGGAGGGACTAGGCCTGCAGGGGAGGGCAGTTGGGAGTGACCAGTCCTGCAAGGGAGGGAGGTTGGGAGGGATCAGGCCTGCAGGGGAGGGCAGTTGAGGGGACCAGGCCTGCAAAGGAGGGCAGTTGGGGGTGAGATCAGGCCAACAAGGGAGGGCAGTTAGGGGTGATCAGGCAGGCAAAGGCAACTAGGGGTGATTAGGCAGGCAGGCAGGTGAGCAGTTAGGAGCCAGGGGTCTCAGATTGCGAGAGACATGTCCAACTGCTGGTTTAGGCTGATTGGGCCTAAACCACGAGTCAGACATCCCCCAAGAGGTCCCCGATTGGAGAGGGTGCAGGCTAGGCTGAGGGAACCACCCCCTCCATGCAAGAATTTCATGCACTGGGCCACTAGTGACATCTATAAAGTTACCCAGCTAAGTGTCCTGGGTGGGATTTGAACTCAGGTCCTGGGGACTGTACTCTGCCCTGTGGGCACCGAGGAGAGACAGCGATCACCTGGGACACCCACACAGTGACCCAGTGCCAGATAGGGGATCTGCCGGGAAATATTATTGGATTCAGCTTGGGTGGGGAGGGCCTTCGTGCGTGCAGGGAAATACCACCATGGCTAAGGCCTGCAGGCTGGGAGCCAGGGCAGGTCCCGGCCATCACCTTTGCCCAGATCGGAATGAGATCAAGTAGCATGAGTTCAGTAGCTGGACTCAGCCAGCAGCCCTGTTTGGAGAGTGGGCATGCATTAAGCAGCTCCACAGGAAGGAATGCAATGCTTCCAAGCTTCATAAATCCCAGCTAAAGGTCAAGCAAAGGTTCCAAGTGAACTGATCGACCCCCTCTCCGCCCTCACCCTTGAGTGTCCTTGCTTTACTGGGGACAGAACAGGGTGCAGCAAACCACCACTGCACAGGCCTGTGGCTCCACTGTCCCTGCTGGGCTGGCACTAGGAAGCCAAGGCCAAACAGAGGTCCAGCAGATGCCCAGCATCTGATGCAGTGGCTCTGGGCTGGGGCCCAGGAGCCAATATTAAATATACATATGTATATATATCTCCTATCAAATAAAAGACTAATATGCAAATTGACTATCACTCCTACACACAAGATGGCTGCCCCCATGTGATCAAAGATGGCTGCCCTCATGTGGACACAAGATGGCCACCACAAGATGGCCAGCAGGGGAGGGCAGTTGGGAGGGACCAGGCCTGCAAGGGAGGGCAGCTGTGAGCAATCAGGCCAGCAGGGGAGGGCAGTTAGGGGTGACCAGGCTGGCAGGGGAGTAGTTAGGGATTGATCAGGCTGGCAGGCAAAAGTGGTTAGGGGCAATTAGGAAGGCAGGCAGGCAAGCAGTTGGGAACCAGCAGTCCTGGATTGTAAGAGGGATGTCTAACTACCTGTTTAGGCCTGATCTCTAAATGGGCAGTCAGACATCCCTTGAGGGTTCCCAGATTGGAGAGGGCACAGGTTGGGCTGAGGGACACACACCCCTGTGCACAAATTTTGTGCACCAGCCTCTAGAGTGTGTGTGTGTGTGTGTGTGTGTGTGTGTGCATATATATATATATATATATACACAATTATATATATATATATATAATTGACTTCAGAGAGGAAGGAGGCGGGAGAGAGATAAAAGCATTAATGATGAGAAAGAATCATTGCTCAGCTGCCTCCTCCATGCCCCACATAGGGGATCAAGCCCACAACCCGGGCATGTGCCCCAACTGGGAATCGAACCGTGACCTCCTGGTTCACAAGTTGATGCTCAACCACTGAGCTACGCCAGCCAGGCATGAGCCAATACTTTCAAGAAAGGCACCAGACGACTCCAAGACAAATCTCCTCGGATCACATGTTGAACCCCTTCTCCCCAAAGACGGATAAAGGAAGGCAGCTATCAAACCACCCGGTGCCCTACAGAGATCATGCATGGGCCCCAAGCCATGAGCCACAAATTCCAGTGGGGAAACAGACACACACACACACACACACACACACACACACGTGCGCGCATGCATGCACTCACCCACATGCACTCATGCAGGAGCACAGGTGGAGGGGGGTCTGCACAGCAGCAGCTGGCATCATTCCCAGCTCCCACGGCTGGCACAGTTCTGAGCCTGTGCACACATGGGCACAGCTAAGCCCCACAATCATTTTGTGAGGCAGGAGACATTTCACTGGTGTTTTTCACACGAGAAGAATCAGGCCCAGGGAAGTCACACTGTCCACCATTCCACAGCTCGTAAGCCATCAAGTCCAGATGTGTCGGCAGACACTCGGACCCAGAGCCCTGGAGCTGCCGTCGGCCACCGGAAACGCGAGCCTGGCCTGCAGTGCCTTGTGAAGAAGCGGGGCAAGTTGTTGAACTTGCCTTGTGGCCTCAGTCCCTTTCAGCAAAACTGCTGAGATCCTTAACACTTTCGGGGAAGCCTTTTCAATGGGGAATGGCTGAGTCATAGTCCAAATACCTCTCTCTCTCTCTCTCTCTCTCTCTCTCTCTCTCTCTGCCTACCTTCTCAAGCCAGCTCCCACCACCATTCTCTGTCAAGCCACCTTCTGACCCTGGGCAGGGGGTGGGGGGGGGGTCTCCTCACACAGTCCTACTGGGGCTATGTCCTCCCTTGCAGCAGACAGAAAACAGAGGGAGCCTCAGAGAGGTTGAGCAACTCCCCCGCCATCACACAGCCGGCCCGAGGCCCAGCCGAGTGTCGGAAAGTCAGTCTTGTCTCATCTAGGGCCCAAGCTCTCGGCTCTTTGAAAATGTGATTCACGCGCCTGTGTCAGGCTCTGGGGACTGGAAGAAAAGGCCGACATCAGGGCTGAAGAATGTGGTGAGCATCTTTCCTGGAGGAGAGGAACTTCCTGCGTGGTTGTTATGAAAAGCAAGGAAGAGGGGTGGGGTCTGGACTGAGAGCAGGAAATAGGCGGCTTCCCAGCAGAGGGGGTGTCGGGGAGCCAAGGGGGAACCGAGGAGACTCCGTGTCCTCCAAGGCACTTCCAGGGCAGGGGCCTGCCTGCGGCCCCCGAGGACAGGGCCACCCTGCAGGCCCCGGGCCGGGCGCTGGCTCCCGCTGGGCAGAGCCCTCGCTGCGCATGTGGCTTCCAAAGTCAGGGAAGGGCCTCCGGCCCGCAGCCAGGGGACGGACACTCGGGCAGGCTTCCCTGGGATGGGATATGGAAAGAGTTTCTCCCATCCCTACCCCGCGTTTCCCCAGCTTGGAGGAAACTAGAAGGAAAAAGAACTGGCTTCCCCGCCCTCCCCGAGGAGGAGAGCTCACGGTGGAAAATGCACAGGCCAGAAACGCAATGCTAAGGAAAGCAGCGTCTGCTCTGATTCGGGTTCAGCCCTGGCAGGCGGCGCACGTGGACTTGACTCTGATCTGGACTTGACTCTGGTCCGTCTGGTGGGGGAGCAGCAGCGTGTGAGTGGGGCGGGGCGGGGCCGGGGCCGGGGCCGGGGTCCTACTTGTGGTAGAAGAAATACCCACTGAAACCAGGAGTCCTGGGGCCCTGAGCCCTCTGCACCCCAGGGGCTTTGGCGGGCCCGTGACTGTGGACTTGGGCATTTCACGTGGGAGACATCTGGGGAGCGGGACGCATCACTGTCCCGCCCACCAGCTCCATGTCTCTTCGAGGGGAATGGCTTTGAAACGGTAACGCCCTGGGCGCACGGGACGTGGGAAAGGGAATAGCAGCCGTAATGCCAAGTGCTGGCACCGGGGCCAAGGTTGACCTCCTCCTGTTGTGTGGAACAAAACGGTAACTGTTGGGGGGAGCGCAGGGTGCAGTGCAGGAGGCACAATGCTGAAGGCTCCAGAGCCAAGCTGCCTAGGTGAGACATCGGGCTGCACCGGGAACTAGCTGTGTGACCTTGGGTTGAACACTTAACCTCTCTGTGCCCCGGTTTCCTCATTCATAAACGGGAGCTACTAATAGTCCCAGCTTCTGAGCCCTGTTGTAAGGATGAGATTATCTGATCCATGGTGATCGATATGCGTTCGCTATGATTAGAAAATTGGTGACCTGAGACTAGGTCATATAGTAAAATATCATCCAACCATAGTTGTGCTATCTTTGAAGTCAATCTATGCAGCTCCTGCCACAGAAATGGTGTTGCAGAGAGAATGTGCTAGAAATACTTCTGAGATGTGTCAAGATCTTAGAGGCACCCATTTTAAAATAGTTTGAAAAGAACCCCTGAATATTCATTTAAGCCATACACTGAGTGGCCAGATTATTATGATCCCTGAACGCATAATAATCTGGCCACTCAGTGTGTGTGTGTGTGTGTGTGTGTGTGTGTGTGTGTGTGTGTGTATTAGAGGCCCGGTGCATGAATTTGTGCATGGGTGAGGTCCAGCCAGCCTGGCCACCAGGAGGAGACATGGGTGGTTGGCCGGCCTGCCTGCTGATTAAACTCCTAGTCAAGGGGACAGTTTGCATATTAGCCATTTATTATATAGGATATACACTGAGTGGCCAGATTATAATGTGCTCAGAGATTGCAATAATCTGACCACTCAGTGTATTTTCACTGTAGGGCGATATGCCTAATACGGTAAGCAGTCCCGTGTTCCATTGCTTCTCTCTTTCCATCTGCCATCCCATGACTAGGTTGGGAGCACGGGTGAAGGGGTCGTTAATGCACAAACACTGGGGGGAGGACAGAGAGGACGGGGAGGGAGGGGAAGGCCCTGGAAAGCATTTATGGGAACCTGTGCATCACATGTATAAGTGCAGGGCCTCTGGGGACTCCGTGCAAGCTGCAGGGACGAGATGGCTTGGCAGCAGGACCCAGTAGGAACCGTGGGGCTGCGAGACACAGGGAAGCTGGGAGAGCAAGGAGGCCAGAGCCTCAGGCAAGTGCCCAGAGCGAGTCTGAGAAGTGGGGTTCAGCGGCACGCGCCGGCCCCAGCTGAGGACCTGAACTTCTCCGCTGAAGGGTGTGCCCTGGATACAGCGGGAACAGGAGTCGCAAGGGGTGCCCGCGCCTGGGGAGCAGAGGTTGCAGGCAACGTGAGCTCCAGGGGGTGCATCTGGATGCTGAGTGGAGGAGGGTGGGACGAGGATGGGCCTGGAGGTGGGGAGCCCCCTTAGGAAGTGACCACAGCATCAGGAGCTGACCCCCACGTCGGGTGGCAGAATCCACCGAGTGCTGCCTATCGATGGCCGGAGAGACGAACTGCTTGGAAGACAGGGCAATCGCCTCATCCGGGCGCCGGGAGAAGCTGGGCGGGACCTGGCAGGAGAGGGGCAACTGGCAATCTGAGGGTGTCCTGGGGGGGAAACACTCCTACCGTGTTCCCCCTCGTCCATGGCTTCACTCTCCGCGATTTCAGTGGCCCGCAGCTGACCGTGGTCCAAAATTATGCAACAGAAGATCCCAGAAAAAAACAACAACAGCTCCTGCTTTTAAATCGTGCACCATTCTGAGCCGAATGATGACTCTCGCTGTCCCTCTCCATCCTCCCCGGGGAGGTGAGTCACCCCTTCGTCCCGGGCCTGCACTCTCCCTGCCCGTGAGGCACTCACTTAGTCATGCAGTTATCACATCAACTGCCAGGGCACAGCAGTGACCCTGATTCTACTGCGAAACAGCCCCAAAGCCCGGCGCAGTGAGCCCAAGACCCAGATACACCCAAGGGAAGCCGGGAGGTGGTTCCTTTCCGCGAAAGGGCCGGAGTTCTCAACGTAAAGAGGCCCTTTATCACCTCACAGCGTCCCAAGAGGGCTGAGCACCAAAGAGTCCGATATTTTGCGAGAGAGCAAGCACATCTGCATAACTCTGATGCCAGTGGCTTGTCGCAGTTACTCCATTTCATTAGTTAGGACTGCTCCTCCCTTCTCGCGTCTGATGTACACGTTAAACTTTACCACGGGTTGCATGTATAGGAAAAAGCATGGCGTCTATGGGGTTCAGTACGAGCCATGCTTTTAGGCATCCACTAGGGCCGTGGTAGGCAAACAGCGGCTCACGAGCCACAGGCGGCTCTTCAGCCCCTTGAGTGCGGCTCTTCCACAAAAAAACCACGGCCTGGGCGAGTCTATGTTGCAGAAGTGGCATTAGAAGAAGTGTAGTTTTAAAAATTTGGCTCTCCAAAGAAATTTCAATCCTTGTCCTGTTGATGTTCGGCTCTGTGGACTGAGTTTGCCGACCGCTGATCTAATGCAATGTGAGATTAGAAGGCGTGAAGGGAAGTGTCACACACACACACACACACACACACACACACACCCCGTCCCGAGCTGGTCAGCCTACAGATGATTAGAATAACACGTCTAGAAAAAGCCAGGAGCTCGAATAGACTCGAAGGAAACACGCCAGGTCTGAGCCATACGCCCGCCAGCCACCCCCCCACCCCCCGCCCCCCGCACGCTGAGAGCTGCTGTCACCCTCCCCTTGGCGCGGTGGTTCTGCACTCCCGAGAACCTTCCAGAAACAACAGGATGCACCTTCATGGAAACCCCATCCCGCCAGGGAAAGCTGCCGAGCGGACCTGCAGGAGCCGCTGGGAAGAGGTCCGTGAGGCCGGAAACGACAATGACCTGCAGACCCACGGGCGCGCAGGCTGTCAGGCTCCCAACAGAAAGAGGAGAGTCATGGCCGTGAGCACGCCTGGCCCCAAAGCCAACGGGAAAACGTTCGAGAACTGTGTGGACCCGTGTGTAAGCCGGAGGTAGCCTGGCATCGGCCGTGGGGATTTCTCCCCAGAAACCAGCAAACCTACCACTCGCCACCGGGACCCAGGACGGGACGGTTCGACCCCCGGCCCTGTGGGAGGCAGCCAATCCACGAGTCTCTCTCATTATAGATGTTTCTCTCTCTCTCTCTCTCCCCCTCTCTCTTCCTCTCTGAAATCAATAAAAATGCACTTTAAAAAAAGAGAGAGAAATGGCCAAAACTGGTTTGGCTCAGTGGATAGAGCATCGGCCTTCAGACTGAAGGGTCCCGGGCTCGATTCCGGTCAAGGGCATGTCCCTTGGCTGCGGGCACATCCCCAGTAGGAGGTGTGTAGGAGGCAGCTGATCGATGTTTCTCTCTCATCCATGTTTCTAACTCTCTATCTCTCTCCCTTCCTCTCTGTAAAAAATCAATAAAATATTTTTGAGAGAGAGAGAGAGAGAGAGAGAGAGAGAGAGAGAGAGAGAGAGAGAGGGGAGAAATAGACAACTGTGCTGAGCTACTAAACACTGAGGATGATTTGTTCTGGCATCTAGAGCTGCTTAAACGCAACAGTTCCCTCCCCCCTCCCCCCGTGTGTGGCTAATGCTGAGGAGGGGGACGCTGAGATGCCAAGGAGTAGACTGGACTGGACAGAGTGGCACTGCCTGTGAGGTGCCCATGCCAACAGCTCCTTGGGTAGCGTTTCAAGTCTGTGCTCGTCCCATACTGCCCGGCAACTGCCCCACGCGAGCTCTGTAAGTGCTCTGAGGGTCTGGGAAGAAGGGTGTAGGGGAAACACTCTGAAAAGTACCCGAGCTCCGGAAATTACCACGTCCCACTTGCCACCAACTTTCCTGTCCACGGTCCCTTTTCTTCTCCACGCCCCGTGCACCCGGAAATCACTTCCGTGGAAACAGAACTCGAATATAGCAGCAGACACCCAGCCTTCTTGTTACTTTGAAATGAGCTAAAAAAAAAAATTTTCCTCCACCCCCTGGAACCCCCCCCCCAACCCTGCCCCTGTCTGCTTTCTATTCCGTTCACTCTGAGCCATACCCACTGCCAGGCATGGCCAGGCTGCTTCACAGAAGCCAAAGGACTTATCAGAAATGAGGCCTGGGTTTGACAGTGAGGCCAAAGGTGCAGGCAAGGGCATTTCAAGGCCCTCACTTCCCTGCTCATAATTAGTCAGCCTCCAGCAACCATGAGAAGCTGAGGCTGCTGAAACACAGTGGCCTTCCTGGGCAGCTCTAGTGGGACAGCACCCATCACAGCACTCTAGAATGTGAGCAACGATTGACAGTTTCAAAACACCAGCTACCGTCTGGCTGGGGTGGCTCAGTGACTGAGTGTCAACTCAGGAACCGAGAGGTGGCCAGTTCAATTCCTGGTCAAGGCACATGCCTGGGTGATGGCTCTATCCCCAGTAGGGGGCGTGCAAGAGGCAGGGGAAACACTCTTTCATCCATGCTTGTATCTCTCTATCCTGCTCCCTTCTTCTCCCTCTCAAATCAATTTTTAAAAAAAAATACTTAAAAACAAACAAACACTAGCTACCCTTATGTTTAGGGAAGAGGACAAACTACCAGAGGAAAGATGGCCTATCCAGCTACTCTCCATGCATTCGATGCAGACCTACTGTGTGTCCCCTTTAAAAACTAGGTTTAGCCCTAGCTGGTTTGGCTCAGTGGATAGAGCGTCGGCCTGTGGACTGAAAGGTCCAAGATTCGATTCTGGCATCAAGGGCATGTACCTTGGTTGCGGGCACATCCCCAGTGTGGGGGGGGGGGGTGCAGGAGGCAGCTGATTCATGTTTATCTCTCATTGATGTTTCTAACTAGCTATTCCTCTCCCTTCCTCTCCGTAAAAAATCAATAAAATATATATTTTAAAAAAAACACTAGGTTTAATGAGAGCCACAGACATGTTTATTTCAGGTCCACATATTTTCAAGGGCCCACCACCCTCTGGGTCCCCATTCCTTAGGGGACCGGTAGGTAGGACAGCTGCAGAGACAATCCTAACCCGTGCGTGCCAGATGCTCTCTCCAAGAAGACTGGGAGGTGCTCTGCAAAGGGCTTTTCATCCGTGTGGCCATTCAGCACAGACTCTCAGGGGGTGTTGCTTGAACTGAGCTGAGCCAAAGGAAGGAAGGACGAAAGGAAGGAAGGGAGGGCGGGAGGGATGCAGGGAGAGGAATGCAGGGAGAGAGGGAAGGAGAACGAACGGGACTACAAAAATGAACAAAACAAACGTCCCGAGCCCAAGGCAATGACGGCAGAGCAATATTGAGGGTGAACAGGTAAGGAATTAGCCTAAGTGCAGGACACCGGGTGTGTAAAATAAAGGAATACGGCAGGAGAAACAATTACCTCCCAATGTCTAGGCACGGATTAGGACCGTTGCTACACACTCTGCAACACCCTGACAGGCCTCCCCGTCATGAGAGCCCGCCTCCACCTCCCAACTCGCCTCCAACCTTCTCTACGTTGAGCCCTGGCCAGTGTAGTGTGGCTCCGTTGGCTGAGCGCCGTGTCAGGCACCGAAAGGTCACCGGTTCTATTGCAGGTCAGGGCTCACGCCCAGGTTGCAGGTTCAATCCCTGGCCAGGCTGCTTGCAGCAGGCAGCCAATCAATGTGTCTCCATTCTCTCTCAAACCAATAAAAAAAAAAAAAAAAAAAAGGAGATGTTACCTTTGTTCCTGCTTTTCCCTCCTTGGATCTAGAACTATCTGCTCTGCAATGGGAAAATACACCTATCCATAAAAGTAAATTCACCTAAACGAAATTTTTACCTTCACTCCGAAAGCCTAGGGATCATGACGACCCCCCGAGGGGGCGGGGGAGCTGATGACAGTTCCCTCATGAACGGGGCTTCGGGGCTGTCGAGCACCTCGTCCTGAGTGATGGCTCCGGAGAGGGGCGAATATGGGGACTGTCGCCTGGCATATCTCTAAGGGACACGCCCCCTCTGGGGAGACCGCCAGGCGACCGCTTAGGAATAACACTCTCCCCGAAGTTGTCACGGGGGGACCAGCGCCAGCTCCTGAGATAAAGGAAGATGAGTCACCGGGAGCCACTGCCGGCTGCCGGGCCGCCTTTGTGCACAGCTCCCAGGCCCTGGGGACGGGGCGTGGAGAGGCGGGCGTGGAGGAAGACAATGGGTGAGTTTCCACCAGGGAGAGTGTGCCCATGGCACTGCCAGTGCCGGCAAGGACAGCAGAGGGTGAGTCGGAGGGAGGCATCAGCCCTCAGCACACATGTGCAGCAGCACATCCACACACACAAACCACACGCGCGCGACACGTCCCCACTCGCGGGGTCAGACAGACGCGCTCTCTGAACACAGAAACTACCCAGTGAAAACTCCCACTTCCTCACACCTTCCAACCACATTTCCCAGAAAGGTCTATGCGCAGGAAGTGCCTACCTTTCTCAGAATCTCTACCGGGGGCAGAGAAGCGTGGGTCTTGCTGGGTTGTTCTGCCGAGTGTGGATGCCAGTGGGCCAGTTCTCTACAAAGGCCCTGCAACTCCTCTGCTTCCGTCAGCTGACCGTGGACACCTTCCCACATCGACACATGCAGAAACCCGTCTTGTTGTTTGTGTTTAAAATGTCTTAACTTTCGAAATCATTTCACACCATCACATAAAGAGTTATAAAACACAATGAGCGCCCGTGGCTTTGCAATGTCTCAATGCCGACATCTCATCACCATGTAATGATCAAAATGTTGCGGAAAATTTCCAGGACTATCATGCACATGCGTGACTATCTTATTGTAAAACAGACAGAATGGAAGGCGTTTTAGATAGAGGAGAAGTAAACAGAAATACAAGTTCTAACATCTTCTTCCACCCTGTGGTGGGTGACGCGGCGCCCCCTGAAGAAGACCCCACCACCTGTGACCTCACTTGGCAATGGGGTCTTCGCTGAGGCCATCGAGTGAGGACCCCGTCATACTGGATCAGGGTGGACCTCATTCTTAGAAGAAGAGGAAAACGGGGACACAGACGCACGAGAACCAGGGTCATGTGAGGAGGGGAGCATAGGCTGGCGTGATCAAGTACAAGCCAAGGCAGGCCGGGCCCTGCCAGCCAGCACCAGGGCTCAGAGACAGGACAAGACGGCTGCTTCCCTCGACTTGTCAGAGGGCATCTAGCCTTGTGGCCGCCTCAATGCCAGGCTTCTGGCCTCCAGAAGTGTGTGAGGACCAATGTCTGTTGTCTCCAGCCAGCTAATGGGGGTGGGGGTGGGGTGTCTTTGTTACAGCAGCCTCACCAACTCATACACGCCGGAGACCGCAGCCCACGGGGGAGCGCTCCGACAGAAGCTCGGAGCAATGGGTGGAGCATGGGATCAGTCATGACCTTGAGGATGATCACGCTTTATGACATCGTACCCTGGGAAATGTCAAGGTTCAGCCTTGGGGTGACAGTAGGACTCTGGACGCGCCTGATCAGCGAGGTGACTTCAGACAGTGGTCGGAGGCAAAGGGAGACATGATGGCAGCAGAGCTGTGCTGGCTTCGCAGACACGCCCTTCAGGGAGCCAGCGGGGGGAAGGGGGAGCCTGTGAAGTGTGGAGGGAGTGCTCCCCGGGGCAGAGGAAACCCCCCAAGAAGCACCGGGCCCACGCGCTCCCCCTGCAGCCTCACTTCCCCTCTGTGCGGAGGGCCCGGGCCTATTTTGACAAGCCCGTTTCCACTCCGCATGGGCACACGCCCCTGCAGACACCCAGTGACCTAGCCCGCCCTGGGGACCAGCGTTCATCGTGGAAAACCCAAAGCCTCGCCTCCACGGGCAGCCAGCTGTGGAGCCCCGGGGGCCCCCACTCGTGGGCAGCAGCAAGGTTTCTGGGCAGACGCTGCCGGCGGGGGGGGCTGTGGTCATCCTGGAAAACCTGCTTCAAGCTCCGCTGAGCAGAGGAGAGGGGCCAGGAAATACCGAGACACTGTGAGCATTCATCTGGATGCGCGGAGGCAGAACTTCAGATAAAGGAGGGGCCGTTTACTGGAAGGGCAGAAAGGGGACCCCGGGCGTCGAGAAGCCGGGGGCTGCCCTGAGCGAGCACAGCCGCTCGGGGATGGGTGAGCAGAGAGCTGGTCAGAACTGAGGAGCTTGGAGGAGCCTGCCGAGCCCCTGCCGGCGCTGTCCTCGCTGAGAGCAGCCAATGGAGCCGGTTCCCAGAGCGTGGAACAAAAAGGCCCTGCAAACCCTGGAAGCGCCTGCTGCTTTCGGGGCCAAGGGCGGCTGCCAGGGGAACACGTGTTGCTACAGCGACCATGTTGGGGAAAGGAGGCAAACGGGAAGGCGAAGGGGCAAGGCCATCACCCACCCCCCAGCTCCCGTTCTCCCTCAGAGCTGGTGGCCACGGACTGGCCCTTGTACTGTCTGAACTGGGCGTGCACAGGGGCAATGGTCAAGTTTACTGGCAGCTGGTCCTGCATAGACCCCGGGCCATCAGGTAGGACCCTGGCCAGGAGTCCTGGCTCCTCACCAGCCCTGCATGCCGTCCAGCTCCCCGCCTGTCCCTGCGGTCTGCCCAGCGGGCCCGTATCACTCGTTCATATGGCCTGCATGGCCCCTGTTGGCTGCTGGACTTGAGCACCCCAGACTGAAAGGGAAACCAGGCAGAGGTTCTCCTTCATCTGCACTCCGTGTATGTCTCATTCTAAGAAGGCCCGTGTCTTGCCCAATGTATTATCCCAGCGGTCAGCAAACTGCGGCTCGCGAGCCACATGAGGCTCTTTGGCCCCTTGAGGGTGGCTCTTCCACAAAACACCACGGCCTGGGAGAGTCTAGGTTGAAGAAGTGGCATTAGAAGAAGTTTAAGTTTTAAAAATGTGGCTCTCCAAAGAAATGACAGTCTTTGTCCTGTTGATATGTGGCTCTGTTGACTCATGAGTTTGCCGACCACTGCCTTATCCAACTCCCCATCCCAAAGTCCAAAATTGAATGGATAGAACTTCCTTGTTGTAATCGTGTTGTTGTTTTGTTTTATTTTGGGGGGGGGGTGGGGGGGTGGATGAGAGACATTGCCCAGATGATATCCACATGGGATCAACACAGAAGCAGGGAATGTTTTTTAAAGGTGGGTGCATTTCTGATGGGGTAAGCCCCGGGGGCTCCAGGAGTATGGGGTGGGGTGACATGGGAGGGGAGGGGCAACCGGGAGAACTTCCCACGGGAGAGAGGAAGGCGAAGAGGCCAGGAGGGCACATGAGGCCTGGGAGCGATCTGCAAGCACTTCTGGGCAGCACACACATCGCTGAGTGTCTGCCCAGCTGGGTCTCATTCATCTTGACTTCTGCTCCCGAGACCAGACTGCCCTCAGGGGAAAGTGCAGGGTTCTCAACCCACGTGGCCTTTGGGCCTCGCCATTCGTTAGCTCCTCTTGCCAACCAGCGTGGGCGGAAGACCAAGTCTGTTCAAAAGTGTGTGGAGTGTGGCAATGGATTGGCGTTGGCACATGCGCACGGACTCAGGGTTCATTCACTACAGCTGTAGACGAACAATGGAAAGATGTGTATGAATGGGTAAGTAGACACACACTGAGTGGCCAGACTGTGATGATCGCTGAACGCAGAATAATCTGGCCACGCAGCATACTTCTCTTGAGTACCTCATTTATTTGCTATCCAAGATACTATACATTGTGCACCTGATCAGTTTTCCCCTTTGCACTAGCTGATAGAATCAGGGCAAATAGGTGGCTGATCTCCAGCAAAACTCTAGAATACCTTTGGTCCCCATTTGAGATACAGATGCACGCAGTGGCCAGATGATTATGCGTTCAGAGACCTTGATCATCTGGCCACGCGGCGTATATTTCATTGCTCTGTGGGCTGAGAGGCCCAGAAGCAATGAGCACATCTAGCACGCAGATCTTGGTTTCTAAAACCTTTCTCCAGTGAAACACGCTGGAGTACAAGAAATGGGCCGATTCTACGTCTGGGACAAGTAATGCACAAGATGAGCCTGGAGCATCTTAAGAGTAACAGAAAGTAAGAAAATGCTCAAAAAGAAACACAGAGAGAAATTAAGAAAATGCTCAAAAAGAAACACACACACATACACACACACACACACACACACACACACACACACACTCAATCATGGGGGTACATCAAAAAGACACAGGGGCCAACTAGAATCGCTCTCCATGGCCAAAGCTGGAAAAAACGTAAGCCATGAAATAAGTAAGTGATATTGGATTACAATATATCCAGCGATTAAATGCTGACATAAATGACTATATTAGTGAGACCAGATAAATGTCACAGAGATAAGAACTCCAAGTAGTGTGAATAGATTATTCAGTCAAGGGAAGCACCACGCCCAGCCCTAAGTGGAGCATAAGGAAGGGGGTGGGGGCGGGGAGAGTACATTTACGGTGGAGAAATCTGACTGACAGCGTCCTGGCCAGGTAGTCAAGGTGAACATTAATAGTGGTCCCTTGTGTTGCTAGGAAAGAGCCTTGATATAATGGGATGAAACCAGTACTTCACCTTTGGGTCCCTTCCTCCCAAACCCATCATCATCCCAGGGCCGTGGTCGGCAAACCACGGGTCTCGAGCCACAAGCGGCTCTTTGGCCCCTTGAGCGCGGCTCTTCCACAACATACCACGGCCTGGGAGAGTCTATGTTGAAGAAGCGGCGTTAGAAGAAGTTTACGTTTAAAAAATGTGGCTCTCCAAAGAAATTTCAGCCGTTGTCCTGTTGATATTTGGCTCTGCGGACTCATGAGTTTGCCTACCACTGTCCCCGGATAATGAGGAAAACATCAGACAAAGGCTAACAGGAGGCATCCTTCAAAACACTAGCCAGGATTCCTCCAGACTGTCCAGACCATCAAAAACAAGGAGCATCTGAGAAACTGGTCCAGCCAAGAGGAAACTGAGGACACATCGTGACTGGGCGGGATCCTGGGACAGAAAAAAGCATCAGATAAAAACTAAGGAAACCTTTAAAAAAAAAAAGTATGAACAAGTTAATAACAATGCTTCCGTGTTGGCCATTCCTTATAACGAATGGCCTGCACTGATCTCAGATGGCAGTAGGGAGAACTAGATGTGGGCCTAAGGGACCATTCTAAAACCTAAAACTGTCCTAAGAGTAAAGCTCGTGCTGAAAAGGCGTGTGGAGGATGCGTGTCGCAGAATGGAAGGGGAGGGTACAGGTACCCAACAATGACATCTGGAATGCTTGCTCCGATTTCTGTTCCTCCTGGTGACTATCTTTCACAGCCCCCTCCCCCCTACACACACACACACAAAAAAACCAAACTCCAACATTTTAGCAGCCTGAAAAAGCAGTTGGCACGCATGGCAAATGTGTGAGCTGGGAGGTTACCGTGGCGGCCATCCAGTCCCCTGCTTTCAATTATAGCTTGGGGGGGGTGGGGCGGGAAGGCGGGGGGATCAGATTCAAAGACCCGAAGCAAATGGCTGGTGAATGTGTCAGCGCAGCGCCCATTGGTGGAGCTTCTTAGGTGTGCGTCTTGGAGGATTCACAGACAATCATGTCATTTGGCTCCCAGAACAGCCCGCTCTGCAAAGGAGGGACCCGAGGCTCGGACGTGCTGAGAGCCTGCCTCCCAGTGCAAAGCTGGCGGGTGGCAAAGGCAGAGACCTGGGCTCAGGGCTCCTTCCAGGTGCTCTGTGCAGCCCCCACCCCCACCCTGACTCCCCCAGGGCCAGCCACTTTCTCATTCCCTCCTGCTCCAGCAGGGGCAGAGCTGATACTCAGGGAGGAGGCAAGCTCAGGAGGATGGCACTGATGTTGGATTTTCTTTTTTTTTCTTTTTTTCCTATTTTCATGAAACTTTTCCTTAACCCAATATGTGTAAAGGTCCCCCAGCTGAGTGCTCATGGCCATGAAGCCAGGGTACCCCTGCTCTGTAACTGCAGAAACCTGCTCCTAGAGGCCTTTGAGACCAAACACTGACCTTGCTTTCAGAAAAAAAAAAACAAAAAAACAAAAACAGCTGGGAGAGGAGGAAAGGGAGATGGCAAAGAAAAAGGAGAGGAGAGGGGAGGGAGGGGAAGGAAGGAGGGAGGGAGGGAGGAAGGAAAAGAGGGAGGGAGGGAAGGAGGGAAATAGGGAGGGAGGGAGGGAAGGAAAGGAGGGAAAGAGAAAAAGAGAAAGGAAAGGAGGGAGGAAGGGAAGGAGGGAGGGAGGGAGGGAGGGAGGGAGGGAGGGAGGGAGGGAGGGAGGGATGAGGAGCAGCAAGGAGAGTCCAGATCCGCCTGCAATAAGGGTGGGCTGGGATTCGGGTCTGGGTGCCGGATGCAGAGGATGCTGTTGGGACTCGAGCTCCATCACAGCTGGCAGGGGGGTCCCTTTAACCCACCCAGAGGCTCCATGGTGCAGCCCGGTGTCTTGGCTCAGGCTGCAGCAAGAAGGCATCAGAGACCCGGCAGCTGAAGCAGCAGCAGCTTCTGCCACCCCTCACCCCCCACCTCCTGTTCTGGAGGCTGGCAGCACACCATGACTGCAACTCGGTCCCCGACGCAGAAAGCCGTCTCGGGCTGTGTCCTCAGGGTGTGGAGACTCGAGAGAGAAGCTGCTCTCCGGTGCCTCCTCCTCGCAGGGCAGCCATCCCACTCTGGGGCTCCACCCTCTTGACTTTGACCTGGTCACCTCCCAAAGGCCCCGCCTCCTACTGCCATCCCCCTGGGGTGCAGTTTCCAACAGAGGGATCTGCAGGAGACACACAAGCAGCGCAAAACCATGGGAAGCCCATCGGACAGGGGGCTTCCTTCCGAGCACCCACGGTGGCTTTTCTACGCTCGAAGCCAGGCACCCCGGTCAGGGGCATGTACCTTGGTTTCGGGCACATCCCCAGTAGGTTCACTGCAGGCTCCTAGCAAACAGCCATGGACTCAAAGGAAGGAGAGAGGAGAAAGGGGGAGAAGGAACATGATCAATGATGTGGTCCCAAGCAGCCGCAGCGCTGACTTGTTGCCCCAGCAGACGGAGGAGCCCCTGATGTCCTTACGGAGCCAGGTCTGCCTCGCTAGACCACACAGACCAGGGTCCTGAAGTCCAGTCCACCCGAGGGAGCCTCCCGGGGCATGTCCTGTGGGCCTGGCTTACAGCCAGAAGCTGGGGCGGGAGCCAGAACCAGAGCAGGAGCCTTCCCTTCAGACTAGAGTCCCATCCCGGGAGAAGTAGGACGCTGCTTCTAAGACAGAATGCAACCCACTCAGGTTGGGGGGCGGGGGGGGGGGGGGGGAGCCAGGAGCTGGAGGTCCCAAAGTCCAGCCTTTAATGTTGATTATAAGAAGGATCAGTCCTGCCCTAACCGGTTTGGCTCAATGGATAGAGCATCGGCCTGCAGACTGAAGGGTCCCGGGTTGGATTCTGGTCAAGGGCACATACCTTGGTTGCGGGCACATCCCCAGAAGGGAGCAGGAGGCAGCTGGTCAATGTTTCTCTCTCATTGATGTTTATAACTCTCTGTCCCTCTCCCTTCCTCTCTGTAAAAAATCACTAAAATATATTAAAAAACAACAACAACATGCCGAAACCAGTTTGGCTCAGTGGATGGAGCATCGGCCTGTGAACTTGAAAGGCCCCAGGTTCGATTCTGGTCAAGGGCATGTGCCTTGGTTGCGGGCACATCCCCGGTAGTGGGTGTGCAGGAGGCAGCTGATCAATGTCTCTCTCTCTCATCAATGTTTCTAGCTCTCTATCTCTCTCCCTTCCTCTCTATAAAATATCAATTAAAAAAAAAAAAAACACACACACAAGGATCAGCCCTAATGACTGGTGCTCATTCACCATGCGGCCAGCTGTGGGGCCGAAGGAAACGCAGAAACATTTTGGATCTCCGGAGGTGGCCCGGCCACCACTCCCAGCCTCTGGGTCCGCCCATGGCAGGCAGCACCGGGGAAGCTCGGTGTCCGCTGGCGGGGTTCTATCAGAAGTGGCAAAATTAGACTCCATTTCCCCTGCATCCCTCCCCTGCACTTGCTTTCCTGTGTAGACATTAATTGAACTGCCTTCGCTACTAAAAATAAACTCCCGGTCAAACGCAGCGAGCCGAAAACCTCACCCCCAAACCACGAGCAGCAGCACCAACAGGGTTACACCGGAGGTGTCTTCAAAAGACGCGTCTGTTTCACGGCAGGGTTCCGAGCGGGCCGCCGGCCTTTCTGCAGGACACGGGCCGCGGATGCAGGAAGCCACCCTTCCACAGGCACCTGAGGCTGGAGGCCAGGCTGGCTCCCGGCCCCGGCGGGCAGGAGCCACCCACCGAGTGCCCTCTGACCAAGGCCCGAGGGGGTGGCCTGCAAGGATCAGACAGGAGCCGGGAGAGGCCTCCAGAGTTGGGGTCACAAAGCAAGGTGGGGGGTCAGAGGGAAGAAGCCCAGCCTTTGTGCAGGTCCCAGGAGGGGCCTGGAGGATGAGAGAGTGACACTGAGCGGGTCAGGAGCTGGCAGGTAAGCAGGTGGGAGAGTGGAGGCCAGTCGACTGACAGCTGAGAAGAGAGAGCCAGAAAGCAGTGAATGACCTGCCCAGGTGAGGGCGGGGGGAGGGGGGGTGAGTGGGGAGGGAGGAGGGGGGTCAGGTGGAGTCCAGGTTACCGGCACCTCTGTTCCATGGCAGGAAGAATCAGTCAGACGGCCCAGGCTCGCGCACTGGGAAGGTAGGGGTGCCCTCCCATTGGCAGGGAACCCCAGGGAGCTCATTTGCAGGCAGGGGTGCAGGCGGGAACAGGGGGGCCTGGGACAAGGACCGGCACAGGCCCCAGCAGGGTGCTTGGTCCTGGGTCAGAGCCCCCATGGCCGACCAGCCCCGCCCCGGATGTGCTCAGGACTGTGCACCCTGAATCCAGCACCTACCCCTGTTCTGCCTGCGCCCAGCAGCCGACTTCTGGGGAGACTCCTCTCCCATCACCCCCAGACAGACCCGCCTCGCCTCTTCTCCATCCACAGAAGGCAGGCCACCCTGATCATGCTGGCAGCCACGGGAGACCATTCTTCCAGCGTCTGGAGCCTCTGCCCCAGGGACCGGAGTCCCATCTGCCCTCACCCCGCAGCGGGAACAGCTTGCTCAGCCCTCGGGGTGCTGCAGGGAGTGGGTCCCCAGAAAAGACTCCCGCGGGTCTGCGTCCACGCTTGTCCCAAAGCCCGTTGCCGGGATCGGGAGCGGCAGCGGGAGCGTGGGCTGCAGAAACAAACTCTAGGAGCGGCCGAGAGCCCAGCACACAGGACACGCACCGCAGGGGAGTTCTGACGGCAGAGGTGGGAAGTCAGGTGATGCGATGAGTGCCCGCAGTACGGACGTCTGGGGACAGACGGGTGTCCTCACGGCAGAGGCGCTCAGCTCTCAGGACGTCGTCGCATGCAGCTTTGAGAGTCTGAAGAGGCAGCGCCCGCTCTGGGAAACCTCCCCAAGGGACCAGGGCCCCTCTGCAGGCCTCTCACACCCCTGGGGAGCCTGGGGTGCCCTGTATGAGCACCAGCACCCCCCTAACCCCCTCTAGCACTGAAGGGTGAGGCCTCATGCTCTCCGTCCCCCTGTGCCTGAGGCTGCTGAACACAGGGCACTCTGCCACATTTCAGGCACAAGGAAAAGATGGCACTCACGCCACAATAGCGCATTCTCTACCTCCCTGCCCATTTGGCTTCCCCGGCCATCTGCACACCCGTCAGTCCACCTTTCCCATCCACCTGTCCGTCCTTGCCCAGTGTTCAAAGCTGGCAGGGGAGCCATTCTCCTTTTCCATCGTCTCCTTCATTCCCTTCAACATCTCCTTTAAAAAGCAATTGCAATGATCTTGAAAATATTATTTTTTTATGTTCTTTAATATTCACTTATTTAAATTAGCCAATTTAAATTAACCTGAAAACTTGATTACTATTTTACGGTCAAATTGAATACTCTACCAACAATCTTAGTTTACCTTGTATATATTAGTGGAAAGGATTATTTGCATTCTTGAGTAGGCCCTGTGCATTCCTGGTGCTAGGCTGCATTTAGATATAGGGCAACTGCTGTTGGCCATGTCTCTGTCTGTTACCTGGGTCCCGATCTGAGCTAGGCGTGGGAAGCAAAGCAACCATGGGGGCAGGAGACCTCCCTCAGAAGGGGTGAGGGTTCAGGCCCCTGCAAGATTGGGGGGTTGAGGGTCTTTGTCCCACCTCTGTTGACCCCCAATTTCTCTCCTGATGGCCCCTCTACGACTGTGCCTGTCGTAGGCTAACCAGTCATCCTCTGGGGCCAAACAGGGTGATGTGAGAAAACATTCTTCTTTGGGTTCTCCCTGTAGCTCCCTCTATCCCTCGCCACCACCTCCTTTCCAATGCCTCATCTGTTTGCTCTTACAGGACGTGCAATGGAGGCCCAACCCCGAGGTGCCGGGGCCTGTGAGACAGTCCTTGGGGGAACAAGTTCACCAGTCATTGGGGGTATGGGCTGGGGAGGGAAAGGGAACCCCTTGGAAGAGTGGAGACGGGCCCAAAATCGCGGCTGCGTCCAAGGGAGGGAGCGACCAGGTCTGCTCTGAGCGAGGGTCTGCGCACGACCTGCCAGGCGATTCCCAGCTTTCCTGAAGGGGATCCCTGACCCGTGGGGGACACAGAGGAGAGCAGACTGGGACTTTAAACCAGCTCCCTGCATGGAAGGACCTCTGCATGGTATAATTAATGAATGAAAAAAAACTCTGGTTTTGGAGCCTTTCCTCCTATTCTCCATCATCTCATGCAATACCCACAACACCCTCCGGAGGCCGGTGAAAATAGGATCCCCATTTTATGGATGAGGAACCTGAGGCTTGGAGAGGCTGAGTGATTTGCCCAAGGGGAGGCCAGGAGCAAAACGCAGAGGGACTGGCTCTGCCCGAAGCCTCAATGTTCACTTCCACCCTTCCCAGCCGGTGGCCCCGGACCCAGCGTGGCTGCAGCAGGCACTTCAAAGAGGTGAGGCAGGAGGAATCCAACACCCAGGTGCCCCCAATGGCGTTTTGACCCGGTTGCTAACCCCAGCGTGCCTTCCCATCCTCTCCCAGGTCCGCCTCTCCCCCCCCATGTCTCAGCCAGACTATCAGAGTATCCTCCTCCCCCAAGAGGAAGGAGCAGGCGCCCCTTCGGAAATGGGGGCTCCTTCCGCGACGAGGGCCCGAAGGAGAGAGAGATTCTGGAGGCACGGGGTGCCGGCAACCACAGAGCCAGGCCCGTGTGTCAGGATGAGGTGACCGGAGCCGACGGCCGAGCCCTGCAGAGCGGCCCAGGCAGCCAGGCCGAGGAGTGAAGAGCCACGACCAGAGCTGAGTTGCGAGACATCACCAATTCCCAAAGCCACTTTCGGTCCGTCCCATAAGGGTCACAAGGAAACAGTGGCTTACCTCCCTCCTCCAAGCTCCAGGCGTCAGGGAAGGCCAGTGCTCGGTCCCTCCGGAGTGACGAATGGGCACGTGTGTGTTTCCGGGTGAAAGCACCTAAATCCCAGGCTTCTGCAAATAGATACGGAGAAGACAGAGAATGATTGGCACTGATGTCCACATGAGACATCTCATTCATTTAAACTAGTGGCTCTGTGCACAAAATTCATGCACAGGGGGTAGTAGAGGAAGGTGCCCCTTAGCCTGTATACCCCCTCTCCAATCTGGGATCCCTCGAGTGATGTCTGACCGTGGGATTGGGCCTAAACCAGCAGTCAGACATCCCTCTTGCAATGTGGGACTGCTGGCTCCTAACTGCTTACCTGCCTGCCTGCTTGATTGCCATTAACCACTCTTCCTGCCAGCCTGCTCACCCCCAAATGCCCCCATGCCAACCCACTTACCCCCCACTGCCTCCCCACTGCCAGCCTGATCACCCCCAACTGCCACCCCTGCCAGCCTGATCACACTCAACTGCCCTCCCCTCCTAGTCTGATCTCCCCTAACTGCCTCTGCCTCAGCCCTGCCACAATGGCTTTGTCTGGAAGGACGTCCGGAAGGTCTCCCCGGTCTAATTAGCATATCACCCTATTATTAGTACAGACAAATCAGAAGCACCCGCCCTAGCCAGTTTGGCTCAGTGGATAAAGTGTTGGCCTGTGGACTGAAGGGTCCCGGGTTCGATTCTGGTCAAGGGCATGTATCTCACTCACATTTAGGAGGCAACCAATCAATGCACCTCTCTCACATCAACGTTTCTCCATCTCTCTGTCCCTCCCCTTCACTTCTACTCTAAAAATCAATGTAAAATATCCTCTGGTGAGGATGAACCCCTCCCCCCCCCCCCCAAAAAAAAAGAAAAAAGAAGAAGTGCCTGTGTACTAGGAGCTAAGTGAGAAGCAGTGGGAGAGCTGATATTGATTGAGTACCTGAGCTGTGTCAAGTACCGTGCTGTACAGTTAAATGCAGAAGGCCACTTAGTCCCATGAGATGGGGCTTTGATAGCTCCATATGTCAGAGCACATGAGAGGCGAGGCCGGGTCTCCTGCCTCCCTAACCTCCCCCACCATCCTGCGCCCCTTCCCCCCGTAAAGCCTGACTTCATCCCATTCCAGGAATTCTGGCTGAGGGGGGCGGGGGATTAGAAACATCGCATCTCCTCATTCGGAGGACGGCCTGTCCCAGATGCCCAGGCATTCCACAGCAGGCGGGGCTTCTGGGAAGCGGGGAAGCTGTCTCCCATCAGCCCGGCTGTAGCTTTTATCTGGGCCCCACACCGCGACCCGCTAACACGCAACCCGCGCACAGCACGAATCACCCAGGGAGCAAACCACTGTGCAGCGCCCCCCTCCCCGGGCCTCTTATCCCAACTGATCACCGAGGCAGCTCCGGGAGGTGGCCCAGTGGGGCGAGCCGGCCACCCCTAATCTCATCAGCACCCTGAGGACCCCCTAAGACACCCGGAGCAGGGCCGGGCGCTCCGTGCGTGAGCTTTGACACTGACGTCTCTTCTTCAAGGGATGGTGTGGCACCCCCAGAAAACACACTGTTCCATCACCACAGAGGGATCCTGTCGTCAGGATCCGCGCCCCCATCCCCAAATCCACAGCATCTTGGAAGCCAAACACTGAGCAGATGGGGCTCTCGTCAGTGCAGGCTCGGAATGAAGACTAACAAGGGGAATGTGCCCCCCATTCTGGAAACAGCCAGAGAAATGCCCTTGCCCCAAGGGCAGAGGCCCGCTGGCCCGAATCCCCCCCACCACCCCCTCCCTCTGCTCCAGGCAAACTGCGCCATCGTTTGCTTCTGCCAGGCCTCTCCTGGGACGGTCAGTGTCATGGTCAGTGTCAAGGGCTGGTTGGATCCATCGCTGCCCAGAGTGCCGGTTCCCAGCGGGAAACGAGGAACCCCCTCCTTCGGAGAAGTCCCCCCCCTGGCTGTCAGCCAGCGTGCTCTGCAAGATGCCCTCGCTCCCATGTGAGCAGCCCCCTTGCTCCCAGGCCTTATGCTTCCAAAGAAAAGGGGCGTTTTCCTTACGGTGGAAATGCCCTGGCTTTGTCACCCCAAAGCGGAGCCCTCTGACTGCAGGCTCGTGGCCAGGCTGCCCGGGTTGGCACCCCAGTTCTACCACAAACGGCCTTTTAGGAGCCTGAGCGAGCGGCTCTCTGAGCCTCAGTTCCTCACCTGAAAGGTCTGTCCCCAACGCAAGAACCTTTGCGCAGCTGGGCACGGGGCCGGTGCGTCAGCGGTCGGCATACCACCAAGGCAAGCATGGGGGGCCTTCGCTCTTAGTCACCTCCCCACCAGGAGGGAGAAGGTCTCCCCTGTCCCCGTCTGCCCGCGATGACCGGGTCGGCGGCCTGGCTCAGGACACGGGACGCGGGGAGCAGGAGAGGCCAGTGAGAGGGGAGCTGGAGGCTGGGGGGGGGGGGGGGTGTCCGCCGGCCTCGGCTTCAGGCCTGACCTGACCCCCCTTGTCCGTTGACTCATCTGCAAGATGGAGCAGAGGGCAGCCCTCGCCAGCTCCAAGCAGGTGGGATGTGCGCCGGGAATAGGAAGGTGCCAGAGACACGCAGCGAATCCTAACAGCAGTGACACTGACAAGAGGTCCTGGCAGGACACCTGGCGTCCTCTGGGACCTCACTGAGCACCCACGACGGCCCCAGGAGGTCGGGAGATCGTACCCATGTCACAGACGTGGAGAGGAAAGCTCAGAGAGGCCGAGGAGGCCGCCTGACGCCCACCAACGTGTGGCTGAATCACTGCTTTGCAAGCTCACCCCACCTCCTTGTAAAGGGGGGCAGCAACAGCCCAGGAAGCCAGCTCTCGCCGAAAAAAAAAAACCCTCCTTCCGAGCCACAGCCAAGTCGATTAATGTTTTTAATTAATGTTTGAAACCACGGAGCAATGTGCTATGGTAATGAGGGAACTAGAATGTCTAAGTTTCTCCCAGGAGCGGGTCCAGCCAGAGGCTCGCTGCCAGAGCTGGGGTGGGTGGGTGGGGGGTGGTCCTGAGCGGCCAGGGCGGTCAGAGGGGGGAGGTCACCGCCCCACATCAATGCCCCCACGCCTGGCAGGCTGTTGGGCAGCTTCCCACCCACGGAGAGCAGCCAGGGGAGAAGACCAGCCCAGCGCAGGGACAGGATGAACTGGGCCCCTCTTCCTCCGGATCCAGCCAGCCCAGCGGCAGAGGGAGCGGGGTGGGGCGACACGCAGCCTGTCCAGCACTGAGCCTGAGGCCCGAGGCTGCTGCATCCAGGCCCCCCCTCCCGCCCCCTGGCCTGCCACACTGTCCCGGGACAGGGAGACCCCTGCTCTGTGGCTGACAGACAAACACTGCCCTTGTGCCTGAACTAGGAGACCCCAGGCTTTCTCAGGATGCTGACAGGTAGATCTAGATAGACACCCCCTCTCGTCCCCCACAAGAGCCAAGGAGATGAGAGGCGATGGGGGCCCAGACACAGCCCACTTGGCCATTGTGTGCAGGGACTTTTCTCGCTCTGCCAGGGTCTGTTCTGTTCCCACCCCTCCCCCAACAACCCGAAAGGCTTCTTTTCCCCCAGGAGAAGGGGAGGCCCAAATGTGAAATACAGGACTGAATCGTCAATAATCACTGGTGGGGGGGGGGCTCTCTTTTCCACGTCCAGTGTGGAAAGAAGAGTGGGTCCAGTTACTAAGTAGAGGAGCTGGGGATTGAGAAATAAAAGAAAGAACAGAGGACACAGAAATAGAAATAAAAAGCTAGGGCCGGGTGGAATCTCTGTTCTCTCTGATGGAGAGACAGGAATCCAAACCCAACAGCAGTGTGTTTATTTATACCAAAATAAAAAGGGGTTTCACCTGAAAAAGCCCAGGATCAAAGGAGCTTAAGTGGGCCCAGGCCCCACTCATTCCCTCATTCCCGGGGCTGGGCTGAATCCACTTTTCAAGGCCCTCTGCCCGACACCTGGAGCAGGTTAAGAGTCAGCACTGATAACGCATCCAGCCTTCTTGGTGGATGTGTTTCCAAGACGCAGCTCTGCCTGGCGCCTGGGATTCAGCTGACAATGATTTAAAGAATGCTCAGGTGCCTTCCCTGTAGGCCCTCTACACACCCGCCCGCCTGTGAGCACGTCTGCCTTATCCTCGGGGCGGTGGCCTTGAATGGCACCCACATGCCACCTCGGCAGGGGGGCCAGTAGACACTGAACAGCCAAGAGCAGCAGGCAGGCAGAGGTGCCGGCTGCTCGGCAGAACAGGCGGTGGCAGCCGTCCAATGAAGGACTGCGTGTTAACTCGGGTTAGGAAAGTGCCCGTCCTCTCCGCAGGATTCTTAACCTGGAATTCATTCGAACATCAGCGCTTGCTACAAACAGACCACGGAGGTGGCTGAAGGCACCTTAGGTACAAAGGGCAGGCTGGGCCCCCTCCTCGCCCAAGGAAAACCCTTGGGGCAGCCCTAGCCTTGGGGTGTGCTCGCTCCCCCAGAGAAGGCCCTGGGAAAGGACAAACACTGGAGGGCCAGCAGAGCCTGCCTCAGGCGCTAGCCCCGACTCTGAGATCCAACAGGCCTTCGTGCTCAGCAAACAGGTGCCAACTGAGGACACAGGCTGCCTGCTGGGGACAGAGCCCATCCCATCAGCGGCTGTGCACCCTGGGCAGGCTACTTGACCTCTCTGATCCTCACCTGTACATCAGGGCCAGTCAGAGCAGCGACCTCCCGGATCGGAGAGAGCACGCCCTGCTGTGCATGCAGGATGCTTCGCCCAATGCCTGGCTCACAGCAAGTGCCTGATTAATACCTGTTATTCTTGGGGTCTCACGACAGCCATTACTCTCATTGGGGTCAGGGGGCAGGCAGACTAGATAGTCCTGGATTTGAATCCCAGCGCGGCCCTTTCCTGGGAATGCGGCCAGAGACTGATGGCTTGACCTCCTTACGCCTCAGTTTGCTGGTGTACGAGACGTCGGCGTGACCACCAGCTACACGGGACCACCCGGGATCACGGGACAGGGAGTAAAGCAAACGGGACAGCGTGCGCCTTCCAGCTGGAGAACCCAACCCAAACCGAGGGACGTTCCCGAGAGCAACTGGCCTGCTCTCCCCAGAAATGTCAAGGTCAGGAGCAGCCCGGGAAGCGCTCCGGGATGAGGAGTCATGGCCACTGAGAACAGAGGGATCTGGCATCAGGAAAACCCAAGAGGCCGTTATTGGGACAACTGGTGAAATGGTGTGTGGCCTGCGGATTAGATAACGCAGGTTGAAGCAACACTCAATTTGCTGAGTTGGAGAAGATTTGGGGATAAAAGGGCATGTCCACAACTTACTCTCAAATGGTTCAGAAAAAATGGGGTGTGTGTGTGTGTGTGTGTGTGTGTATTTGAGCTTGTATGTGTGTGAGCATGTGTGTGTGAAGGGGGTTGGGTGAAGAATGGGGGGAGAGAGATTGGGTAGGAGGGACATGGAGAAAGGGAGACTTGCTTTTCATATATATCCTTGGTACCTTTGGGGTTTTCTTTATACCATGTGCTTTATTATCTATGCTGTTTTAAATGGAAGTTCAGGATCTTGTGGATTAGATAACGCAGTGGAAGCAACACTCAATTGTCTGAGTTGGAGAATATCCTATCTAATAATAAAAGTAATATGCAAATTTAACTGCACCTTCGCTATTCTCATAAGCCACACTCACCAGCCAATCAGGAGCGTGGGGGAGTGGCTGAGGCAGCCTGGGCCTGGGTGGGTGGGGTGAAGGCCCGTGCTAGCCCGGGGCAAGCTGCCTGGGGCTAAGGCCCTGGCCAGAGGGGTGAGGGGACAGGGCTGGGATGGAGCCAGTCATCTGCCCCATTGCAGGGCGATGGCTGGGTGCCCAAGGCCTAAATTGTCGGCAGGTTGGGCTGAGGGATCACCCACCCCCAGTGCATGAATTTTGTGCACTGGGCCCCTAGTTTAGGGATAAAAGGGCATGTCCACAACTAGTACCACCCCTGCCACTGTTTCTGCCCGTTCGAATGACCCAGAGCTGGGGGGCAGAGGGGGCAGTGACAGACCTAAAGGCCTGAGTACCCACCATCCATGTGATCCCCAACACAAACCTTTCTCTCAAAAGCCGTGTCACCTTGTGCAGAGATGCGATGATTTACCGGGTGTAAAACTACAAATCTAGTTCGAACCACCACCCTCCTGCCATGAAGAAAGACCAATGGGTGGCACCCTCTGTCCCTGCACCCCAAGGCCAGGCTAGGAGGGCCCACCCCTGGCCAGCCAGCCAGCAGCACAGCATGGAGGCGGCATCTGGAGGAGGCAGAGGGCAAGGTGGGCTTCTACGTGAGCCAGGCGGTGTCAGGAGAGCTGCCTGCATCTTCAGTCACGTGACCCTCCCAAGAACCCTTAAGGCAAATGCTACTATTATTCCCATTTTGCGTTGCAGGCAAATGAGGCTCGGGGGGCCTTTCGCCTGGTGTTTTATCGGGAAGGTGGGTGATCTGGGATTTGAGCTCAGAGATCTCCACAGACAAAGGAGAGAGAGGCAGGCACTGTGGGCCCACGAAGCAGCCAGAACTAAGACCAGCCCAAGCCCTGGTGCTCCAGGCCCAGAAACACTGATGTCTCGGTGCAGCAGGAAGCTGCGGAGTGCGGAGACCCCAGCTTCCTGTCTGGTGTGCCCCCCACCAGCACTGCCCCAGCGCGGCACTCAGAAGGCGCTCAATCCTTGCTCACAGATGCACTCACAGACTTACATCTTCTTTTCCAGGAAGTTCAACCCCACGCGGATGACATTTGGGAGACCCAACAAGCAGAGGACGTGGTGTCTTGGGGGCAGAGAAAGGGGGGTCTGGGGACAGGGATGGGAAAACTACTTTATCCCTCCTGGGTTTGGCCTTGCGAACGCCCGGCCTATTCAGAACGCTGTGGTTGTTTGGGACATAAAGGAGGAAGGGACCCGTCACTGCGGGAGCTGCTCGGAGTGGGAGGCGGGGAGCCATCCATGTTCGCCATGCTGAGCACCTGGTGCCCACCCGACCCTTCGTGACACCCACTTTCCAAGGTGGGGGGACGGGAATGACGAGAGACCCGTCACCCCGGAGGACGCTGGCTTGGACAGGGACTTGGGAGAGCCGCCCAACAAGCAGGCAGAGCCGACCCGCTGCGCTCACACATGTTACATGTCTTCAACCTCAAGACCATGTCTTCCCGGAGGCTCCGAAGACGGTTCACGGTTTTCAGCAATAAAGCATTTTGAATGAAGGCGTGCACAATGTTTTGTTTTATTTTTTTTTAAGGCATAATGCCACTGCACACTTACCAGACTAGTCGAGCGTGAACATAACCTTTTCCTCTTTTTCTTTTTTTTTCCCAAATGCATTTTTATTGATTTCAGAGAGGCAGGGAGAGGTAGAGAGAGAAACATGAATGATGAGAGAGAGAATCATGGATCGGCTGCCTCCGGCACACCCCACGCTGGGGATGGAGCCTGCAACCGGGCCTGTGCCCGGACCGGGAACCGAACTGTCCAACTGGGACCTCCCGGTTCACAGGTCAATGCTCAGCCACAGAGCCATGCCGGCCGGGCTGACGTCACTTTTCCATGCACGGGCGGGGGGAGGGCGGGAGAGACCAGACATTCATGCTTTATTGTAACATTGGCCTGGAACTGACTGGGCCATGTCTCCGAGTGTACCCCGAACCCTACTGGGCACAGTCCTCTGATGCCAGTGTGTGGGGGAACTGCGGGTGCTCTCCTCCCTGCCTCAACCCAGCAGGCAGGCGGGGACCCTCGCCACCCCCGGGGCACAGCTCAAGACACAAAGGCAGGGGAGGGTCAGAAAGTGCCCACACTCTCCGAGGAGGGCAGCCGTCGAGCCCGGGAAACAAACGGGGCTCTGACACCCCACACTTCCCCATGAAGAAAGGACCGGGAGTCAGAGACTCCTGGGCTCCGGGGCTGCTGGCCGGGCTCCCCGTGGAAGCTGCATGCGTGGGGACCGGCGGCGTGAACACCCAGGAAGCTGCTTTGTGAATCGTGAAGCGCGTGGCTAAGCCGCCCGTCCAAACAGGAGGTGCGGTGGCCCCTGCGGGAGGAAGGCGGCTCCCCCAGGAGCATGGAGGCCTTTCACCTCCACCTCAAACTTTCCTTTTTGCACCTACACTCACATGCAACTTTCCCTCGCAAGCACCCTCCCACCGCCCCTCCCGCCCAGGGGTGTCACACCTCCCTTCCTGCCGACAGGTCTGTAAACAACTCGCCACACGCCACCCTCACAGGCAGCGTCCCGGGGACCCGGTGGGGGGGGGGGAGGGGCCAGCGAAACCTCGGACTGTGTGGGCAGATGCCCTGCAAACAGCCTAGTACCTGCCCTTCTGTCCAAGTCCAGGGCGAGGGGTGACCGTACACGCAGGCCTCGTGCAGAGAAACGGGGGGGGGGGGGGGGGGGGGGACCGGCGATGGCTGGGTCTCTCAGATCTAGAAATCTCTGATTCCATCTCCTCTCTGCTCAGTCTCTACTTCCTGCCTGGCAATGACAGCTCCTTGACATACAGGACGGGGGCGGGGCGACCATGCGGTTGCTTAGACCCGGGCCGGCAGGTTTGGGGTGACGCAGAGAGGAGAAAATGTGTATTTCTCAGCCAGCTCAATAGAGGGGCCTCTCCTATTTTCCAATCGCTCCGCTGATGTAACGGTGCTGGGCCCTGGGACCCCGGGGGGAAGTTCCAGGCTCCCAGGAGCTGAAACGTCAGCGAGCAGAAGCTGAGCAGAGAATTTCCTGCCGCGGACAGGTGCACCAACAGGTGGCTGGAGGGACAGTCCCCTCCCCGAGAAAAACACCCCGCCCCCATTCACTCTCCATCTCGGTGAGTCACCGTCTAGGGAGCCGAGGAAGCGCCGTGTCCAGCGCTGGCCCAGGGCCAACCACCCGGAAGTCACGCCCCCAGAAGGAAGGGTGCCTCTTCCAGGAAGCCCACGGGGAACACTCCCTAGATGAGAAAAGCTCAAAAACAAAATCATCGCTAAAATAGGAAGTATGCGCTGGATGAATTAACTATGCTGCTTCCATGAAGCTTAGGCACCCCAACCCCCAAAATCCAGGGTGCCCATTGCGTGTCGGGCACCAGGGATAAAACGGTGATCACGCAGGCATACCCAGCCAGCCTCCATCCAGAGCAGAGGATGGCCTTCAAGACAATGACCTTGCTCAAGATCGAGCATCCTTCCAGGGAAGCCCGCATGCAATGATGGACCAAACCTCATCTCAAGTCTGGAAAATTCTGAAGGGCCATTCCAGCTCCAGGGCTCCCATGAGGTTGGCTGGGGCCTTTGTTGGGGGACATTGTCACACTAGACGTCTCCTTCTGCCTGGTCCTGATATCTCTTTCTCCTCCATTTCACCGACAGCGTGGATCCCACAGGCATCCCATAATAAACATCCGGCCTACTCGTCTGCATCTCAGCATCTGCTCCCCAGGGACCCCAACCAGCATGTAGAAGGTGCTTCTGAGTGAGGCTCAGGCCCCGTGCCACCAGGATGAGAGGCGTTGGGACCAGGGCGGCAATCAAGCCGTTTCTAGATGGACACTGCTTCCTGGGAGCGCCCGCCTGGCCATGGGGCTGAAGCCCGGGTTCAAGGCCACTACGATCAATGGATGAGACCTGGGAAGCCATAGATACCTTCTTTGGTTTTTTTTAATGTGTGGATCAGCCCACGACCCCGAAAATAGAGGCTCACTCTCCTCATTTTTATTCCCCAGCGCCTACTATAGGAGAGGAGCTGACGAGAACGGTTGCTCAGTGATCAGCTGGAGGATGGGTGAACGGACAGAGATGAAGAAGTCGTGTCTAAAGCAGCCAGACAATAAGCTAAAGGTAAGAATGGCTGGGTACAGGTTAAACTATGCAATCCCATAAAGGGTTTATCACAGTTCTCAAGGAATATCGGCGATGAAGATGACAGCTAAGCTGGTCGCGAAGAACTTGCTAGAGAAGGTGACCTGTGAGGAGCGGACGGAAAGAAGGGAGGGAACGGAGGAAGGCCGGTGAAACACGAGAGGCGAGATGCTGGCATTAGCAACTGTGTTCAGACTCCGGGCGTCAATAACACCCCATCCCAGAGAGCCCAGCCATGCGAGGGGGCCGAGCCGTCCATAACCATCACATGTGACTCCGTGAATGTGGGCTATGCCATGCCCAGTCCCAGCGGAGGCACAGTCAACGGGAGGTCCTGGACGCTGGCCCGCTGGTTAGGGACTTTAACCTACAGTGACAGGAAGTCATCGGAGTCATGGAGCAGCGGGGCTAGGTGACAGCTGGCCAGCTAAGCTTCAGAACTGATGGAAGACCCCTTAAATCATCCATCCCTCAGGTCTGTGGTCGGCAAACTGCGGCTCGCAAGCCACATGCGGCTCTTTGGCCCCTTGAGCGTGGCTCTTCCACAAAATACCACAGCCTGGGCGAGTCTATTTTAAAGAAATGGCATTAAAAGAAGTTTAAGTTTAAAAAATGTGGCTCTCCAAAGAAATTTCAATCGTTGTCCTGTTGATAGTTGGCTCTGTGGATGAATGAGTTTGCCGACCACTGCCTTAGGTTTGAGGCAGGTGCTTTGAACCCCTAATCTGCTGTGCTCCTGCAGGGGGATGGGAGACTTGGGGACATGCCCAGAGCTTCCATTCCACAGCAGAATCAACCCTGGGCAACCCTCAGACCCCGACCTCAGACCCTCTAAGGAACGATGTACCCTGGGGGCCACCTCGTTCAGGCACCCGCCTCGCCCACCCAGTGCCCTCATTTCTGCGGGCGATGCCCAGGACACAGGAGTGCTGAAGGGCACGTGGAATAAACAGGAGCCTGGTGTTTGCGCAAGCCAGAGGAAGTGCCGAGGACAGAGGGAGAGGGATAGAGTGTGCCTGGAGCAAGGATGACCCCATTTGTTCAGTAGCAGAAAACCAGATGCCTCTGGCCCATTACTACCCATCCCTAAAAAGCTAAATGCTGGGGCCATCGGCGGTGACGAGTCAAAGAACCGACCTCCAGGGCCAGCCAGGATGCCCCGTGTCCGACTGAAGGCCCAGGTCACAGGGAGGCAGTAACGCTCACAGCTGAACAGACAGACTCTGCAGCGGAGGACTCTGGGCTCGGTGGAAAGCTCCGCCCCTTCCTTCCTGTGTGACCTGGGCTAGGTAGAGCCACCTCCCCAAGCCTCAGCTGTCAGAGCGACTAGAGGCGCTGACTAGAGGCGCTGAGCACCGGCCAGGCCAGGCCACCCCTGGACACACAGCTGGTGCTCCAGCAGATGCGGGCGCTGTTTAATCATAGGCTCCAGCTGCTCAAGCATCTCCCGGGAGGCCCCTCCTGGGGGAGCTGGGGCGTGGGGGGGGACGCGGGGGGAGACAACAGGGCCTTAGCTCCATTGTAACCCAAACAGCTCTCCTAGAGCCATTATCTGCAGAAGGCCTGCTCATAGATTTCAGTTACGCCCAAGGGGGTTGAGGGCTGTAGGAAAGTCTGATAAGGTCAAACGTCTGTGCTCTCATTTTAATAAAGAAAAAAACAAGGCCTCCAGAAACTAAGGGCTCGTCTGAACTCACACAGCGAGGCCGAGGCACGAAGATGCACGAGGGATCCAGGCCCACGCGCAGGCCACGGGTCCCGAGGCAGGGGGCACTGGGTACCTCCTCTGAGGTCTAACACTCGAGGGCAGGAGACTCCCACCCTGGGGGTGGGCACGGGGTGACCTCAGATGCTCGACATCCCAAATGGAAGCCCATAAGTCCTTGCCTTCAAAGCCTGGTTGAAAGACCAACAGGGGTGTCCAGAGGAGAAGCAATCCAGACAGATGGAATGTGAGCCCCTCCACGTCCCTCACGAGGGACGGTCTCCCCTGAATGACCTCTCAGCTGGGCGGGGGCTGAATGAGGGGCCCTCAAGCCATGAAAAGGATGAAAAGGAATCGGCCCACAAACATGAGGACCAAGAGGAGAGGCAAGGAACTTAGGAGGAGAAACCAGTCCCTTCCTTATCGTGAAATCACAGCTCCCAGATACTCAGATGGGTCTTGGCCAAAGTTTCGCCCGAGTCTCCATCTGACAGTGTACACCCATCCAAGCAGTCATTCCTCTCTCCCCTGGAGGACAAAGGAAGAATGAGACTTCTCACAAGAGAAGATGCTCTCGAGGGACCACCGGTCAACTGTCAACCCAAGAATCGGCACACACAAAGCGAGGAAACCCTGGCACGGAGCAGAGCTCAATCCCACAGACAGCGCTCGTAATGGCCGGTCCTCTCCAGCCCCCAGCACTGGCAGCCTTTCTGTGTGATTGCTAATCCTGAAAGGCAGCAGTATTGTCCCCAAGTGACGGATGGGCAAAATGAGGCTCAGTGAGCCCCCAGGACACAGCCCCATCTGAATGTGTGCAGAGGCTGCTGTGAAGAGCAAGACGTGCAGAGCGAAGGCCTCTGCCCAGGCCCCTCCTGCTCACCCCACACACCCTCTTCTCTTTCTAAGGGCATTAAGTGTGACTGAGGTTGATTTTATTCAACAAGGAAGATACAGAGAGTCCAGCGTGGGAGGGGTGCAGGCAACATCAGCAAGTCCATACAGCCTGGCCAGTGTTGCGTGTGGTTGAGCGTCCGCCCATGAACTAGGAGGTCACGATTCTATTCCTGGTCAGAGAACATTCCGGGGTGTAGGCTCCATCCCCAGTTCAGGGCGTGCAGCTGAATGATGATTCTCTCTCTCTCTCTCTCTCTCTCTCTCTCTCTCTCTCTCTCTCGTTCTCTCTCTCTCTCTGAAATCAATTACAATATATATATTTTTTTTAAAATGAGCTGAAACAGATTTGGCTCAGTGGATAGAGCGTCGGCCTGCAGACTGAGGGGTCCCAGGTTCGATTCCGGTCAAGAGCATGTACCTTGGTTGTGGGTGCATCCTTGGTGGGGGGTGTGCAGGAGGCAGCTGATCGATGTTTCTAACTTTCTGTCCCTCTCCCTTCCTCTCTGTAAAAAAATCAATGAAATATATTTTAAAAGAAGAAGAAGAAGAAAAGAAAAAGAAAAAGAGCAAGCCCAGCCCCAGTGGCTCAGTTGGTTGAGCATCGTCCCAGGGCCCAAGAGGTTGCTGGTTTGATCCCCTATCAGGGCACACGCCTGGGTTGCCAGCTTGATCTGATCCCCAGTGTGTGTGTGGGGGGGGGGGGGGGGGGGGAAGAGGGGGAAAAGAGAAGCATGCAGAAAGCAGACAGCCAACCAATGACTCTCATCGATGTTGCTATCTCTCCCTCACCTCTTTCTAAAAATATCAATAAAAACATTAAATTAAAAAAAAGAAAAGAATATCCATACTGAGGAGTCCTGTTCCGGACAAGGATGGGAAGACAAGACCAGGAAGATGTCTTCAGCAAGACAAGAAGGTAAGACTCTGTAAGTCTGGAGTGAGATTCCAATTACTCCCCCTGTGCTGGATTGAAGGCATTTCCACAAACCCTGAGCTGTCAGCCTCAGGCTTCCTCAGGGACAAGCTCTTTAGGTCCATCCTGGCTTCTCGCAGCCAGCCTCGCCTTCGGGGGCAGGGGGTGGGGGGGTCCCAGCTTGCAGAGCTCAGGCGAGGACTCCCTCCAAGGCACCAGCAACCCACAGCCGCGTCGAGCAGGGTAAGAGGAGCCTCCGACCCCCCAGGATGTGGTGAGTCGAAGCAGCAAGAGAGAACTGGAGAAAGCTGTCTAGAAACAGCACCACCAGCAGAGAGATGGAGCAGGAACCTGCAGAGCCCGCTCTTCGTTGTTGTAGAGCGAGGAAGCCCCAAAATAGCTGCGAGAGTTACGTCCCAAAGCTCTCCAGAGAACGAGTCCGGAAGGCAAGCCTATGAGGACAAGCATGGAGTCGGAAGTCATGAGACCACAAAGAGGTAGGTCAGACGCCCTAGCGCAGTGGTCAGCAAACTCATCAGTCCACAGAGCCCCATATCAACAGGACAACGACTGACATTTCTTGTGAGAGCCGAATTTTTTAACCTGAAACTATATAGACAGGTACATTGTTATTCACTTAATAAGAGTCCTCCTAAGCTGGCCTTTGCTAAAAACTCAAGGGGGCCAAAGAGCCGCATGTGGCTTGCGAGCCGCAGTGTGACGACCACTGCCTTAAATGGTTTGGCTCAGTGGATAGAGTGCTGGTCTGTGGACTGAAGGGTCCTGGGTTCAATTCTGGCCAAGGGCCCTGATTGTGGGCTTGATCCCCAGTGTGGGGCGTGCAGGAGGCAGCCTATCAATGATTCTCTCTCATCACGGATGTTTCTATCCCTCTCCCTTCCTCTCTGAAATCAATAAAAATACATTAAAAAAAAAAAAGAGGTAGCTCAGACTCTACGTGGCAGTGTGAGGATGTGAGCAAGGAGCCCACTGCTTCATCCCAGCCTTCAGACCCTGAAGCCAGTGTGCTCATGGGCATGTCACACAGAGGCTCCATTGGGAAGCTCGCTCTTTTTAAATAAAGGCTGACTCAACCTGGAAGGGTGAAGCTGGCTGGGGCCAGAGCCAGCCTTCCCAAAGACAGTCAGTCAACAAGTCGCCGAGAAATAAAATCTGTCCTCACGAAGGATCAAACATAGAAAGTTAGCAAGAGACCAGTCGCATCTATCCTACCTAATAAAAGAGTAACATGCAAATTGACCGTACCTTCACTACACCCACAAGCCAATCAGAATATGCAAATTAAACCAACCAAGATGGCAGTTAATTTGCATACCTACACCCAGAAGACAACATAGAAGGAAGCGAAGCACTGCAGAAGGGAGCATAGCTGCGGAGAAGCAAGCAAGCGGGGTGGGGGAGAAGGGAGAGAGCGAGGCAGCAGAGACGGGAGAGAGCGAGGTAGTGGAGAAGGGAGCCAGGCAGCAGAGAAGGGAGGGAGCTTTGCTCAGGCCACAGGAAGCTCTATTCTTGCAGGAATCTTCCTGCACGAGTCTCTCGTTGAAGTATAATATTTTAAGGTAATAACCCATGGTGTGGATGAGGCTGTGGTGAAACTGACATATCCCCATGTGGGTGCTGGCAAGCATAAACAACCGTATTTGAAAGTGATTTGGCAACATGGGGTCACGGAGCCATAAATCTGCGCCTGTTGGCTCAATCATCCATCTGCCAAGAATGAGTCCAAAGGATTTCCCAAGAAGAATATTGTGCACAAAGATGTTCCTAGTCCCTGCACGTGTTACCACCAATTACTAGGAAACTTCATCTGCAATGACAGAGACCTGGCTTACACTAGGATTTATTGATCTGATGAACCATGACACGCTCTGGAAAAACCATCATTAATAAGGTGTTTAACCAAATGTGGGGGAAATGCTTAGGCTACAATGTCAGAGGCAAGATCACAAAATACCCCCGACACCTATGCCTAACTATAATCGTAAGTGAATAGAGGGACAGGCACGTCATCAGAAAACAATCCGATTGGTTGGGGGAGAGGATTGCTTTCATTTTCTCATCCGTTTCCACTCTGCGTGTACCATCATCGACAACTCTCTTGATGTGGATAATGAGGGCAGCGACGATGAGGGTGCGGAGGGATTTTTATTGGTGAAACTTCACTGGCGTGGAGGGAAAACATCGGGTGGAGCTCTGGGGCACTAGAAACAGAACTCAGTGTGAGAAAATGATCAAACACTCAAGGGGCATTGGAAGATCAAGCAAGGAGACGGGACCTCTAACCAGAGAGAGGAAACTGCAGTCTCCTGTGGGGTCCTGTATTAGGGACGTCAGCATCCGGCGGTATCTGATCATCTGAGCTGCGTGAGGTTCAGCCCTCCTCCTCCCCGACACGCCCACGGCGCTCGAACAGGCTCAGAAAAACCCGGGTCTGGCTGAATGTAAATGCCCGGCCTCCTAAACCCCAAAACTCTGCTGCGAGGCCTGGGAATCATTTAACTACTGAATTTCCTTTTTATAAAGGCAACTTGGCCAGTTTCTACACATGGCGCTAGGGGTCAGACGGCAGAACTCCCAACACACAGCTGCCTCCACGGGTAGCCGGGGGCAGGGGGTCAACACTTCGGTACCACAAGCGACCTGAGTCCGGTCCCGGTTCTAACTCGACCGGCCCGATAGCGTTGGGTGTGATCTTTCATCCCCGTGGCCTCGGCGTTTGCATCCATAAAATAGGCGTGGTACAGACCCTTCCTCACAGCGGTGTGGTGAGGATTGAGAGAAACGTGTGCCCTCAGCATAGCCCCTGGCAGCCGCGGGTGCTCACTATCAGGAAGGGTGCTCCCCGACTCTCATTCCCACTTGCTGGATGGATGCGGTGTCCTGGGTCTCCAGGAGAGCAGCTGTGCCTTGGGCAAGGACGGGGCGCACGCACAAATGATTCCCTGCAGCTCAACGGGGTCCCCTCAGGACCACCTGGTCGTTTCCGGAAGCCGGGTGGCTCCCAGTACAATTTCATCAGAGTCTCTGAGGAGGGAGCCGTGGGCGCTGCTGTTTTTTGAAGTTGGTCCCGCTGTGCCTCGGCCTGGGGTCCCCCTAGCCCAGGCGCAAGGCAGCCAGTCCTTTCTCCTGCGAACCCCCATTCCCGGGAGAGTGGGAGGTGGCAGCGTTTCCTCATTTACTCAGGCCACAGCTCCATGGCTCCTCCTGGAAGCCAAGTGCCGTGTGAGCGACTGGCAAACAGAGAGGGCCTCCCCACTGGCCGCCCTCCTGCTTGGCCCAGTGGTTTCCCGCGAAGCAGCGAGGCAGGCCAGACGGAGCGATCTGCCCTAGAAGCCCCCAGGAAGCATCTGACAGACGCAGGCACCAACACTGACACATCAAGGGCGAACACAGTCCCTGGGGCCGGTCCTGCCCAGCCCTGACCTCCGGCTCACAGAGGAAGCGCAGAGAATCCCACCTGTGAGCCTGACACCTGCAGACCCTCATCTGGGAATGGGTACAACCTCCCCTACAGGGCTGCTGAGATGCCATGTGTCCAGTGCCTGCTCGCCCCCTTAACCCCCCCTCCCCCTGTACCCCCCAATAAGGCTCTCAACCAACATGGCAGGCACCCCCCACCCTACCTGCCCCCAAAGAAAGGCTCCCAGCCAACATAGCAGGCGCTGTGCTTGGTGTGACGTCCCACTGAAGGGAGACACAGGGGACCACTCTTCCTGGGCAGATAGATCATTGACCCTTCACTCCCCGAACACACGCTCCCAGGCCTTGCTGAGTTTATAAACCTGCAATTCTAGGCCCTAGAGATTGTCTGGGAGAGCCCAGACCTGGGACAGGATGGAATCCCCTTCTCTATGACCCTCCTAGGGCTGCCGTGACAAGTCTCCACCAACTAGGTGGCTTAGGACAGCAGAAATCGATTGGCTCGCAGTTGTGGAGGCTGGACACCCAAAATCAAGGTGTCTACAGGGCCACATTCTCTCAGGATGCTCTGAGGAAGAGTCCTTGCTCGCCTCTCTCCCAGCTTCTGAGCTGCTGGCAATCCTCGGTGTCCCCGTGGCCTTTATCCACGTGTGTGTGTGTGCCCGCATGCATGCGCGTGTATGTCGCCTTTCTCTTACACAGCACTACTCATTGGCCTGACAGCCCACCCTACTCCAGTACAACCACATCAGCATTTGATGACAGCCTCAAGGGCCCTATCCTATCTAATAAAAGAGCAATATGCAAATTGACCATACCTTTGCTACACCCACAAGCCAATCAGAGCAGGTATGCAAATTAACAAAACCAAGATGGTGGTTAATTTGCATATCCACGTGCAGAAGACAGTGTAGAAGGAAGCCAAGCACTGCAGAAAGGAGCAAAACTGCAGAGAAATAAGAAAGTGGGGTGGGGGAGAAGGGAGGGAGTGAGGTTGTAGAGACGGGAGATAGCGAGGTAGTAGAGAAGGGAGTGAGGCAGCAGAGTATGGAGGGGGCTATGCTCAGGCCACAGGAAGCTCTATTCTTGCCGGAATCTTCCTGCAACGGGTCTTTAGTTTCACAATAAGGTCACATTCACAGTATGGGAGTTAGGACTTGGACGTACCTCTGGGGGACACACATCTCCCACCCTGTGTGACCTTCCTGGTGGTTCTGACAGATCCAGAACTTGTCCCCAGCCACCACATGAAAACCCCTACATGATCCATCTGTCCAAGCAGCCAGGTAGCCCTCCCACAAACATTTCCCAAGCTCCCCTCTCCTGGCCCAGCTGCTGGCCGGGCACCAACATGAACAGAGAAGGATGGCACCGAGAAGGACACAGGATTCCCAGGCCTTCGACCCCAGGGGGCCCTGGCAAGGAAGCATCCAGCACCCCACAGGCACAGATCAGCGTGAGTTGTGGTCACGTGACCAGACAGACCTGTCCAGTCCGTGAATGAGGCCCGGGGGCATGCGCAGACATTTCCCAATGACCTGGTGTGTGACCTTGGGTAAGGGGCAGAACCCCTGTGAGCAAGGTCATTGCCTCGCCTAGATGCACACAACTGAGAACAAAAGGCATCTTTAAGACTTCGGCATCCGTCTCTAAGGCAAGAGAAGGCCTGACCAGGTCAGCTGCCCTTCCACAGGCAATCTTTCTTCCTTCCTTCCTTCCTTCCTTCCTTCCTTCCTTCCTTCCTTCCTTCCTTCCTTTCCTTCCCTTCCTTCCTTCCTTCCTTCCTTCCTTCCTTCCTTCCTTCCTTTCTCTCTTTCTTTCTATATATTTTATTGACTTTTTTATAGAGCGGAAGAAAGAGGGATAGAAAGCTAGAAACATCGATCAGCTGCCTCTTGCACACTCCCCACTGGGGATCTGCCCACAACCAAGGTACGTGCCCTTGACTAGAATCGAGCCCAGGACCCTTGGGTCCACAGACGCTCTATCCACTGAGCCACGCTGGTTTCGGCTCCACAGGCGATGTCTCAAAGGACAGCGTGGGGTGAGCACTCCCTGGGTTGGCCTTGCTCTCGGCAGGGCCACGGAGCATGCTCTGGACCCAGCTGGATGGCGCCTCACACTAGGGCTGGCCGGGGCATGTACGACCCTGTGGTTCTATCCAGAACATACTTCTCCGGGCGGCTTCAACCCCAGCCCCTGTCATTCACCTTCCTTCCCACTAACTGTATGGCCGGCCTACTTTTATGCACCGAACTGGGGTCTGGGAAAGGGGTTAGAGGGGAGCAGGCAAATACCCAGCCTCAGGGCACTAATCCCAGCGTCCTCTCCTCCGTCTCCCCGTTCTCCTAGCTGCCCTCACCCCCCCCAGGGGATTACCTTTCTCCCAGCTCATTTCTGATCTCCCCCCAGAGGCCCCAAGCCTGCTGTGCTATTCGCAGAAAGGCCCTGCCCCCCTCCTGACCTCTCCCTTTGTCTCAGTGGCCGGACGCCCACTCCTGTCCGAGCACACAGCCTGGCCAGCGGTCCCAGGAGCCACAGAGACACTCACGCCCCGAGCAGCTGTCAGGGGTCCCGTCTCCAATGAGTCCTCCAGAGCGGGAGTCGGGGGGATGCGCTTCTCGGGGGAGCTGCCTGGGGCCCGGGGCCCCCGCGGGAGGGAGAGGATCTGAGTGTGTCCCGAGAGAAAGAACGGACATACTCTCGGGCTCCCGCCCGCAGGCTCTCCCTGCTGCGCCAGCCGAGAAAGGCCGGAGGTCCCAGGACTCCACACCTGGGCCGTCCAGGGGGGCAGCCACGAGCCAGGGGTGGCAATTTCCGTTGTAGGAAATGCAAATGAGCTGAAACCAAAACCAGTTTGGCTCAGTGGATAGAGCGTCGGCCTGCGGACTGAAGGGTCCCGGGTTTGATTCCGGTCAAGGGCATGTGCCTTGGCTGCGGGCACATCCCCAGTGGGGGGTGTGCAAGAGGCAGCTGATCGATGTTTCTCTCTCATCGATGTTTCTGACTTTCTATCCCTCTCCCTTCCTCTCTGAAAAAAAATCAATAAAATGTATTTTTTAAAAAGAAAATGCAAATGAATTCGCCTTGAATGTGCAGGCGCCGCCCCATCTCAAGTGCTCAGTAGCCACCTGTAGACAGAGGTGACCGCATCGTCCTGGGCAGGTGACAGGGCCCCCCATCCCCACAGCAAGCTCCACGCTGCGCCAGGGCTGTCCCTGGCCGTCGGGGGGCGGGGGCGAGAGGGAAGGAATCCGCCGCATGCCTTCTATGGCCCGGTGTACACCGCGCTTCCCAGAGGTGTGGTGGGAAACCCCTCCACAGGGAGAGAGGGCTCCCTCCTTAGAAAGGAAGAAACACACCACCGGTGAGAGACCTACAACCTGAGGCCCAAACTCGGCTCTGCCACCGGCCGGGTGTGCGGCCCCAGGCGCGTCGGGGCCCCTGGAATGCCCCCCTCTCCTTTCTCAGCACCTTTTCAGACCGCGGAGCGAGTGACTCCCCGGCCCTGTTGGACACCGAGAACAGCACCCCGGCTGAAGGCTGCCTTCCCGCGATGCTGTGACCATCCTGAGAACGCGGGCGGTGCGGAGCCCCCGGCAATGGACGCGCCTCTGGGCCATGAAATGGACTGCAGCACAAACCGAGCTAGCTCCCCTCCGGCACGCCCGCGAACCCCCTGCAGTGGGAATCGCGATTGGTCCATTCACTGGGACATTCTCTCTGGCCGGCCGCCCGGCCTGACTCTGCAGGAACGTCGTGGGGATCCTTCCGAAACCCAGACCCAATCACTCGGCGGCCTCCCTCGTCCCCCAGGAGCCCACAAGGGGGGCTCTTTAGGGGACTCCGTGACCCCGCTCGTCCGGCTGCAGCTGCCCCTGCCTGGCCCCTCCCTGCCGTACCCCCCTGAGCAACACCTTCCAGTTTGGGCTCAAAACCCACAGCAGGCTTCACCCCTTTGGGGAGGTGCTCTCACGGGGGGCCTGACCCCGCCCTCCTGGGTGACCCCTCTGTGCAAACCCCTGGTGGCACGGTCCATCCCACCCATGGGGTCCTCCAGGCCCCTCGCCTGGCTCGGCCTGGCACAGTGGCAGCCACACCCTGGGACTGCCCACAAACAGCCGAAGGGGACGCAATGGAGAGGCAGCTGGGGCCGCAGGCAGCCGGGAATCACTCTGTCATGACCCGAACGGAGTGAGTGCTGCCCCTAAGGCATCAGGGGACAGGCAAGAGGACAGAGGACAAAGGACAGGCTCCTGGGACCCAGGACGGGCACCAGTGCGGTGAGCAGAATTTCGTCATCAGCAGCCTCCCCCTGACTTTGCCAGGAAGATGGACTCCTCCCTGGTGACAAATGTGCTTACTCCCCCCAGCTTTCCTGAAAGCTGTATATATTACTGCCCTCAGAGAGGAAGGGAGAGGGAGAGAGAGAGAAGCATCAATGAGGAGAGAGAATCATTGACCGGCTGCCTCCTGCACGCCCCGCACTGGGGATCGAGCCCACAACGGGGGGCCTGTGCCCTGACCCGAAATCGAACCCAAGTCTGGGAAGGCTAACGGGGAGGAAAGGGCTCCTAAGAAGACACTGCCCCCCTAGGACCTGGCACAGGTGCCCCCTTCTTGGTCCAGCCCTCCTCACCCCATCTGCCTGTCCCACAGCCCCCTGTGCTCATCGTCCCCACATTGCTCCTCACATCTGCCCCTCCGGGGACTCCGGCCCGGGGACCCTCCACCGGCCGGTCTGCATTTGGCGACTGAGGATGCAAAATGAACTCAGAACGCAGAGGGAGGGCGTTCCAAGGCGTTCAGAATGTCGCAAGGGGGCTGCCTTTTGAGTAGAAAAATAAAATCCAACCCAAGGGCTCTGATCCCCCATGGGTTTGGATTCCAGGGACTTAGCTGCCACACTGTCCCCCCGAGAGGGTAGGAAGGGGCGAGAGGGGCAGGAACGGAATGCTTTGCAGCAATCACCAACCAGCCTGCCAAGAGCGGGATTCATTCACTCACCAAACATGGACCAAGCCTTATGGGCCGGACACTGCAAAAGGCACAAGGGGCCCAGAGTTGGCACCTGTAGAGTTGGCACCGCAGAGCTGAAGGGCCAGCAGGCCAGGGGCGGTTACCCCGGTTGGTGCCCTGTTCCCTCCCCGCTCCTGCCTCTGACCAAGAACACTCCTGCTCGCCTCTCCTCTGGGCTAACTCCTCCCCCCCCAACCACCTCAAGTCCACACTGTGGGGGGTCTCTGCGCTTGGACTCTCCGCAGTGATCACACGATTCTCCTCTACATCTCCCGTCCCAGGAGACCCCAAGTTCCCTGAGAGGAAAGAGAGCATGCTGGTTATTTCTGCGTTCCCACAATGCAGCCTGGGGCCTGAGCTGGAGTACGTGCTCAATTAAACTGTTGCAGGAGGACGGGCATCCTGCATTCGGAGGAGCCTTACAAGTCGGAACAAGGGTCGTCCCGTTCGGATTTGAGAGAACGAGGCCAAACAGGAGAGGATTAGCTGTGCCTCGGTCTTCCCATCGGCAGAGTGGAGGCGGACTCCAGAACCAGGGTGGACAGGAAGGAAGTCCTGAGCCCCGAGGAGGCCTCCGGTGATAACTGGCCCCTCTATCTGCAGCTAGCGTGCTGATCTCCCTATCAGTCCGCATCCATCCACACAGCGCTGGGTGACGAGCTCGGCCACAAAGATCCTATCTCCCCCCCAACGGAACTGTCAGAGCGTCGTTATCGGCAGCACCCACCTCCAAGAAGGCCCATTCCTAACTCCTCCGGGGAACCCTTTCATGCCGGGCCTGCCCAGGCGCACCCACCCACCTCGTCTTATCTGCAAGGTCCCCAAGCTGTTGTCTTTTCCAGGAAGGGTGTCTCCTATCTACAGACCTCCAGGAGGCACGAGGAAGGGAGCGCCCCGGGCCTGATCCTGGCTCCTGCTGCAGGCTGCCCTCCCCCCCCCAAAAAACCCCTCCTACTGCCAGCTGTGTGGCCTGGGGCCAACCAGCCCACCTTTCTGGAGCTCAATGATCCCCTCTTTCCCCCTGCACCAAAAAGGGGGTGGGCTCAAGAGCCCTCCAGCTTGGAAACGGCAACTATCATCATCATCATCATCATCATCATCATCTCAGGGACTGGATTGGACAAGCCCAACTGGCATCACTTCTGCCCATGCATCGCCACCAAAGGCAGGAATGTCCAGCAGACAGAAATGGGGGATGCTCCCAGGAACTCTGTTCTCCTGCGTTTGCTGCAGAAGACAAACGCCCCCATGGTCAGGACAACCCTCCTGAGAACTGCTTAGTGAATATGGGGGAAACCAGAACGGGGGCGACACACCCCGAGAAGGGGAGCGCTCCGGACGGTTGAGCAGATGCCAATCCCCAGCTCCCGGCGCGGGGTGCAGCCTGCAGGGATCTGGGGGGGGGGGGAATGGGGCTCTTCCGTGGGCTGACCCAGGGGAGGCAGGGAAGAGGCTGCAGCCTGGCCAAGGAGCGCAGGCTCCTGAGGAGACAGCCGACCTCAGCCCTGACCTCTGCAGCCATTTCCCATGGTTCCCAGCTGCCTTGAACTTCATGGCCGAATGGCTTTCACGGGGAATGTCTGCAGCTCCCTCAAGTAGTCTTTGAGGGCAGGCCTGCGCCTCTTCCCTTCCACCTTTCCAGCATCCGGCCACACTTAGAAAACAGCAGTCGCTTCATAAATGCTCGGTGAAGGCGGGGATAGGATGCAAACATAGTCAGGAAGCCATCTGAGGACTGACGTCAAATGCACTCCGATGGCTGATCGCTCAGGGGATGTCTGGCATCGTTTCCCCCTATGCATCCCCACCAAGGGCAGGCATGTCCAGCAGACAGAAATCAGGGTGTTCCCAGGAATTCTGTGGACCCCAGCAGTGCCCACCCACCCCCTCCACGGAGCAATCAGCCCTCAGAGGAAGTAAGGCCCCGGGCCGCGGCTGGGCTCCTGGGCTGCGGTCTCAGGGCGTGGATCTCCCGCAGTGGGAGCGCAGACGACCTGCTGAGCCCTCGGTGTCCCCGCTGTGACCGTGGGCCCCTCCCAGGAGGCCACGTAGACGCCCATCACCTGCTTAGACCGGGGCCTGCAGCACCGGCACTGTTCCTCAATAAGATGGTGCGAGGTCGCTTCCGGGGTCACTGAGCAATGGAAGGCACGGTCCCCGACTCCAGACCACAGAGGCCAAGATCCACTTGATCTCTGGACTCGGAATCCTAAATCCTGGGCCCAGTCCTGGCTCTCCCAGGGCGATCTCGGAGCATGACGTTCCCTCGTGGGGCCTCCCGTCCCTCATCTGGAAACAGATCTATAAAAACCTGCTCTGCCCCTGACCGGTTTGGCTCAGTGGATAGAGCGTCGCCCTGTGGACTCAAGGGTCCCGGGTTCGATTCCCGTCAAGGGCATGTACCTTGGCTGCAGGCACATCACCAGTAGGGAGTGTGCAGGAGGCAAGTGATCAGTGTTTCTCTCTCATTGATGTTTCTGACTATCTATCCCTCTCCCTTCCTCTCTATAAAAATCCAATAAAATATATATTAAAAAAAAAAAAAAAAACCTGCTCTGTCTCCCCCAGCGGACAGCAGCGAAGGAAACAGAAACAGAAAGCTTGCTAAAATGGGGACTGTAGACACTAAATATTCATGTTATTTAAATGAATGAATGACAAGCTCCTCACTCTTAAGTCATGGGCTGACCAGTCCTCTATGTCCCTGTTGGATTCCTCACCCAAGCCCCTCACCTCAGTTCCAGGAGCCCCACCCTGCTGGGTGCATGCAGCTTGGATCACCCAGCCAGGCCCCTGATGCCAGGGAATTAGAAATGGAGGCCAAGGTTTGTGAATGTGGGCACCTGACAGATGGCCCAGCTGTCCCAGCCCAGGGATCCTGCCTGATGGAACAAGCAGCAGGTCACCTGGCAAGTACACCCCTCACCCCGCCGTCCCCACCCTGCCGGGGACACTGCCCGGCCCCCTGCAACTCTGGGGGGCCATAGTGGCTTCAGCTGCACACCCCGAGATGCCACCCTTGGAGCAAGACAAGCACTGGCTTTACTGCATACCAGACAGTGGGCCACCAACCCAGGCAGCCACAGAAAAGCTGTGTGACTGTGGACAAATGTGTCAGCCTCTCTGGGCCTCCATTGACTTAGCTGTCAAGGGGGATACGAAACAGCGCCTCCCTGAGGGTTTTGAGGAAATGAGTTCACTTCTGGCCCGCGCAGACGGCTGCTCCGTTGCCCTACTGGGGCAAGAGACACAGGCTTGGATGAAGAGGCGAGATCTGGGGAAGGGGGCGAACGTGTCTCTGACCTCAAGCTCCCTTCCCCCCCGTCTGTCCATCTTGGGGGAAGAGTCAGGTAAAGATGTGCCCGGGGGGAGTCCTCCCTGGAGACCAGGGCCGAGATGCTCAGGGCCCCTCAAAAAATCAGCAGAAATTACCACCACGCCATCACCATCGACTCGGGGCCGAATTCCAGGGGGCCCTTCCCCTCATCCGGTCAAGGAGGGACAGAGCAGCTGCTGCTCCCTGGAGAGAATGCTCTGGAAAGCTCAGGGGTGGCCACAGAGAGGCATGACGAGGTCAAAACACATTTTGGGAGCAACCTTGCCACTCAACACCACGTGGCCCTGCTGACGTCTCCCATCAGCGCCCCGGGGGCCTCCCCTGGAAACAGGGACATACCTGCGTGCGTCTGGCCTCACCCGTGGCTGTAAGGTTTATTTATTTTTTTAATACATTTTATTGATTTTCTTTTACAGAGAGGAAGGGAGAGGGATAGAGAGTTAGAAACATCGATAAGAGAAACATCCATCCGCTGCCTCCTGCACACCTTCTACTGGGGATGTGCCCGCAACCAAGGTCCATGCCCTTGACCGGAATCGAACCTGGGACCCTTCAGTCCACAGGCCGATGCTCTAGCCACTGAGCCGAACCGGTTTCGGCGGCTGTAGGGTTTAAATGCGTCCATGGATGAAAACGGCTCAGCGCCAATAAGCACCCCCAAATACACCTAGGAATGGGGAATGAGCAGCGTGAGGAGAGCGGGGCGGGACGGAGGGCCGGGTTCGCAGCCCGGGGACGCTGTTTGCCGAGTCAGCCACAGAGGTGACCTCACCGGGGCTTTTATTGGCTTCCAAGGCAGGTTAACAGGTTGCTCATCTGCTGAGACGGTGAAACTGCGGGCTCCCCTGACACCAGAGGCGGCCGCCGCCCCCCGGGGCCGCTTCCTGATCTACGATCTGTCACCAGCCCGGCATCTCGAGAGGAAATTGATTTTTAGAAAACATCTTTCCTAGAACAACATGAAAGAAATTCTGTATTTGTTTGTCCAAGGAGCAGAGCGGGGAGGAGCGAGGCGGGGAGGCCTGGGGCCAGACATCGGGATGTGTTTCCCAGTCCGTGGGGGGGGTGGGGGGGGCCATGCGGGCATGGGGGGCAGTGTGGGGTCCCGCCCAGTGAGGAGCGTGGGTTCTGACGACACGGGACGGCAGCCGTGGCTGCCGCTGTGCTCCTGCTTCCCGCCTGCTCCTCTCTGCTCCTGGCAGTCTGCACTGGGCTCCATTCTGTGCCCTCCTGGCGCCCCTGTGATGCCAGCCCCGCCCTGGGACACTTCCGATTATTCCTCAGGCCCAGCCCCTCCCTCTGGCCCTGCCCGGGCCCCCTACCTGCAGCCCTGCCTCCGGGGCCGCCGCCGGGGCTCCCGTGTGAGGGCTCACTGGACCCTGGATGGCTCTGAGCAAGGGAGCCCCTTGCCTGGGGGTGACTTAGCTGGGACTGCGTGGTGGGGAGGGAGGAGCAGGGCCGGCTCCCGCTTTCACTCGGCAGGAGCCTCAGTTTCCTGCAGTCCCACGGGGGCTGCTGGTCCCCACCGACCTGCTCAGTGGCGTGAGGTCACAGCTGTGAAATGGTGTGGGAACGGGGAGTGTGAGAAAGTGACCCCGCCCTTCTCTTGCCCCCCATCCTGGAGTGGCCACTGTGAGAAACCTGCAGGGAGGAGGGGCTGTGGACACAGGGTGCCCCTGGCAGGGCCTGGTCCCCAGGCTGCACCCTGACCCCTGGCTGTGTGTGAAGGGAATGGGGAAGAGAGGCCCCATCCCTCAGAGTCAAGGCCAGTCCCGCCAGGTCACCCTTGGTTCCGGTGACCATCTTGTCCTCTCAGTGACTCCCTCCATCTCCGCCCACCCTCCCACGAGGCCCTGAAGCGAGCTCCCTGCCTGAGCAGGCAGCCCCCAGCCCTCTCCCCGGTGCCAGTCCGGGAGCCTGGGAGAGCCCGCCAGCCCGCAGAGCAGCGGGGAGCAGCGGGGACGGGCGAGGCTCTGGGCAGGCCGGTAGGGGCCAGCTCATGTTTTGCACAGCTCTGTGGCCAAGGGTTCGACAGCAGACAACATGCGCGAGAGCCAGGGGACCCAGAAACACCCGGCTCCCAACTCCCCAGCTGGGAAACAGGCATAATGAGCACAGCCCGTGCTGCAGGGTTACTGGGAGTTAACCTGGGAGGTATTGGGACATACTGGGAGGTACTGGGAGGTAACCGGGGACTTAACCTCGGAGGTAACCCGGCACACAGCAGCACCCGATCGAGGTGAGCTACTGTCTGCTGTTAGTCTTCGCCCGGCTGGGCAGATGAGAGGGTATGTGTGCACCCCAGAAGTTCATTAAGAGGATTAAATGAAAATACGCATCGAAAGTGCTCAGCATGCTAGCTGACACTTAGCGAGCGCTCAGCAAAGGAGAGCTCTAGCCCTAATCAGTTTGGCTCACAGGATAGAGTGTCTGCCCGCGGACTGAAAGGTCCCAGGTTCGATTCCTGTCAAGGGCACGTACCTTGGTTGTGGGCACATCCCCATTGGGAGGTGTGCAGGAGGCAGCTGATCGATGTTTCTCTCTCATTGATGTTTCTGACTCTGTATCCCTCTCCCTTCCTCTCTGTGGAAAAAGTTACTAAACTATATTTTAAAAAATAAAGGAGAGCTCTAGCGATGTCTCTCTGGCCAGTGACTGAGGCCGGCACCCGGCAGGATCCCGCTGCTCTGCAGGGGGTGGGGGGGAGCATGAGGCCCCAGCTGGCCCACATTCGGGGTGATGCCCTTTTACCTTAAGGCCTGGGGAACTCCGCAGCCAGCGCTGGCTATGCCGTCCCTGGGGCCTGACACTCACCAATCAGACATGAGAGATGCTTTGTAAAAGCAGCAGACACTCCAGAGCTCTAGGAACCAGGAACAGAAGGAGCTGGAAAGGAGAGGACAGGTTCTTGGGGGCAGGCTTGTCAGATAACAAAAGCCACCCTCTGCTTGTTTAACCACCTGAGGTGCGACGATAGGGCGGTGGTTCTGGGTGCCAGGCTGAGTGCTGGGGCGGGAGCCAAAGTCAATTAAAACCAGGGCTGGAGGTTTGGGGGGAGGGGATGCATAGTGAGAGGAGCTGATGAGGTCACAGTGAAGGAGGCTGGGACACAAAAATGGGGAGAGAAGAGATACAGACATAGACACACACACACACACACACACACACACACACACACACACAGCTCCTAGGATGCACATAGCCCAGACTCAATGCCTAAGTTCTCATGGGCACATACATTTCCATACACTGTCTCATTTTTAAAATATATGATTTGATTTTTCTTACAGAGAGGGAGAGAGAGAGGTAGAAAGTCAGAAACATCGATGAGAGAAACATCGATCGGCCGCCTCTTGCACACCTCCCACTGGGGATGTGCCCACAGCCATGGTACATGCCCTCTGACCGGAATCGAACATGGGACCCTCCAGTCCACAGGCTGACGCTCTATCCACCGAGTCAAACCGGTTTGGGCTACACTGCCTCGTTTTCACCGGAGCAGGAACAACACAGAGACCCAATCCCAGGATCCACCTGGCAGGCTGGCCCTGCCTGCTGAGAACACGCAGCAGAAAGAGCAGTTGGGAAGTACAGATTCCAGGACAAAAGGCCTTTTCAAGGGCCTGCTCAGGATGGTGTGTCTGCCCAATTCATTTCCCTACGAGCCTTTGGTCGTTACGTCTTTGCTTCCTCCAACTTCACGGGCCATCGCCTGCCCAGTTCCTTCCCAAGAAGGCAATGAGAGTGCAGACAGGATGGTCCTGAATCTATTCTGCCCCCCCCCCCCCCCCCCGTGTGACTCTGAGCCTCCGATTCCTCGTGTGCGGATGGAGGAAAAGACCCACCGAGGCGCTGCCAGGTGAGGGGAGACTGGGCGCCCGCCCTGGGGCAGGACTTCCAGGACTGCCCACCTCTCCCTGGTCCTAAACAAGAGGCACATGGCGGAGGAGCGACCGAGGGTTACACTTGTCGGCTCCGTGGCGAAAACGTCTTCACAAACGCGTTGCAGAAAGCAATGGAATCGGCCCCGGAGCTGCTGTGTGCAGAAACCAGAGGGAAGAGGAATTCCCGAACGAGGGGAGCGTGCCAGAGGCGGAGTCGTGACCCCGGGTCACCCGCAGGCGGACCGGGCGGCGGGGAGAGAGCTGGGACTTGTTTTTCTGGGAATCTCACAATTCCAGCCACAGGCCACCACCAGCCGCAGCCACGTTCAGATTTAAAAAAAAAAAGGGGGGGGGGGGGAGCCACTGCCAAACTCTGACCTCTGACCCCAGGGCGCCGGCTCTGCGGACAGGCTGCGGCTCCGGACGGGGCGTCCTTGTCCGGAAAATGGAGCTAATGACACTGCCCGCCTCGGATGCACCCAGTGCTTCCCAAGACCGCCAGTGCTCGGGAGCCGTGAGCTGGTCTGTAAAATTCCTGTTGAATGTTACGGCCACGACCCTGCCTCGGCCTCTTCTCTCTCTTCTCGGGCACCAGCACTTGCTCGGCGATGCGCGGTAGCTCCCGAGTCCTAACGATCGGCGCGCTCCCCGCCTGTCTGTTGTGAGTGACAAGGTCACCTGCCAACCTCGGGAGACGGCAGACGCCTTCTTGGTACAGAACTCACCTCCCCACAACCCTTCAGGCCTCACAGAACACAGACCTGGTGGCTTGGATTGTCTGCCCAGCACTCGGGACAGTGTTACAGTGAAGGAGGCGGGGACACAAAAACGGGGAGAGAAGAGATACAGACATAGACACACACACACACACACACACAAACATGCACACACACAGCTCCTGGGATGCACACAGCCCAGACTCAATGCCTAAGTTCTCATGGGCACATACATCTCCATACACTGTCTCATTTAAAAGAAAAAAAAATATATATATATATATATATAGATATATATATATATAGATATATATATATATATATCTATATATATATGATTGATTTTTTACAGAGAGGAAATGGACGGACTGCCTGCAGCATCATAGCTGCGCAATACGTTTGGGGGAAACGCCTGTGAGCAAACAGGCCAATCAGCAGGCCCTCTCCATGCACATCTGGCTTCCAATTTCTAGAAGGGACTGGCCTGCGGGCCTGTGCCCGGGCCAACCAGCAGCCATTTGGCCCAGAGGGGTGAGGAGGGTCTGAGCCCCAGCATCCCAGCCATCACAGCCTCCCTGAAACGCTTTGCTCGATGCCCAAAACCTCAGCACGCATTCATGTGCGTTGCAAACTCTTGGTCTTTTCTAACCGACTAGGAGGTCTGGGAGCTTTAGGCCTTCAGAGCAAAGACACAGAGGAGGCCTGGAGCTCCAGGGTCTCTCCCTCCCTGGGCCACAGAGCCCACAGGAGGCACGGGAGCTCTCGAGGCCCGCCGGGAAGCCAGGCCTTTTGCTTCTCCTGCCAGCGCCAAATAAAATGCTTAAGGGCTGTTGGTAGTTAAAGGGGAAGCGAGGGGGGGGGTGATTTGCCCGGCCGGCATGGCTCAGGGGTTGAGCATTGACCTATGAACCAGGAGGTCACGGTTTGATTCCCGGTCAAGAGTACAGGCCTGGGTTGCGGGCTCCATCCCCACTGTGGGGTGTGCAGGAGGCAGCCGATCCATAATTCTCTCTTATCACTGATGTTTCTATCTCTCTCTCCCTCTCCCTTCCTCTCTGACATCAATAAATACATATATATATATATATATATATATTTTTTTTTTTTTTTTTTAAGGATGGAAGTTAATGAAATAAAAGGCATGGAAGGAAGGAAAGAATGGAGGAAGGAACAGAGGGAGGGAGGGAAGGAGAGAGGGAGGGAGGGAGGGAAAAGAAAGGGATCAAGCTCAATACTTATCACCAGGGCAAGACAGATCTTGGACCCTATGCCCATGGTCGGCAAACTGTGGCTCTTTGGCCCCTTGAGCGTGGCTCTTCCACAAAATACCACGGCCTGGGCGAAGTCTATTTTGAAGAAGTGGCCTTAGAAGAAGTTTAAGTTTAAAAAATGTGGCTCTCCAAAGGAATTTCAGTCTTTGTCCTGTTGATATTTGGCTCTGTGGACTCATGAGTTTGCCGACCACTGCCCTAGGAAAATGCTCATGCCCGTCCATTGCTCACTCTCTCCGACCAGACCTGCCGCCAGGTGCTCACAGCCCCCTCCGGGGTCAGCTCTGTCTCCGATCAGCTGCTGCTCTGCCCTCCGGGGAACGCGGGATCCGCAGCTGCCAACAGTGCCAGACGCCCCCGAGAGCTTCTCACCGGCCTTGGCCCAGGAGAGGTTCCCGTTCCAAGGTCTGGACCTCGGCCAGGGGCCCGGGGAGGGAGAGGCTGACTTCATCCCGCTTAACCCAATTTGCCGGGCCCAGAAGGCGGCTAATGAGCAGCCTGCGCCCGCAGAGTCATCGATACCACTTTCCAAATCAAGTTACCACGTTGGTCTCAGAGCCGCTTCAGAGGGGCCGGGCCGGCGGTTACCGCACGGCACGCTGCTGCCATCTGGCCCCAGATCCCCCTGCCAGCGTCTCCCCCGGCCTCCGCCGCAGGGACGAGGGCGGTGCCTTTGTCTCCAGGCGGGGTCCCTCCTTCCCCCCCAAATGCCTGAGTGAAACCCGTCCTAGGAAACAGGGGACCGCGGGTGGCAGAGAGATCCCGCAATGACAGGACGTTAGGGAAGGGACAGGTGAGAACCAGGCCTTGAACGTGGCTCCAGCAGCTTGGGGGACCTGGGAAGCCAGAGGAGAAAGAAGAAAGTCCCCCACGCAACCGCATCCAACTCCCCAAAAATTCCCCAATGAGCACCTCGGGCTGGTGACGGTAGACGTTCAGCATCCCATAGAGCCGTGGTCGGCAAATGGCGGCTCTCGAGCCACATGGGGCTCGTTGGCCCCTGGAGGGTGGCTCTTCCACAAAAACACCTCGGCCTGGGCGAGCCTATGTGGAAGAAGTGGCGTTGGAAGAAGTTTAAGCTTAAAAAACGTGGCTCTCCAGAGACATGTCAATTGTTGTCCTGGTGCCATTCGGCTCTGTCGGCTGATGAGTTTGCCGACCACTGCCGTAGAGACCTGGACAACGGCGCCCAGAGAGGCCCCTCCAGAGAAGAGTAACAGCGAGCAGCCTCTCCCCATGTTTTCATGAAGCTCCACAATAATACCCTGTGGGCTCCATCCCTACTGTCCCCATTTCACAGGCAGAGAAACTGCGGTCACGAAGCCCGAGCATGTGCACAGCCAGGGAGCGGCGGCGGCAGAAACCGAGCCCAGACTTCTCCCCGCCGTGGGGCCTGCCGCTGAGACCTCGATGACGTCCATGGCCTCTCCTCTATAATCAAACATCCAAACGGTCCAGGGAACCCTGCCCGGGCACCAAACATGCCTTCTTCCCCAACTACGGCACCTCCTTTTGATGGAGAGCCCGCGGAATGCGAGGCACTCGGCCATCTTATCTCCCATCGCACACCAGTCCCGAAGGGCACGGGACGGCCCTCTCTTCTCCAGAGGCGGAGAGAGTGGCTCTGAAAGGCTGAGTCATCGGCGCGAGGTCACCCGGCCGGGACACAGGACACAGGACGACACAGGACACAGGAGGATGCTCATGCTATGCGTTTGGAATAGCATCCCCTTTAAAATCCAGTGCCCAGACTCTATACATAGAAGAGACGAGGTCAAGGCTACCGGCTGGGGAGACGCAGGAAGTCTAACCCCAGAACGGGGGATCTCAGCAGAGAGTGATTCTGACTCCTCGCCAAGGCAACAGCGATCGGAGCTAGGTTAGGGGAGACAAGCTGCCGGCAGCGAGAGAGGCCAGGGATGCTGCTACTATCCACAGGACACCCCCCGTGCCCCCAGAGTGCACTACCTGGTCCAACCCAGCTACAGAGCCGGGGCTGGGAACCCCTGCTAGACCCGCCACGTGTCTGTCTCTTCAGCTTCTTCGGGTCCTGACTTCATACGGGAAGACCTCCCCGGTGACCGTATCCGATACAACGATACTTAACTGATTCGCGTGAAAACCGAACCCGGCTCTCCGGAGGCGAGCACGCCCACCAAAAGCCTGGCCAGAAATGAGCCGTGGGCTGAGATTCGTGCCTGAAATCATGACGCCAAGAGCGCCTGAGACACCCCAGGCTGCACCCTCTCTGTGACACGCAAGCCCAAGTGCCTTCTCCCCAGGGGACACGCGTCATGTCACGGAGCCGCTGGATGGTTGGGAAGGCCATCAGCCTTTGCGTCCGGGGACATTTCTAGGCCCTCGAGCCCCGCATGGCAAGTTCTTGTCCTTCAGAACCTCAGGAGAGGATGAAGCAGGGGCTGGGAGACATCTCAGCTGGCAGAGAAGGCCCCAGATCAGCTCTGCTCCCGAGAACAACCGCCGCGGGAAGGACGTCAGGTCGTGCAAGCTCACGGGCGGGCTCTGCAGCTTTGCTCTGATCCCCTGGAGGGCCACCCCGAGCGGCCCGACAATCAGCCGGGGTGGTGCCCTGCCAGGGCCGCCACAGAAGACCAAGGCACTGGGCGAAAGCCTTCCCAGCCACACAGAGCGGGTGGAGGAGATGGGTCCCGCGCCCCGGGCCACACAGCCAGCGAGGGTCAGAGCTGGGGCCTGGGGGGCAGGCGGCAGGCGGCTCGAGAGCCTCTCCCCCCCACCACCACCCTGCTCCCGTCTCACGGAAAACGATTCTAAATCAGGTTCCCAGATGCCCATGTAGAGGCAGGCTCTGGACTTACTCTACCTGGAGTTTGATACATTTGTGGGTGTTTTTTACATACCGTTATTTTAAACCGAGAAATCGATCAAAAGAGTACAAGTATAAAACAGCACCAATTGCAGCCGGCCACAGGGAAAGTAAGGGGAAGGCGCTGGCCTGCCCGGGCCTGAAGGATGGCAGCCAAACTATGAGCCCACAGGGACTCACGTGTTTTCACAACAGCTGATAAGGGGCTGCTTCCCCCGGAGGAGGCCTCTTATCCCACTATCTGGGCGTGGCCCCGGGCCCCAGCCCGACCCCAGACCTCCTCCGCAAAATGCAGGGGCCAGCACCGCCAGGAGGCTCCCCGCCTGGCGCCATCCCTCCCAGTTACTCAAGCCTGAATATTTTGAATTTCACCCCCAGGGAGACTGAGAGCTGGAAAACAGTGGTCCCAGCAGGTAGATGACCTTGCACTTTCAGGCCAGAGATGGAAGCCGCTGAGGACACCTTGCCACGCCAGCAGTCAGCAGCTGTGCGTCCCTGCGGGGGTGCCCGGGACCCAAACCAGACAGGGTGGGCCTTACATTGCCACCATGTGTCTGCCATCCGGATACCGTTGCTGACACGTACACACAAGGAACTGTTTGACACTGACGCTGGGACTCAGAACTGTTGGACGTTGAAACTGAGACTCAAACATTTTTTTTGTTGTTGTTCTTATATGTTTACTTCTAGGATGCAGATGCAAGATTTTTTAAAGAAAAGAAACGGGGGGAAGAATAGATACAGGGGCAAAGAAGCATGGAACAGACTGTCAAACTGCAGGGGGAAGGCAGGGGAGGGTGGGGGGGCGGGGGCTGTAAGAGATCAACCGAAGGACTTGTGTGCATGCATATAAGCATCACCAGTGGGTACAAGACACGGGGGAGCGGGGCAGGTGAGGACATGTGCTGGGGGATGGGGGAGGAAGGGGGGGAGGAGGGGGGGAGGTTAATAGGAGGAGGGAATGAAACATGTACTACTATTTGTAATACTTTAAACAATAAAAAAAATTATTAAAAGAAAACACACAGGTAAAACCCTCCTTTCCTTGGGCCTCTGAGATCTGGGAACCTCGGGGTGGCCTTGGGCCCGTCCCCACCATTTCTTCTTTGCACGTGGCCTTAGACAAGCCGTTCTGCACTCAAAACCTCAGGGTCCCTCTGGTAGTAAACTGTGAGCAGCAAGAGGGCGGGCTGGCGTGCCGCTCGGCGGGAAGCGGTGAATGCGGCCCCCACCGGACAATAGCCGTCGTGACGACCGGCGTGCGCCACGGACAAGGCCCAGCAACAGCTCCGAGGGCTTGCAGCATTCCCAGGGTCTCGGGAGCGTCAAGAGACCCCCATGTGGCCCTGACCGGTTTGGCTCAGTGGATGGAGCTTCGGCTTACAGAATGAAGGGTCCCAGGTTCGATTCTGGTCAGGGGCATGTACCTTGGTGGTGGGCACATCCCCAGTGGGAGGTGTGCAGGAGGCAGCTGATGGGTGTTTCTCTCTCATCGATGTTTCTAACTCTCTATCCCTCTCCCTCCCTCTCAGTAAAAACTCAATAAAATATGTTGTTGTTTTTTTAAAAAAGTCAACCCCCTGTGGCTCAGCCTGATGCCTCTCACAGCCGTCTTTCTCCAGCCAGATCACCTCGCCGACGCATGCCCTGCCCTCCGCTGGCTTTTCTTCGGTCTCCCCGTCCATGAAACACGGATCCCTTACGCTGGTGCATCTTCCCTTCCCAGATCGGGGTGCGGTGCCATGGAGTGGGTGGGAAGGACACCACCACCCTCTCCTAGGGGGGCTCAGAACACAGGCTGGTCAGCTGAGAAGGAAGGTGAGGGAGGAATCACCCCTCCTTCCTCCTCAGTAACCAGGAAGCCTTGGCAGAGACAAAAATGAAGCAGGAGAACCCCGAGAACAGCCCCTCTGGCCGAGCTAACTCCCCCGAATAGAAATGAAACACACAGGCCCACGTCACTGTACACCTCCCTCCCAGCCTCAGTGTCCTCGTCCATCAAATGGGCATAATTGCCCCCACCCTGCCCCCCCACCACGGGGAGGGGTCCCAGGGAGACACGTGATGGGTACACTCTCTGTGAGCTGGACGGTGCCTCCCATAATGCCAGCATGACCTAGCCCTGCCACGCGGGGACCCCAGGAGGAAGTACAGGAATGTAATACACTCGAGACCGCGCACCTTTATAGAACCAGCCTGGGCTCTTCCTGCCTCTCCGGGGAAGCTTACCCCGGTCCCAGTTTGCATTTCTGGGGGCGAACGGCCTTGCTTTCCACAGGTGGGATGTTCTTCTGTAAACACGTTAAGAAGAGAAGTCAGAACCGCCCAGGAACCTTGTGTCCAGCCTCTCGGTGCGGTCTCGTGTGGCTGGCATCTTTCTAACCCACATCCAGGACACACCCGCCGGCTAAGGCGCGTTTTGGCGAAGCCCCTCCGAGGTCTGGGCCACCTCCCGATCGCCTCCGTGGGCCGCTGCCCTCGAGGGGGAGGCGACGGTGCAGCCGTTTGCCATGAATGGGCCACGCCTCCGGCCAAGAAGGGACAGGATGGGGCTCGGGCGTCTCCGCCCCAGGACCGGACGCTTCGGGGGGGGGGGGGGGGGTCAGGCGCGTCCTCGAACTGGAGACCGCGGAGAGGTTCAGCATCACCATCACCCACGTTGTATCCCGGGCACCCCCTCCGGCCCCAGCTGGGAACCCAAGGGTGAGGCCTCTTCTGGAATCGATGGGAACAACTAGAACACCGACCCCTCCCCCCCCCCCCCGCCGCCACCACACCCCAATGCAAAGACACAGCATCTCTGAGCGGCTCTGCCCCGCGTAGCACCCCGGGGAGGCTGCTTGAGGAGCTCACAGAGCCGGGGCCTGCCAGAGGCTTACCCCGGGCACTGCCCACGCTGGTCCTGGAAGGCCAGAGGCAGAGCCGGAGAGGGAGGATGGAGGCTGGCGGAGAGGGAGGACGGGGGACTGGTACTGCAGCACCGAGTCCGAGCGGACGGAGCGTGTGAAACCAGGCCGTGACCTGCAGCGACACCCGTCCGGGGCCCGCTCACACACGCCAGCTCTGCGGCTTTGTCGGTGAACGCACTTGAGCATCTTATCTCCCTCCCCGCCAGGTTAGACCCAGAAATAACCATGCGCTTGAGCGATGCTCGGAAAGATTACGGCGGCCGCGGCAGAGAAGCGCCTCCAGGTTTGCACCCACGACGGGCCACCCTCCTTGACCCGGCTGCCACGGACTTGGAGAGGCCGAGGGGGTGCCGCCAGCAAAGCGATGCAGCGGGGGGGGGGGGGGGGGGGGTGGGGGGTCCCTCCAGGCTCTCCCCCAGCCGGCCAGGCCCATGGTGGGGAGGGGAGGGTGGGGACACCCTCTGGACTTGCGCTGGGGACGGGACCCGGGGGACAGCGGTCACTTTCCCCACCTGCGAGTCGTTTTCTGTGCAGGACTCTCCCGGGGCGCGTGCGTGCATGTGGCTCAGAGACCGGCTGGGACCGGGGTCAGGTTCAGGGCGCCGGGAGCCGCCCCCTCCCTCCCGAGGAAGGAAGGGGGGGAGGAAGCAGCCTGGCCTCACTGCATGCTACAGGCGCTCGGCACTGCGCACTGACTGCCTCCCGGGCCCCTGGCGATGGGCACTCTCGAGGGAAGGGCGTCGTGGCTCCGGGGCCAGGGCATGGGGGTCTGGCCGGCCGGCGGCGGCGAGAAAGAGACGCAGGCCTGACAGCCAGCCGGCCTCAGAGCAGGCCAGCGGCGGCCCCAGAGGAAGTGAGGGGCCGCGCCCAGCACTGCCTTCCTCGTTTCCGAGAAAGACCATCAAAGCGCAGCCCAGGCCGCTGCGGGGCGGGGAGCGCATCCCCCCTCCCCCCAGCAGAGGTCCGGCCCCGGGCGGAGGGGGGCGGGGGGGGGGCCACGGGGCTGCGGTCCTGCTTAGAAAAGTGCCCTCTACCCAACGCTCTTGCCAGGACCCCTGCCACCAGCCCCCCGCCCCCGCCCCCATTCATTGGGCCACTGGCCGCCCTGACAGGATGCCCCGTCCCGGGCCGGCTGAGCCCACGACACCTCTGAGTCCCTCAGCTCCCACTGGTCACCCCATTTCACCAAGTCCGCCAGGACGATGACCACAGCTGTGTGTGTGAAGGCACAGGACGTTCCGCTTGGGCTGCTCCCTCTCGTCCAGAAAATCCCACCCACGGCAAGCTGGGCGGCTAGCCGGGACAGGCTACCCTGCCGGGCGGCGGGCGGTCGGCAGGGGCCGGAGCCCAGCACGCCAGGTCACAAAGGAAGCTCTGTCCCCGGGGAAGGGGGTGGAGCAAAGACCCGCTGGGGCGGGGTTCAGGTTCAGGTTCAGGTCCAGGGTGAGGCTCAGCTCACAGGACCTGACACTGATGATGTTCACACTAACCCTTCGGGGTGAGTACGATGATCATCCCATTTGACAGGTAAGAAAACCGGGGTTCAGCGAGGGTAGGTCTCCTCCACCAGACACCTGTGCTCTGAGCCACCGGGCCAGGCACGCAGTGTCTTCCCGCGGCCTGTGGGCCACACCGCTGGGTGTACACGTGATCCGACGCTTACCAGCTGTGCCACCTGGACAAGGAAGGCACGGTGTCCCTCTGAGCCTCACCTCCTGCTCTACCACCGTGGGCGGATGGAGCCTCACCTCGCCTGCTCCACCGTGTGGCCTCTGGGCTGACCAACGCAAGCCCCCCCGCCCCTGGGTCCAGCACACAGTAGGTACTAGAAATAACGGCTCGATGGGTGTGTGGGGGAGAGGAGACAGACACACACACACACACACAGAGATGGACAGACTGACTGGCCTGGCTTCTCTAAAGAGGCAACGAGCCCTGACCGGTGTGGCTCAGTGGATAGAGCGTCGGACTGTGGACTGAAAGGTCCCAGGTTCGATTCCGGTCAAGGGCGTGTACCTTGGTAGCGGGCACATCCCCAGTAGGGGGTGTGCAGGAGGCAGCTGGTTGATGTTTCTCTCTCATCGGTGTTTCTAACTCTCTATCCCTCTCCCTTCTTCTCAGTAAAAAAAAAAAAACAAAACAAACAAAAACAAGAAAATATTTTTTAAATAAACTAAAAAGTAAAAAGGCAACGAATTAGCCATCAGAGACAAAGAGCAGTGAGACCCCCCCTAAGGTACCCACTGTGTGGGGAGCCAGCCAGCATTAGATTCTTGTTCTCCTTCTCCCCCCCGGGGGAGGCAGGCCCCGAAGGAGTGAGGACCGAGGAGAACCTGGTGGGACAGCAGAGCCTCCAGGGGCAGCAAAGAGGGCAAGACAACTGCCCGGCATCGGCCTCACCCAGCTGCACCTGGGCCCAGGGCTGACAGGCAGAGAGAGCAGAAGCGATCATCAGCGATTCACCCACCCACCCGCGCTCCAGGTCTCCGATAAGCCCTGACGAGGAACCGTCCAGAAGGGAAAGCATCCCCTCCAGGTTGGCCTGCACCTGGAAGAGCCCAGCCCGGGGCCTGCTGGGAAGCAGGGAAGGGGACTGGCAGGCAGAGTCGGAGACAGAAGAGGCTGTGCTGGGTGCAGGGGGCAGCCTGCCGTCCCCAGAGCCCAGACCCTCCCGGCGATGAGGAGGCCTGGAGCGAAGGGTTCACGAGGCCCGTCTCCTAGAGAGTGCCACCCCTCACCCCCCATCAGACTGTGGCTTCACGAAGAGGAAGACGGGGCTGTCTTGTTGACAGCCCTTTGCAGAGGCAGGCACCGGGGCAAAGCAGGTGCTCCAGGAACGTCTGTTGAATGGCTGTGTGAGCGGATTCCTGCCCTAAAAATAATCCCACGCGGTGACTGCCTCTCTTCGAAATGCCCACCAGGGCCTGCGCGCCTCTGTCGGCTCGCAGTCGCGTTCAGCAGGCGCCAAGGCTGGAGCCGAGGGGACCCCGAAGGGCGTCCAATGGGCTGAGTGCTGTCGCCTGCCGCCGATCGCCGTCCGCGGCTACCGTGGTGACTTGTGGGCAGCGTGAGGCCCTGGATGCCACACCAGATCCAGATGCGAGCTTGTCGGCCCGGCCCCTTGCTAAGGCCTCCACACACCATCTCAGTGGATCCTCTCCCCTTAGAGACACAGGAAGTCATCCCCACGGATGAAGCCAGGACTTTGAGAAAGCAGGACACGTGGCTAAGGTCGCTCCCCTGGAAAGCAGGAAGGGGCAGGATTCGCACTGAGCTCTGCCTGTCTCCCGAGTCCAGGATCTCAGGCCGTGCTGGGAGCATGCCAGGCCCGGGCCCGGGCCCAGAGGAAGCAGCAGGCAAATCAAAACAGAACCGCACCGTTTGGGGTGACCACACACCAGGCCCATGTCGGTAGGAACTCTGCCCACAAAACTCTGAGCCACCTTGTGTGACAGCACCAGCCCCTCCCTGGGCTCGCTGTCTCCAGCACACATACACACACACACACACACACACATAAACACACACATGCACACACCACACACATGTGGGGTCACCGTGGGGAATCGGGGAGCAGAGCTGTCTGCTTTCTAAACCAGGACTCGGTAGTGCGCCTCGCACACAAGAGGCACGTCATACATACCCTGTTTCCCCGAAAAGACGACAAGTGTCTTATATTAATTTTTGCCCCCAAAGATGCGCTAGGTCTTATTTTCGGGGGGGGGGGGAGATGCCTTTTATTACAGCGAGTAGGTCTTATTTTCGGGGGATGTCTTACTTTCGGGGAAACGGGGTACTAATGACACCGAATTACACAATCGGTCAAGTCCCACCTACAAAGTGGGAAGGACAGAATCAACCTCCAGGGTTGTTGGAAGGAAAACCCATAAGGAAGAGCTGCTCACAAGGGCCCGCAGGTTTATACGTATGTATATCGCCGATTCCTAATAACCTTCGTTTATGGTTGATAAGCAGATTAACGTGCAGAAAACTTAGCACAATACCCCACGCACACCGGGGTATAAACACATCTACAGCCTGGCCGGCGTGGGTCTGTGGTTGAGTGTCAACCCAGAGGGCAGGTCACGGTTCGATTCCCAGTCAGGGCACAGGCCTGGGTTGCGGGCTCGATCTCCCCAGTGTGGGGCATGCAGGAGGAAGCCGATCAATGATTCTTTCTCAGCATTGGTGTCTCTCTCTCTCTCCCTCTCTCTCTCTCTCTCTCTCTCTCTCCCCCCCCCCTTCTTCTCTGAAATCAGTAAGAACATATTTTAGAAAATACTTCTATGCATACGTGCGTGCGGACATGTGCATGTGGTGTGCCTGTGCATGCATGCTTGCATGTAGGGAGATTGAACCGTGTGCATGTGGTTGTTTTCTAGCCGAGAGGGGCCCCAAGTGCAGCCAGCAGAGCGGTGGCTTGATAGTCATCAGGTCACGTGCCCGCAGCCAGCTCACCTGCACGGCCTGCCCCGGGGCATGATGGGAAGTGGCGTGCCTGTCGCCCGCCGGGGCTTCAGGCACCTCTGTGAAGCTGGGGCTGGGGGGAGGAAGCAGATGACTTCCCCCGGCGCTCACCTTGCAAGTCTCAGGCCGGGGCAGAAAGAAAACACTCGCCACAAACGTGTGTGCGTGCCCTGCACGGGGGTGGGGAGCTGCCAGCCCAGGGCCCTACGAGGCCCGCAAAATCATGAGGTCTGGCCCTGCAGGGGCGTCAGGGGTGAGTTCGGTAAGTGGCCGAATGCGGCAGGCTGGTTTTTACGTCGGTTATTCTGTATGGCCCTCGAAGGGCGTGATGAACATCCAGGCGGCCCTTGGCCAAGGAAAGGGTCCCTGCCCTACATGGTTTCTGCTCCTTTGACACAACCCATCTCAAACTTACCCTTCCTTGCCCCGTCACCCCTCCATCCACTGCACCCCTCCATCTACCCGCTGCCAGGGGAGGGAGAGGGATGACGGGGCCTGGCCCGGATGCGCGGTGCTGTGTGCAAGCTGTTAGGAAGGGGGCAGGGGCGAAAAGACGGCCTGAGCCGCCACCCGGACCCCGCCCGCACCCCGGGGTCCCCACACCTGGGCCTGGACCCCTCCTCGCCCGGAGAATTTCGGGGGATGGGCTGTGAGCGCACCCCACTCCCGGCGGTGTTGCGGGCCCCGCTCCTGGCACCGCACCCCACAACAGCCCCCCGCGGGGCAGTGCCCAGGAACGCGGAGAGCATTCGGCAGAGGAAGCCCCGGGACGGGAGAGAGGCGGCCCCGGGGCAGAGGGGCGCTGCCAAGTTTTCCAGAGGAAATGAGTAACCCGTCGTTAGCAGTTACACATCGCCCGGCGAGGAAGTGGCATTGTCTAGGGACCAACCGAGGGCCTCACATAACAGGCACCCCCCCCCCCCCTCGCACCCCCCCCCCCCCCGCCCCGCGCCCTTGCATTCTGGCCGTGGCCGTATTTGGGGATTGGCGAAAACATCTGATGAGCACCTCTCCCCTGTGTAAACACTGGCTTTATTAGGGTGGCGGAGAGAGGCCTGGACCGGAGTCCTAGTTGGCTCAGGGCTAGGAATGAAATCAGCTCCGAGCTGCTGACACTCCCAGTTCTCATCGGCTCATGGCGACCGAGTGGCTGTGAGGCGCAGTGGTTAGGCCCGGGCCCAGGAGCCAGGCTGCCAGCCGCGGCCGCCGCCCCCGCCGCTCACCGGGTATGTGATCCGGGCACTTTGCTCCACTGCCCTGTGCCCTGGCTGCCTGATCGGCGACACAGGGAACGGCTTGCCTGGCTGGCGTGGCTCAGTGGTTGAGCACTGATGCAGGAACCACGAGTTCACTGGTTCGATTCCCGGGCAGGGCACATGCTTGGGTTGCAGGCTCCATCCCCAGTGGGGGGCGTGCAGGAGGCAGGCCATCAATGATTCTCTCTTATCATAGATCTCTCTCTCTCTCTCTCTCTCTCTCTCTCTCTTTCCCCCTCCCTCCCGCCTCTCCCTTCCTCTATGAAATCAATAAAAATATATAAATATTAAAAAAAAGAAAACAGAGCCGAAACCAGTTTGGCTCAGTGGATAGAGCCTCGGCCTGCAGACTGAAAGGACCCGGGTTCGATTCCGGTCAAGGGCATGTGCCGTGGCTGCGGGCACATCCCCAGTGGGGGGTGTGCAGGAGGCAGCTGATCGATGTTTCTCTCTCATCGATGTTTCTGACTCTCTATCCCTCTCCCCTCCTCTCTGCGAAAAATCAATAAACTATATTTTTAAAAAAATAAAAAAGAGACAAACAAAAAACAGAACAACCTCTAAGTCAACTGCGAGGACAGCCTTCAGCCCGCCGTTGTCATCCGGCGGTCAGACGGGGAGTGTGGCTTGGGACTGAGCCGCCCGCAGTCTGGGGAGGGACCCCGATTCCGACACCGCCGAGGACAGAGACGCTAGCCTCGCCCGCGCGTGCCAACTCTGCTTACAAACAAGAAAGCGTTTCTGAAACCGAAACGCGTCCGTTCAGCTTAAAAAGACCTTTCATGCCCTGCCAGACTCTCTCCTCGCCCCCCGTCCCCAACCCCTCCCGCCCCAGTCAGCAAAGTACAATACGTATGTTTATCTTGCTGCTGCGAAGGGGGATATTAAAATACTTGAGGATTGTCCCCTCCTAACCCTGGCATGCCGCCCCCCCCCCGCCCCCCAGCTGCACGGCCGCCGAGAAGGGCCCGCGGAGGCAGCAATTACAGCTTCTGCAAACCCAGGGATCTTTCCTGAGGTTGCAAGGCACATCGCTTCAAAGGCCCACTTTCTTCCAACTTCCAGGAACTGAGAGGCCCGGAGCCGTCTATGGAAAGGTCAGCCCGGCCCTGCTGTGCTTGGAGGGCTGCCGTGGGCCGGGCGTGTCCCCGGCCCCTACCCCGGCCGCAGCGAGCCAGGCTGTGAGCGGCACTGTGTCCTCGCAGCGCGGGGAGCGGCCGCCGGAGACGGGGACGGGGGGCTGGACGGCACCCATTCACCACCCCCTTGCCCATGGCGCCCATGGGGGGGGGGGAGAGAAGGGAGGGTGGAAGGGAGAGGGGGGAGGGGGAGCAGCGGGCGCCCGGTGGTGAACAGAGTGACTCCTGGACATCTCAGCATCAAGTCTGGGTCCCGATGCTCAGGGACGCGACGGGCCTTCAGGTCTCCCGTTGGACGCGGCTCTCTGGGTGTGACCTCCGGGGAAGCCGATGGAGCACGGGGGGCAGGGGTGGCCCCTGGACCCCGTTAGAAGGCGACCAGAGGGGCAACAGCCCACCTCGCCCCCCAGTCACATACGAAGCCTCCAGGGCGTGTGCAGCCCTCCACGAGGCGTTGACGCTCACAGACGTGCACTTACTGAAGTTCACATGCGCCGAAACCCGTGTGGCTCAGTGGGTAGAGCGTCGGCCTGCGGACTGAAGGGTCCCGGGTTCGATTCCGGTCAGGGGCATGTACCTTGGTTGCAGCCACATCCCCAGTGGGGGTGTGCAAGAGGCAGCTGATCGATGTTTCTCTCTCATGGATGTTTCTAGACTTTCTATCCCTCTCCCTTCCTCTCTGTAAAAAAAAAAAAAAAAAAAAAAGCCAATAAAATATGTTTTTTTTAAAAAAAGAAGTTCACATGCTTATTCTGTGTCTCCTTACTCTTCCCAGTGCCGGCTGGCCCACAGGTGCCAGGTATGGAGAAAACACTCTGACAAGCACCCACAATGTGCATGGGGCCCTAGGGGTGGGCGCTGGCACCGCTTCCCACCCCACAGTCACCCAGAGAGTGGGGGGCAGGGACAGAAATCTAGCGCTCACCTGTCTGACCGCAGACACCCCCCCCCCCACACACACACACACACACACACCCATGTTCACGAAGCCGGCGATGTGGTCAAGGACACACACCGTTCAGATCCCGGGCTATCCACAGGGAGTCCTCTGCTGGGAAACACTGATCCCACTGCGGGGCACCCCGGAGGGCTCCCAGGAGGAGGTGGCGTTTGAAAGAAGAGGAAGCGCCACCCAGGAAGCAAATACAATGTGAGCAAAAGCCACGGGACCCCACGAGGGCCTGGATGGTGATCCCAACCGGCTGTCAGGGCCGACACCTGCGGAGACGAGGGAGTCCAGGGTCCCTCCGGGGCCTGCTCCTGGACTCCGAGCACCGAGCCTGGACCCGAGGGCGGTCACTGCGCTGTGTCAGCCGCCCAGGTGGTCCTGGCCCTCCAGACAACGCCGAGAAACAGGTGACCGGGTCCGTCACCACGGCCGGCTCCCCGCCGGCTCCCCGCAGGCTCCCAAGTGCCAGGGCCTGGGCCTGACTCAGGGCCAGCTGGTGCCCAGGCTAGTGAGCCTCCTTCCGGCCTGTCTTCCCACATCTGTGTCTCCTGCTGCTGCGGACCCTGCGGACACAGGGACCGGTGCTCCGGGGACCGGACGGAGCGGGGAGGGGGAGAGGAAGTCGGGAGGGAGGGAAGGGAGGCGGAGGGAGCCCTGCCAGGACTGTGATTCAGCGCAGACCTTCCCGAGCGTCCGATTAGCCTGAAAAGACTTTGAAACCCAAACCAGCAAAACACAACGCCCCGCGGGCCGAGCCAGGAAGCCAGAGCAGACTCTCCAAGACGGGACGTCATGGGCGGGGGGAGAGGGGGACTCAGGAAAGGGACTGGGTTCCCAGATCGTGCCCGGGGCTGGGCTCCCTACACAGATCCCGATGGGCATTGTCGGGGTGTCTGTCCGGGAGGAAGGGAGGCGCACAGGCCAGGTTTCAGCTGGACCCCGGCCCCAACCCGATCCCCCAGGCGCTCTGGTGCGGGAACGGCCCCACAGAGTTCACCCCACTTGGAAGCAGGGGGCAGGGGATAGCCTTTTGCACCCCTGAGTCAGCAGGGGCTGGGGACAGGGGGTGAGCCACTTCCTGGATGAGGCAGCAAACCCCCAGAGAGGGGCTGCCATAACCTGGGGCAGCTGCTGGTGAGTGTGCTGCCCCGTAACGGGACCGCGGGCAGGACACGGGCAGCAGCCGCTACGATTAATCATAATCAGTGTCCGGGGCCGGGGGGGGGGGGGGGGGGGGGGAGACCAGGAATGATAACAGCCCCGTTTCTAACGTTCCCTACGGAGTCCGGCCGCTGGAGCCAGCCGCTCAGATGAGTGTGGGGAACGTCTGAACAGAGAAGGATGCAGGAGACGGGGAGCCACACAGACACACAGAGAAGGACGCTCTGGGGAGTCCCATCTCTTCCCTGCCCGCCCCTCTCTCCCAAAGAGACTGAGCGTGTGGCGTCCCATGAAACGGGCGGAAATCACAAACTTCATCTCCTATGTCTCCCCCTCCAGCCCACTCCCCAAATCTAGCGGAATGGCCCCTGATGGACGTGGAGAACATACACACAGTCACAGCGGACACACAGTCAACCTGCCGGACCGGCCGCCACTGTGCCTGGCACGCCGTGCCCGATGGAGCAGAGCGGCCGCCACTGTGCCTGGCACGCCGTGCCCGATGGGAGCAGAGTGGCCGCCACTGTGCCTGGCACGCCGTGCCCGATGGGAGCGGAGCGGCCGCCACTGTGCCTGGCACGCCGTGCCCGATGGGAGCGGAGCGGCCGCCACTGTGCCTGGCACGCCGTGCCCGATGGGAGCGGAGCGGCCGGCCGGCGGGACACGCCGTCACCTCTGCCACACACTTCGAGTTCACCTCCCAGACCGGGAGCCCCGCTGGCGAGGGGGTTCTACCTTAATCACGGCGTCCTGGATGAGCCAGGCTTTTTATTTATTTTTTTAAAGATATTTTATTGATTTTTTTTTTTTTTTACAAAGAGGAAGAGAGAGGGATAGAGAGCTAGAAACATCCATGAGAGAGAAACATCAATCAGCTGCCTCCTGCACACCCCCCATTGGGGATGTGCCCGAAATCAAAGTACGTGCCCTTGACCGGAATCGAACCTGGGACCCTTGAGTCCGCAGGCCGACGCTCTATCCACTGAGCCACATCGGTTTCGGCTGGTGGAGCCACTCTTGATTTGTCCGCGAAAGGGCTTTGCTGCCTCCGCAGATGGATGGCTAAGCACAGGGAGGTGCAGCGGTACAGTGTCGAACTCCTGGTCGAGGGCACAATCTGCATATTAGCCTTTTATTCTATAGGATAGACACCGAGTGGCCAGATTATTATGTGTTCAGAACTCATCATAATCTGACCACTCATTTTATATATATATATATTAGAGGCCCAGTGCATGAATTTGTGCATTGGGAGGGGGGGGCGGGTCGGCCAGCCTGGCCAGGGGGAGGGGACATGGGCGGTTGGCCTGCCTGCTGGTCGAACTCCTGGTCGATGGGACAGTTTGCATATTAGCCTTTTATTCTATAGGATAGACACCGAGTGGCCAGCTTATTATGTGTTCAGAACTCATCATAATCTGACCACTCATTTTATATATATATATATATATATATACACACACACACACACACACACACACACACACACATATATATATTAGAGGCCCAGTGCATGAATTTGTGCATGGGGGGGGGGGGGCGGGTCGGCCAGCCTGGCCAGGGGGAGGGGACATGGGCAGTTGGCCTGCCTGCTGGTCGAACTCCTGGTCGATGGGACAATTTGCATATTAGCCTTTTATTCTATAGGATAGACACCGAGTGGCCAGCTTATTATGCGTTCAGAGGTCATCACCGTCTGGCACTCGGTGTCGTGTGGATGCGTCCAGGCAGACCCTGGGAGGCAGAAAGGAGCAGATCCGAGCCTCCCCAGGGGCTGGGGCGGCTGCTAATGGAGACAGGGTTCCTTTCCGGGGGGAGGTGACAACAAGGCTCTGAAACGGCCCAGAGGATGAAATGACACACTGTCCACGGGTGGCCGCGAGGGTTTGTGAATTCTGTGCCAATAAAGCTGTCGCTTTAAAGTCAGAGACCGACCGGTAAAGGCAGGACGCGCCCGGCGCGGCCAGAAGGCTCGCTGCAGCTTCCTGAACACGGCGTGCTCCGTCAGAACAACTCCACGGCCACACGGCCCTGGTCCCCACACACAGCCCAGAGAGGGAAGACACCGACCGGGAGCCAGACCGCCGCAGGCCCCCGCCTCCCCCCGCCCGCCTCCCCGCCACCACAGAGGGGGCCACGGCGGACAGCCAGAAACCCGTACTCTGTCTCCTGCCCCGAGCGGTTCCTAAACAGTGGGAGCTCAATATTTATAAAGCGGCCGCTGTTTGTTTAATGTTTGATCTGCACTTGCGGACCCGACGCAGGGAAACGCCGGGCGGACGGCTGGTTGGACAAGGCAGGGAGGCACCTTGCAAGGGGCTCCGACAG